>CM034313.1:26283700-26788995 GCA_019925795.1 Dendrobium chrysotoxum | reverse complement strand
TTTAAGGTATTGGGAGCCAATAAAGAAATCTCTAACAACTTTATACTGGCATTTTTAATAATATTCCACATTTTTGAAAGAATTTAGTGGAGAAACCATCAGTCCCTCCATAGAGTCAGAATTCATACCATTAATAATATCCAAGATCTCTTCTCAAAGGGAGGATGAGTAAGATAGTTGTTATCCACATTACTAATTAAATGAGGAATGATGCCTTCATTATCAAAATGAACTAGAGAAAAATTTGATTAAGATACTAGTAAATAGTCCATAGCAGAGCAAGAAATGAGTCTTTCATCTTCACACATGGAGTCATCCTACAAATGAATCTTATGAATATGATTAGTAGCCTTTCGTATTGGCAATGGCATGAGAAACTTAGTCATATCTCCTCCCAACAAAAAATTAGAAGTAGCTTTTTGCCTCTAATAAGCCTCTTCCATTTGATGAAGATGTATTAGACGAACCATAGCCTCATTCAGCTACTCCATGTTACTAATAAAACAATCCTGAATAGAGATATATTCCAAATATTGGACATCCTATTCAGCCTCCACAATGTTGGAATAATATTTTTAAAAACCACTTTGTTCCACCAAGTTAACTTTTTTTAGCCTTTTCAACTTAAACCAAAGTCTAACCATACCTCTAACAATTTCATCAGGAAATAAGTAACAATGCCAATTATTAGTAACAATATTATAGAAAGAAGCATAAATAAGCCATATATTGTGAAATCTAAAAGAAAAAGGCCCAAAATTTTTTATAAGGCTTAATGTTCAGTAAGAAAGGAGCAAGATCAAAGTGAGTCCTATTTAAATAATGATCATGAGTGAAGGGAAATGAAAAAATCTAGAAAGCATTAAAAAGTAAACATTCGATTCTTTGCCACATAGAGGATCTATTCCAAGTGAAGTTACAACCAAAAAAACCAATATCATTTAAATTACATTGCAAAATCATACTATTGAAATCTTCCATAGCTTGAGGTTAGGGAGGCTTGCCCCCAATCCTCTTACTTGAATTATAAATAGCATTGAAAACACCACCCACCATCCATGGATTATTAATAGAATATAAAAAATCACATAATTAATTCTAGAGGGTCTATCTACCAGACTGAGAAGAAGCAGCATAAAAAAAAGAACTAAAATATGAAAATTGAAATGTTGTTATTTAGGTATGAACAACCTGTTAAAAATCATAAATAATGTTGAGGTAACATGATCATTCCAAAAATCCAATTCTTATTAGAACAATTACCATAAAACTTAGGAAAACCTAAACATTTACTAGTAGTTCCTAACATTTTAGATGAGATAAGAGTCCAAACAAATAGTACAAGCACCATAATATTATTAACCCTACAAAGATTCTTGACTCCCTTTTTAGAAAGTGAACACCTCAACCCCCTAATATTCTAAATGAGAGCATTAACCATTAAGAAAATTTAAAGTTTGTGCCTTGGTAGATAAAGGAGTGGGTAAGGGACCTGGTTTATTAGATTTATTTTTTCTTTTACCTACCTTAGTAAAACCAACTTCATCAACCATGTTACCACTATCATTATCAGGAGTAGACACATTGAATAAAGTGACAGCAACCTAGCTTTTGGAACCAAGAACATTAGGTTCATTATTAGTAAGATCGTTAGGAGAGGAACGAAGGATTTCTCCTTATTCACATGCATCATTTCTCATCAAATTGGATGTAAGAATACCCCCATCTCTTAATGAGTTATCTTTACCCGAGCTGTCAACATATTCAAAAAATTGAGCGGGCTCCTTATTCCAGTTACAAACATTATGAGATAAATTTTATTCTCGATTAGTCTTGGAATTAACATTATCAACCACAGGTATAATAGGAGAAACCACAGTGTTTTGAGCTAGAAGATCAGTGTGTTGCATTTGATTGTTAGAAGCAAACAATCCAGGTGCCCCTATTTTTTTATGTAAATCATTAAGATTGTTAAAAAAGTTAAAGCAATATTAACATTACCACGAATGCGAACTTTAGGAAGATCCTTTGACACTTCAGCTAGTGAAAGGGAGACAAAAAGGTTGGCTTTCGATCTATCAATATTTCTCCCCTAGTTAGCCATAATATTCGCAACATCCATACCTTGTGTCCCCTCTACTTCACCTATCTAATGTTTAGGTTTTTAGGTATAAGATGCAAAATAAAACAGTCTTTGACATGGTGCCCATGAATTTTACAATGAGAACAAAATTTGGGAACCTTCTCAAATTCAACCTTTAGCATATATCCAAGAGACTCAAATCCTAACCAAATTTCTTTAGGATGTTTCTTGGATATGTCCACTTCAATTGTTATACGAGCTATAGAGGGTCTTGTTTTGGAGGTAGTGGCTTGATCGATTTGTATCAATTAACCAAACACTGAGCCTAGAGAATAAAGCACTGTATTGTTAAGGCAATGCAAACTCAAATGGTGAAAAAAAATCCAAATAGGAATAATAGGAAACTCCTCTTTTATATCAAAGAGGGGAGTCCATTTAAGCAGATGCATTTGACAATTATTAATGTAATATGAATGTTTAGTGAGAACATGACAAAAATCCAAATCATTTGTAAGTTAAATCGCAACATGTCTAGGGTCCAATAATCCAACAGTGAACAGGTCATAAAGATTCAAGTTAGAAAAAAAGAAATGAATAGCATCAAGATTTGTCTCTGCAGAGAAAAATTTCCAACCAAACTAAATTGGAAAAGAGTAGCAAGCTTCACTACACCCTCATCAGATATCCAAATCATTAGAGCACCATTAAAATACAAACGCATTACATAAATAGGCATAGCATGGGAGGTTTAAGTTCTTGAGGCCACATCCTTGAAGGATTACAAAGCAGAAGTTGAGGTATAGCTGGATAAATTAAAAAAAAAACAAGTTTTTTTCTTGATTGAGATGGAAAGACATTACCCATAGAGTAGGTGGAGGAATAGCCATACCAAATTGATACAAAAAATTGGGATAGAAAACCCCAAAACTAAGAGCAAAGAAAAATAAATCTTGTCACTGAAAATCCCAACAAAAAACCAAAATGAACTCACCAAAAAATGAACAGGGAAGAGAGCCAAGATCGAAACCTAGAATCACTAGAGCACAAAAGCAAAAGAGCCATTGGGGGTTTTTATGTATTTTAGAAAATTTAGCAACAAAATTATGGCATACTTTATGGTTTCTTCTTTAAGTGGTTAAATGAATTCCAATTGATGCCAAATTAAATCATATGGTTACATTATCACTAAGTATTCTAGGTTTAAGTTTCATTCTTATTGGACTCATGGTGAATTTCCTAAATTTATTCTAATTTAGCTAGACACAAACCTAAATTTTTTACCTAGATGTCTTTACTATTCACTTAAGCTTGCAATCATATGTACCTAATAGTTGCATGAAAGTAAACATTCCATAAAAAATAAAGTCCTAAAACTCTATGGATTATGCATGATGAATTATTAAATAATTTTGTCAAATGAAGAACTATATGTTTGACGATTCCAATCTGTATAGAGGTGGCTTCGAAAAAGCATAAAAAAATTAGGGAATATAGGGGAAATCCCATAGTTTAACATAGCCAAATTTGAGCCAAATTGGATAAGTATTTTTAGAAGTATTTCAAAAAAATATGTAGGAGTTCAAAGTGAATTAATAAATTAAATACTCATGAAATCCCTTTAATTTTATTTTTAAAACATAGAGCTCTTCACCTTGAATCCATATAGCTATTTGTGTAAAATGGTTAAGTGTATGAATAATAGGATTTTTTTAAAGTTTAGATTTTTTTAAAATGATTTTATATTAAGTTTAATTGGATTTGGTAGAAACACTACTAATAGGGCAGTTCTTTATATGTCGCACACAAACTCTAGGATGTGTGGATAGAGATGACCATCAACTTATCCATGTTGGAAGGAATCTCATTGGTTTCTCTCACATGGAGTGAAATAAAAGGATGGGATTAGCTTTTGTATTTCTACCAATTTGAGGGGTTCAGATCTAGTGGATGGAATGACTAAATCACAACCATTAGAATCGAATAGAGAAGGCATGATGACTACAATTTTGTCTTTCTCGTTATAACTCCTGAAACCCTAACCTCAGGAATCCTCTCAGACTTAAGATAGGATGAGCATCATTGCACCAAACTTTAGATATATCTTCTTAGATGCTAATTACAACATTATTTGAGAATTTGAGCCCTCATATAATATGTAGCAAAACTTATTTATAAACTAAAATAAACACCTATGGTTTGAGATTTACCTTCATATAAGCTATTTGAAAGGGTGTTTAATGGCTTGTTCTTTTTTCTTAGGAGAAGTAGAGAAACTTTTTAGAAGGATTGAACATTAATGGAAGTTTGCACCAAAATTTAGTGAACTAAGATGGAAATGCATTCAGTCTCTCTGATTTCTTGCTTCTAGCAAGCTTCAGATGATGAGATTTTAATGGGGAAATTCTGAGAAGACTATGGGAAGAAAAAAAGAATTCATATATGCTCTGAAGAGGCACTAGTTTGCTTATGAATTCTTTTTCACAGGTTCGAGTGGTTTACCCTTATTCATATTATGGTTTACCAATATTTATGTTTTGGAGCCATCACCAAGGGCTAGGATTTATCTGGATTAATTCTTCGATACTGGCCATCTATCACAGGTGGTTAGGGATTAGAGGTGTGGTATGCGGAAATTAGAAAATAACTTGATGTCATTTATCATAGAGGTGACCGCTATGGTCGGGTTGAACTGGACAATGCCTAAAGCAAGGTTTAAGGCTGCTCTAGGCTTCACTTAAAAATTTCCACAAAAAAAGATGGAAAAACTATTTACACTTAATACAAACATTAGCTCAGGCACCACAGTGCTTGAGAAGGTGTGATTATGATGTTATTAAATGAATTAGAGCCTCGATGCTACTAAATATGCTCCACTTTAATGCTAGGCTGACTAGGCACCACTATTGATTAAATCAATGTGACTTTTGGCTAACTTGATGTGATGCATCTTTTCCTTTAACTATTCTACCATAGTATTAAAAAATATGGGTGCTACGATGCTCCCTTATGTCATCCGATGTTATATGGATTTCAATATTGGCACTGATAATGTTTCACAAGACTTTGGTGCTGAAATTTTGATTTTTAGCATTGCGGCACTAACCTTTAATTCAGTGAAATGTTCTAGAGACTTCGCTTATGTAATGTCTAAAATAGACGTTCGAACGTGAAGGTGCTGCGATGCTAAGTTATGGCACTGGTTCTAAACTTTACAAATTTTGCTCTATATCTTGAACATTCCTATTCAACATGAACTACAACACACATATTCACTAGAATTAACAGAATAAAACACTACTTAATTTTAACTTATCAAAATTTTCCTAATTTAAACTCTTGCTTGTCCTGAAGCAATTATGTTTAAACATTTAATCAGCTTCATTATTCCAAATAAAAATTTTTGAAAATAAAATTATTTAGAATGTAAGACAAAAATCTACCATTTAGATGTGAAATGGAATGAATGAATAGAGCATGGTAATTTTAATTTAGCAAATCATGAATAGTCATCCTAATAAATCATCCTTATTATTATCAAATTTGATCACATCTACTACAAATGTGAGTGTAATGTTGACTATTGATTTTAAATTGAATAAGGTAACATTTAAAAATTGTTTATACTTAAGTAAATTTATAAATTCATTTGTAAACCCTTAGATAAATAGCTTACTAACACTAACCCTTTTGAATTAAGTATTAGGTCCCTCTTAGAAACTTAGCAGCATCAAATACTAAATTTTTATGTTTGAAGTACTAATTTTTCCTTTTTCCTTCTTTTTTTATCTTATAATTTTTCTTTTATTAATTTTCAAACTTTAATGAGTACAAAAGTAATGATTTTGAATATCTAATTGCCTCATTCCAATAAGTTATCCTAAAGTGATATTATGAAAGGATTGTTTTAAGTTCACTAATTCTATATATTTTTTTAAAGATGCAATAGCAATATTATTAAAAAGGAAAGGCCTAATACAAACTTCCAATACAATCACATTCCTCCTTTAACAGATGAAGAAAATAAGGAGGAATATTATCCATATTAATATCATCTCAAAGAAAATTATAACTAAGAGCAATGTTAGCACATACATCAGCTAACTTATTACAATCCCTATCCATACAATGAAAAATAACATGATGAAAAACTTTAACGAACTCAAATTGTTCTATCACAATGCCGGCCTTATTACCACCCATCTTCTTTAAGCCATATTGAAGAAACTTGATGACATTAACATTATCCCCTTTAATTATAATTCCCTTATAAAATAGCATCCAATCTTTGATGATTGAACCCAAGGACTGTATAGCTAACATTTCTAGCTGATATGCATCCCAATGAACACCACTAAATCTGAATGCCAATAAAAACCTAATCTATGCCCCCAACTCCCGCCTGATTAGAAGATTATAAGGAAGCATCTACAATAACTTTTATCCAATCAGGAGAAGTAGGGTGCCAATATTTCTTGAACAATCAATTCGTCTGATTAGCACCGCAGAAGCTTGACTTTACCATATCAAATCCAACTAAAGATGATATAGAAGCAAAACTAACATAATTTGCTGCAATAAAGAGACTACTATCCTCCTTGCCACCATACACAACTTAATTCCTAGATTTCCAACATAGAAAAACAATAGAACAATAATGGTTTACCAAAAATGTGTTCTTGGATCCACAGTCCTTCACCAAATTCTAGCATTCTGGAAATGAGATCAAAGAGGGAATACCCCATTTATTCAAATATTGATTTACCTGAATTAACTTCAAGTAACTCACAGCCACATGTTCATAATCGTTTGTCGCACGTACCCTCTAGGACATAAGTTATCATCTCTTAACCTTCTACGAACCAGGAATTGACATGTAGGAATAGCATCATGATACAACCGCCACCATAAAACTTCCACATGTGGATTAAGTTTTACCTTCTTAATCTTACTCTAATATAGATTTTTAATCAGATTAGCACCAAAGAATCAAAAGCTAAAGAAGAAATAGATCTTCCCGAGCTTTGATTGATATGTTCCACTTGGTCTTCTATCAATTCCAAAAAAAACCTGAACTTGACTAATGAGCAAGATCAAATCCTCCCCAAAATAATTTTGAAGTTCCTCCTTATTCCATTCTCCATCCACAATGAATTTATCCACAGTTATATCATTGCTTTCTAGATTTGAGACAAATGTTGGCCATTTGTTAAAACACTTGTCCAACAACCAAACATCCTTGAATACATTAATAGAACTACTTACTACAATCTTCCATCTAATAATGGGATGAAGAGCTTTAGCACCGCTTAAAATTATATCCAAGAAACTGACGAGCCATGCTTTACTTTAGAAAACCAACTCAAAGAACTATATCTTTCTTCCAGAACCTTGCTCATCAAAGAATCTATCTTATTAAGAAACTTCCAGGCCAAATTTGCCCTTAAAGATCCCACCTTGCTTACATAAGAATGAAGGCCAAGTCCACCCAGCTTGAATGGCATATAACACTCCCCAGCTCAAATAATGAAGGCCCTTCCTCCCATCCTGCTTATGACAAATAAAATCCCTACACACCTTATTAATTTCGGTAAGTACTCCACTAGGAATAAGAGAATGAGTAGAATGAAAAATTGGAAGCGAGAGGATAACTGATTTCAGAAGAGTAAATCTCCCAGCTAACAAAATAAGTTTATTTCCCCAAGCATTAAGTTTCCCTGTAGTTTTATCAAGAATAAACTAAAAGTCAGCAGCTATGAGCCTCCTCAAAGTTATCTTCATACCCAAATAGTTCATCTCTTTAATAGCTTTAAACACCATCAAACGAGATATACTTTATTCCTCCTTCTTTTTATCGCTTTCCCAAAAAGCATGATGGATTTTTTATAGTTAATCTTTTGACCCTACCAACTACAAAAGTCCAACAAAATGTTCCTGATCTTCTTAACTACCTTAATATTAGCTTCAACAAAAATCAAGATATCGTCTACATAAAGCAAATAAGATATCCTCGGAGCATTTGGATGAACTTTAATACCAATCTCATTGCCTCTCTCAATTAAAGCATTTGATAACAATTGAGTGCATAAAATAAATAGGAATGGGGATATTAGCCATGCTCGGATAGAGAACGTCCCTTCATAAAAGCTACTTGCTCCTCAAAAATGAGCTTTGGAATTATAAATTTGAATCTAGTAAGGAGAATTTTAGCCAGCACTTTATAAATTGTCTTACACAAACTTATTGGTCTGAAGTTAGATGGAACTAAAGGATTATCCACCTTTAGAATGAGCATAATTAACATATCCTTCCAATCAGGGTCCATTCTTGCCATGGTAAAGGTATGGTTGATAGCATTCCACACATCCGATTTAATAATGGAACAATAAGCCTTGATAAAAGAATATGAAATCATTTCCCAGCCATATATTACCACCAAGTAGATTCACCACTACCGTAGCCTGAACCATAGATAAATCCGCCTCCAGCATCCTCCGATCACATTCATCCAGCACACACAGCGGGGACGACCAGCCCTCAAACAAATAATCTATAGCCCGCCACTTTTGTTTAAAGAAATTAAAAAAGATATCTTTAATCTGAGATTGGTCCTCAACTATCACCCTATTCCCATCCTTTATCTTGTAAATGCGATTAATATTCCTTCGTGCACTTGCCAAAGAATGAAGAAACCTTGAATTAGTATCCCCATCTTCCATGCATTTGACCTTCGCCCGTTGCCTCTAACAACAATTCAAATGAGCTAGAGTATTATTAAGTTCATTCACCTTCGATTTGAGAATCAGAATCTTCTCATCAGAGAGGCTACCTGCATTAGCTTCCACCATTTGAAACTCCAAAATTTCCTTTTTAAGATAATCCTTCAATTGATTAGGATCTTTAAGCTTCGCTTTACTCCAATAGCATAATGCTTTTAAAGCCCTTTTACACTTGATATTAAGAATTTTAGGATAACTCCCCCTCGTCCTCTTATTCCAAGATTTTCATACAATATCCGATGAAGCAAAATGAGAAGCCCAAGTATCTTCAAATCTTATGACCCTGTTGGCCTTAGGATCTCGATTTAAAAGATTTAAAATAATGGGAAATGATCTAAAGCAACCCTAGCAAGCTGCCACACCACCATCAATTGAGAAGCATTCAAAGCAGCTGAGTTAAGAAAGCACCTATCCAATCTCTCCAAAATCCAAGCTCCCCTAACCTTGTTATTACACCAAGTAAATTTTAGCTCAATAAAAGCAACCTCATGATAATCATTATTTGTTAAAAAAGCCTTCATCTCCTTGGGTCCTTGGGAAAGCATAAACCTCTTCCTCCCCTTTTATCACCTTTAAACAACAAACAATTATAATCTCCACCCACCACCAATGGAATGTCCTTGGAAGATAGCATTTCAACTTTATTCCATAGCTCCCTTCTTTTATAAACATCTTTATTCCCATAAATAGTAGAAATTCTCTAGACTCCTTTATTATGGATATCTAATTCACCAATCACACATTGATAAGAAGATTCCAAAGAAGAAAAAGAAGTGAATTTTGACTTCCATAACACCAGGATACCTCCATACAATCCATCAGAAGGAAAATGGAAAAATCCCAATCTACTCCGATAAGCAAATTAACTTCCTTACTATCAATAGAAGTTAACTTAGACTCCAATGAACCCAAAAAAACCACATCATATTCCTTAACAAATTCCTTAAGGTAGAGAGAAGATTGAATTTTCGTAGCTCCTTAACAATTCTAAACAGCAATAGATGTCAATGATAATATGACGGGGAATAATCCCCCATTTTATTTTTATTCCGCACATCCATTTTCCTACTTCTAGGAACCATCTTAATAGGACCAAGCCTCTTAAGTTTTTTACCAAGCTTCCTTTAAATAGAAGAGGTACCTCCATCCTTAAAACTACCCCCAGTCACTTCCAAAAAATTTTTATCATTTCCAGACACAAGAAGAGAACCCACAACCCCCATCTCACCCCAACTAGATTTAGCAACAACATCCTCACCCTCACTCTCAACATTAAGATCAGACCCCACCTCCTCACCAATCCCATTTAACACCTCAAACTTATTGACATCATGATTAACAGAAGATGAATTAGAATTAACCTTCTATCCCAAGTCTAATTCTGTAGCATCAGAAGGAGCCAATACCTTCAAGTTATGAATAACATCAACTTCACTGAATGAAATAGCTGAAGGCAAAGGAATACCTCCACCAATCTCCTCAGAAGTAGCCACCACCCCGGACTCTGCTACAAGATTTCCTTTCTCTCCCATGTCCCTAGGCACAACCTTTTTAACTTGTTTCACCCTACCAGCTTTGATAACATCCTAATTACCCCTCCTCCTATCAGCAAATTTAAATCTCCCCTTACCATAGTTGACATGGATCCAAGGTCCATAACCCGATCCAAAGTTTTCCATATCAGCAGCTCCACTACCTCCACAGTAACAACACTAGGCATAACCTTATCCCTAGAGCAATGCACCTCAGGTTGAGAAAGTCCACCCTTAACCGCCTCCGATCTCATTTCTGTACAACTATTTTTATAGTGGCAAATTTTACCACACTTTTAAAAGAATTTTGACATTCTTTATTATTCAATTTTTTGGAAGAACCTACCATAGCTTACTTCAACCCACACACATAAGGGAAGCTGACTTTCCAACATAATTCGAATGCAAACTCTTGCAAACTCTCACCTTCCCCATTGAAACATATTCCCATCCAACATATACAGCTTACCTACTTGAGATGCTATTTTGCACACATTAATCTCATCGCAAAAGGTAGATTTAGCAATCTAATCCACATCGGAGCTGATGGACCCTTCAATGAAGAAAGAGAGAAGGAAGGTCACCACTTATCAACACCAATGATGTGACCATTAATGAACCAAGGACCTTTAGTCAAGATTGAATCCAAGGCCTCTAAATCATTGAATGAACAAAGAACCCATTCTAAGCCCAACATAGTGAGGTGAAATTTACCAAAATGACTCCATTGCCTCCTTAATTCAAGGATATTCACATGAAATGGAATATTATTTCCAAATACTTTAACAACTAAAGAATTTTGTATCTTCCTAGTATTCTCCAACTCATTCTCCTCATGTAACTTCACAACATTCTCATCTTTCATTAAGCACAATCCCAAATCCAAATTATTAACTCTTATATTTGGCTTTCTAATCCAAACATTAGGCATGACATTCCTAATAGGATCCTTCATGGTTGGTAATGATGATACATTAATTTCTTGGTCAACCAAATTCAAATCATCTAAAACAAATTGACAAACCTTCTCATGATCATCAAAAATTTGGTGAGCTTCCACATTAGGCTTCTCAGAACTTTGAATAATAACCTTGTCAGGAATATCACTAGTAGCTTTTGAACCTATTGATCCACTTAGAAACATGACAATTTTACTAATTGAATCTCCAGATGTTCCAGGAATTATGGCTGAATTCCCAAATATATTAACATAAATCTTTAACCCAGTTGAGCATGAGGCCTCCATGTCCATATTCATGTTACCACCCAAGGAATTAGAATTAGCAACTTTTGGGCTTTTGAAACCAGCATTTACCACCACTTCTTTACCCTTCCCAATAACATCGGTAACCTTCATAACATTCAATAGACCACCTTCGTTAATGATTAAAGGATTCTCTTTATTGTGAGCTTTCGGGAAGGAGGAACCACCACCCGTCGACAAATTAAGTACTTCACTTGAAGAACGACCAGAGAACCTCAAACTAGAATGAGGATGCACCCAAGAACCCCGGTTGATGGATGAATATCTCCCATTGGAAATGCTAGAGGACCACCGGTGGATGGACGACGACCATCCACTACCATAACAAAAGCCAAAATTAAGGGAAATAGAAATCTGAAAAATTACCTTCTCTCTCTAAAAAATAGACTCTCTCTCTCTCTAAAAAACTACCACCCAAATAGATTTCTCTCTAAAAATACCATAATTCACTAATTCTATATTTAAGTTTATAATAATTTTTATAAATTAAAGTAAGTATTCACTTTTCCTAAACTTAGTTATTCAATCATTTCACCAATAGTCAGTACTTAAGTGTGTAAAATTTAAGTTCAAGCTGACATATTAACTTAGATAATTTTCTTAGTTGATTGATAGGAATTTCAAATTAGAAATTATTACTCTTTGTTCTTTTAATTTAGCACATATAATTTTGTGTTATTCTTAATTTTAAAAAGATTTAATTACTTTTTTTTATTTTGGATAACTTAGCTATGAAAGTGTAATTTAAAGAGGATATTTCAATAGTTAAGCAAACTAGGAAATTTAATTAATGAAAATTTAACTAAATAATTTAAACAATAAACAAATTAAAGTGCACAAGAAATAAAATTGAACGCAACCAAAAAATAATAAGAAATTGATTAAATGCCATTTGAATTAAAGTGAGAGGTTACAAAAGGCTCCATTCAATTCAACTAATCCATTAACCATAATACAATAACATTAAGTGTGTCATGCACTAAACTCACTAAGTACTTAAAAATAGATATCATGGTGACCTCCCCATGCAAAGAAATTAAAACCTAAAGAAAATAAAAAAGGTCAACAACAACAACATAAATCTTCTCCTTCTCCTCTCTCTCAAGCAATGAAAAGAAAATCAAAGAAAAATAAATTAAGAAGGATCAATCCCAATCCTCTTCCTATTCCTCATCATCATCTAGTATTGCTGCTGAGGGGTGCCACACATAAGGGTCATATGTAGGAACTGGTGGGAACTAGAAATGGTCATGGTTCTATACAAATAGACTCCAAAGCATACCAACTAATGATGCTTTATTAAAATATAAATCAGAGTTGAATATCCATTTTTACATATCCATATAATGGGTGACCTGATGGGACATACCCTATTGCAACTTCTTACTCTCTTCATAAAAAAAAGTAATACAATTCATTTGTTCCCTATGATCTATAACCTACTTTCGCAAAGATCTAGGGGTTCGGGCACTTGATCGAGTTTTATTGGGCTGATTGGGCAAATGGGGCTCACTAAGTCTCGCTTCCCCCTCCTAACCCCTTCTTAAATCTCTCTATTTTTTACCTGCTCAGAGAAAAAAAAGGGAAAAAGTTGTTCCTCACAAGGCTCACCTAAAACTCTTACGGTGACACAACGGGAATAGATAAGAGAAGGATAACCTAAGCAACTAAAATGCAGCTCTTAATAATACACACCAAAGAGGAAAACATTAAATTCCTTACATCAACAGAGTGACCTACTTGAATTGAATAATTCAAAACTACCCTCTACCAGGTCACCTCACTAATGCTTTTTCTTAGCGAGAATTTAACAGAAATGAAGTAATGCCAATCATTGGACAATTGTGTTAAACATGAAGAAGGGGAATAGGTGAATTTTTCATTTCTCTCTTTCCACACCACACTAGTCATAGGACTAGCTAACACTCCTAAAAGCTCTTAGTGATATATAGGTGCATTATTAAAAGCAAAGTAATCATCAAAATCTATGTCTTTTACTTTGTATATCTTAGTGATACTAGAGGGATACAAAGGTAAATAATTACCTCTTACAACATTTCAACTATTTTTGGCTTCCTGAGCATTTATAAAGAACTCAATCACATTGTTCACTACACAAGCACTAGGTTCCTTAAACTAAGATTACCACCCCCTTCTCTTAATGATGAACATAACTTCCCCTCTAGGATTTAAGAATACCCTCATTGGAATCAACTATTTACTAACAAACAGTTGAGGAAATCTCTTTTCATCTTCACTGGATAAGAATCTCCATCTATTAATTGAAGAAGAAGACCTCTTCTTACTACGTTGCATTTTTGGGCCATTGAAAATTTTGCGTAGGAGCACAAGAAAACACAAAATCATAATAGTAAAGAGAAGAGAACCTCAAAGCTCAATAAAAATAATGAGAGCAAGTATTTATTATTTTTAAGACTCGATGACCACTTTGGTTTTGTGATGTGTAATGTTGTGGTGTTAAGAAGGACTAAATGAGAAATGGTTAAAATGGAAAAGGTGTCATGTATGAAATGGCATGTGGTGTTACGATGTTATCATTAGAACCCTTAATGCTAGCATTTTAACTATGAGACTTCCGCATATTTTACATGTACGAGTTCTATAGTGTTTAAAATGGAGTGGAACACACCACTCTAACTACCTTATTATGGGTTTACTTAAATGCTAGATTCCTGAAGAAAATTCTATAGAACTCAATAATGAATCATAATATAAATAGTGAATGCATATAGTAGTGTTGAATAAAATTATTAAACACTATAGAAATAAATGTTTTGGAGCTGCGATGCTATGTGGATTAGTGCCAAAGCTCTTTCAAAGAAATTTTAGTGTTGTAGTGCTTAGATATGCAGTATTGTGCCAATACATTACAACTATTCACCCGAGTCTTTAGTGTAGCAATGCCATATTTAGACTTTGAATTGCTTGGCAAGAAAACACTGCGGTGCTCTAAGACTGGACAATGTGATGCTCGTTCAATTTTATAGATTATATAAATACTCAAAAAATATGATATAATGTTTTAGACATAACCATGATTAGTAAACCCATGGATAGCCCACATATAACATTTTTGGGAATTATTAAACAAAAATAATGAACATAAACATCACACAGCAATAGTAAAGTAAAGATTTAATCATCAAAAAAATTTGGTTGCCTCCCATGTAGTTCTAAAATTATAGTGCTCATCAAGACTTGTGTAGATTTTCATTTTGGAAGTGATGCATCATTACTAATCCTGAAATGCTCCAAACTTTGATCTCTCCTTTTTTCCTTATGATTGATTTTAGTGGTATTAGGTAGGGTTCCATGGAGCATATGGCTAATAAAAATTACAAGCTAACCTTATTAATTGTCAAAATTCTTAATGAAAGTATCTTGATTCAGTAATTGGTTTCCCAAATTAATTATTAAATACTCCAAAGGTGTCTTTATATCCCTAAATGATTATTTTGATTAAAGCATTGCGAATAAGAAGGATTAAGTTTCACTAAAGATTGTTAAGGATTACCCCAATTTCCTCTAGTGTTTTTTTAACTTGCATTACACTAATTTTTACCATTATTATTACTATAACTGAAGTTTTAGTGGTTCCTCAAACCCAGTGTGGACAAATTTTATGTTCATCACATGATTTACTTTAAAATGTTTCTTTGGTCAAATCTGCATAGATTAAGATTATACCATCTCAGAGTACAACTAATGTTTCACTATCGACTTGAAAAGAGAAACACTTAACTTATTTTCATGATTAAAAGTAGTAAAAGCAATATTTAATTCATCCTTGAGGATAAGAAAACATTTACCTATCTTTTGAATCATAAAACTAAATCAATGAATTTATTTTCACAATCAAAATGCATATGGAATATTCAATTTATCCCTAAGGATAAAAGGAATATTCACTAATCATTTCAATCATGAAAATAAATCAAATGAATTTATTTTCATAAATAAACCAAATGAGGAATATTCATTTAATCCCTATGGATAAGAAGAATAATCACTTATCTCTTTGATTATGAACCCAAATAAATATTTAAAGCTATGTCTGCATCCATATAATTTTACCATATCTTAGAAAGGAACTAAGGGAGGGTTTATTTTAATTCTAGGTTTTAGACTTCCTATAAGGGCAAGCCGCTAGAGTTAATTACATCTCCTAAGAGAATACTCTTCATAAAAGTGAAGACTAAAGTTTTTAAATTCATATAGATTTAAAGAAAGGCTTAGGTTATCAAGATTTTCGTATGTACAGGCTATAGATTGCAAATCATTGACTTGGATATGGAATTTAGATTTTGGATTTTGGAATGATAGAATAGGAAATGAATGTGTAGAGAATGAGGGGTGTATATAATTTGGACTTATATATACCTAGAGTATGCTGCCAGCTAACTATCTTAATGATAATCAATCATCGTATGAATGAAGGATTACATAGGCTTTATCCTAGGAATCAATGAATTATAATTTAGAGGGCTACAATCAGGACTTTACAATATGTACATGATCACGCAATGAAATCATTCATGTAAAATAATGTATAAATAAAATGTTTTTATTCATTAATAATTTTTTAGATTATAACCCAATGTTTGTTGTAAAATAAAGGTGGCCAGGCTCCACCAACAACATACCAAGATTTCTATTTCTATATAAGTATATATTTGAAAATAATAATTTATTTAAATCTTGTAATCTTCTAGCTTCTAGATCTTCTATAGAATTCCAATAGACAATCATCTTTAAAGGAGGAAAAATCTTTTCCTTTTGGAATATATACATATATATAAATAATTATTTTTAATTCTTTTACAACTCTTGATGTTATACAGCTCAATGTAGCAATACAATTATCTAAAACATTCACTTTTACATCATTTATTTAAATTTACTTAATTAATTAGGTACATTATTCTTTTGTAGAAATATAAAGGTGTTGTATATATAAAAGAAATATACATATGCAATGCTTATGTGAATGTATACAAAAAAGTAAAGTGGCCTAAGAACCTACTACAAATGTGGACCAATAGAAATGTAAACATGACTTCTAGAGTATAAAAAATAAACACTCCAAACATAAGTACCGTCTAGGCAAGGAACTCCATAAGAAAACCAAACCAAACCACTAGCCTAGCCTAGGCTAAAGTTGATTGTTCTAGCAAACCATTTAAGTGTGTGTATAAGGCTATGTGGCTTGGATATATCCTAGGTTTTATTAGTTTAAAATTTTCTATAGATGGTTTATTTGTTTAAGGTCATTGAAGGTTGATTTGAATTCAATTTTTAGTGTTTTAGATGCTTTGAGCTTATTATAAGGGTATTTTGATTGCTAAAGTTTTTTATATTTAGATTTTAAAGAATATAGGGCTCAATAACTTCAAGTGCCAGAATTTATTGATTAGCAAGTCCTAGGTTCATTATTGTAATGCTACCAATCATCCAAAATTGAGGTAGGTAGGCTGCGTAGAGTCCTTACATTTTAATTAGGCTTTAAGTCCTGAAGCTTTCCAATCCAATAAAAACTTTCCTTCCTAAAAGGAGTCAAGCACAAGGGTAAAAAAGATCTTTAAGTTCTTTATTACTAATTTTTAGTTAATTTAGTTCATTGATTACCAATCTATAAAATTTATAATTTAATATTTACATTTTATTGATTCATTAAGGCATTGTCATAGTTGGTACGAGGACCAAAGACTCCTTAGGATATGTGGCCTAGCAACTCGAGGTATTCCAACCTATAAAATTCATAGATAGTGTGTTTATTTTTCAATAATTAAATTCATTGGTTTTTTTATTCATAAAGTTTATAATTTATCAATTATATTAATTAAATTCATTTGTGCCATTATCACAACGAGCATAAGGACCAAAGCCTCCTTAGAACACATACCCCTGTGGCTATAGATATTCCGGCTTAAATACTTCTTTGATATAGTGTATCTGATTTATATCATTGAGTTATATATTTATTAAATTTTTGGTGATTGATTGAAAAATCATATTTTTGAATTATTTAATGAATTAGGTTTAAAAAAATATTAACTTTTTTTTACATTGAATTATAAAATTTTTTATATTTTTCATAAATACAAGACCCGATTATGAGTTCAATGCTTTGTAGTTTATATCAATTGGACTTTTCTATCATTACTTATGATTTTTAAATGTTTAAGAAATTTTAATGAATTAAATTTGGCCAAATTTTTACTTTCTGATTTACATTAAATTCTGGAAATTTTATTTTTTCATAAATACTACATTAAATGATTAGTTCAATGCCTATGAGTTTGTGTAATTTAGTTTTTTCTATAATTAGTTATGATTTTACATATTTAGCACATTTTAATGAATTAATTAATGATTTAATTAGAGGAGTTCTTATTTTTTTTAACAAATCAACTCCAAATCTCTTGAAATATTTTTGAAATATCACTAATGACTCTTAGGGATGATTATAATTTTTTAAAATTATTTTAGATTTTTAAATATTTTTTAATAATCTAATTTAATTAAATAATTGTTTTTGTTATTTTTGATTTCTTTTTAATTTGAATGAATTTCAAGTTGCTTTTAATTTTAGACTGTTAAAATTTTAATTCTGAGTAGTATGACACTTATAATGTATTTTTTAGATTTATTATAAATTAATGAAAATTCAAGGTTTATTATTTGTGTTAATTTTGGGTTCATTAATTAACAGACCGAATAAACTTCAAATATAGTGAAATTTGAAACATAGGTTCATTGAAACATCTACTTCAAATCTAAAAAAAATTTTCCTCATCAAAGCCTTCCTAGGTGTCAAAATCAATCATCAAAGGCAATTTCATCTATATCTTTGATGATTTAATTTGGGCAATTTGTTGATTGGTTTGGATAAAATTAGTGCCATTTTAACCCTTATATAAACTTAAGCATTCAATAGAAAATTCAAGCCCTAACTCTATGTGGATTGAGATTTTTTAATTTCAAAAGTTTTTGGTCAAATCATGACCCAAAATATTAAAAATTCAATCAACTCATATTCAATGATCATCAAGGCATAAAATAATTAGGCTATGCAACATACATACCCTAATATACCCTATCCAAATTTATGCTCAATTGGACCACTAATTAGGGTGTAATTAAAGATTTTAGTGAAAATTTAAAACCAAATTACTTGCTAACCAATAGTGAATTTGAAATTAATTTTTAAATTAAATTGATCTCAAGATGATTCCAATGAGCCCAATAACACAAAATCTTGGTGAAATTTTATTTATGGTGAATTTTGAAAGTTTTGAGCATTTATTTGAATTTTTAATGCATTTAAATTAAATTTAGCTACCACGACCATCCATTAGCAATGATTGGCATGGAAAGTTTCATAGGATTCAATGATTGCAGGCCATTTTCCACATGTAGAATACTCCCGTCATTCTCACTTAACCACGCCAGCACACATGCAGACCATCCAATCCAACATGAATTAGATCAGCAGCTGATATTGCACATGCAGTTATTCAGATGAGATGAGTTCTAATCCAAGAGTAGGCAATGTGTGGTTTGGCTTGATTTATGTTGTCTGATCTAAATACACACGTGAACGGATGGCTCAAATCAGCCCCATATTCATAATTCAAAATTAAACTAAAACATCAAATGCTCATAACTTCTTGTTTAATCATCCAACTTTAATGTATTTTGAAACTAAAAATCCCCACGCTTAGATGAAGAGTGGGGAGGTGTTTGATGACTTGAAAAAAACTTTTTAGAAAGCACTTTTGGAGAGGCATGTTATGTTTAATTTGGGAAAATACCTTGATTAATATGGTGAAATCATTTAATCTTGAGCTCTATGAACTCCTAGAAATGTTCTCTAGATCTTCCTTGAAGGCTTGTAGCCTTGAAATCCAATAGATGGAGAGTTAATTGAGCGAGAAAGTTTTCTCTCTCTTCTCTTTCTTGTACTTTAGTTAGAGAAATTTGAAATAAGAGAAGGCTGAAGAAGGTTTTGATGAACTTAAGGGAGTTTCTATAAAGCTAGAGAATGTAGTTGATCAACCTTTTCTTTAGAAAATTTTAGGATATTTATAGGAGAGAGAAAACACATTGATGGGCCATAGTCTTATCACCTAAGCGATGGCCAACCATCTTATTTGTTGGGGACTAACAAATAGGAAGCAAGGAAAGGTTCAGGTGAGTTTTAGCTCCTTTGGACAACTAGCTAGTCTTTTTGGATTAAACTAATGATTGGGAAGAGTTTATTTTATGGAATCTTTCCATATTAGTAGCCCACATGGCATGAGTTGAATATACATTGCAAGGAACATTTTGGAGAGAAATTCAATAGTTTTTTGGTCTAATTTTGGCTAGGTTGTCAATGGACCCAAGAATTTCAGTTTGGGAGAGTTTGGATTAGCCTAATTGGATGACCTAGGACAATCTATGGGTCTTGTTGGGTCATGTGCATAGGGTTAAGGGACACCTACTATAGCCAATTATGCAATCTAATTTTATAAGGGCTAGGTTTTGGGTTAAGAAAATCCCTTCGGATGACTTGGTTAAACCCATATGGCCAAACCAGGCGGCCCCAAAGGTTTAGTTAGGTCTTCATATATGATATGCAATTTCAAAGGCTTAAGGTGCCTTTTGATCAACCTAGGTTAATTTGGTAAACTAAGGTTGACCATGGTTTTGGATTAGATTAAATGCACTTGAAATCACATTTGAAATGTGTTGGAAGAGGTTTGAGGATTTGGTTTGACTAAGCCATGTTGAAGTTTAAGAGAAATTTAATTTTTAGGAGATTTTAGGGTTTTGTTGTTGGCCATGGCCCATAAAAGGTTCAATGCATCAGGTTAATGCCAATGATAATGATCAAAGGATTTGGAGAGGCTACCAATGTAAAAAATCACAATAACCTATGTCCATCAACACGTGCTATAAATATTTTAAGGTTTTATAACCTTGGAGTATACTTTGCATTTAGTGGGTTAGGGGACTTGGAATGCTTCCAAATTGTTATGGTTTAACCTAAATACATGCCTAATAAATATGCAAATAGTGAATAATGAGCCCATGGTCATTTGGTTGGGTTCTGAGGTGATTGAATATTTTCCAAAAATAGGTTATGGAGAAAGGGGTTTTGAGTTTTGATTTTAGCATTGGATTTTAGAGTTTTGTACTTTTCATTAGATATGGGCAATGGATTGAGTATAAATTTAATTTGATCAATAATTTAGAAGAGTTTTGTTATTGAAATGCTCATGTCATTCACAATCATTGATGATTGTTAGTGATTGAATACATGATCTTGTGACAATCACCGGAGAAGATCAACATAAAGATTTGAAGTTTGAATTTGCAAAGGATTGTGAAGTAGATTATAGAGGTCAACAATGGAGGGGATAGTTTCTTTTGAAATGATCATATATAAAAATTATTTTGTGACTTTAACTTGATTTATGAGATTATCAAATGATAATTAAAGGTGACTACCAAATGTTAGATTTTAGGTCAATGATCAGATCACTATGCTAAAACATATTGATGGATTATATTTAAATTATGTGCTGAGGATCACTAATATAGGTCTGGAGATTATATTTTTTTTTATTTAGAGAATTATCTTCACAAAAAAATAAGGTCAACAAATGGACCCCAACCGATGTGATGAACTTGAAAAGTAAATCACACATATTGGCATTGCTCGAAGTGATCAACAAAATCTAAATAAGGTTGAATAATTTGGGTCTGAAAGGAAATGTTTCTAAGTTTGGGATTTTTTGATTTAAACTAGGATGGTGTAACAGGGGCTTTATCCACCACTAGTAGATTTTAAATTAAAATGTAATGTCATAAAAGTGGACTTATATCCAAAGTTTAAAGGATATTATAAGAGCGTACTTAGACCTAATGACTAATTTAATAGAAATGGGATAAGATAAAACATGGCTTAAATTCAAAGTCTTTAGTATGACATAAGAGAAGAATTTGATCTGAAGACTGATTTAATGGAAGTGGGATGTCGTTAAATGGACTTAGACCCAAACTCTATAGGATATAATGTCATAAAACCAAAGCTTATAAGATATCATAAAAGCAAACTTAGTCCTAAAGATTGATTTAATAAAAGTGAGATATTATAAAAGTAGACTTAGACCTGAAGTCAATAAGATGTCATAAGAGCGAACTTAGACTTGAAAACTAATTTAATGGAAGTGGGATGCCATAAAAGTGGACTTAACCTGAAGTATATTGGATGTCGTAAGAGGGGACATAGAATTGAAGATTGAATTAATGGAGGTGGGATATCTTAAAAGTAGACTTAGACCCAAAGTATATAGGATGATGTAAGAGCAGACTTAGACTTGAAGAATGATTTAATGGAAGTGGGATGTCGTATGAGCTGACTTAGACCCAAAGTCCATAGGATTCCATAAAAGCAGATTTAGACCTAAAGAGTTATTTAATGGAAGTGGATTTGAAGTGAAAGTTAACTCTCGAATGAAAGGATTTAGATGGTTGAACCATCAAAATTTGAAAAGGATGGATATTGTAATGGATTTAACACCTTTTCTTTAAGGATATATATTAAAAATATTTAAATAATTTAAAAGTTATAATAATTAGTATAAATTTTAGACCCAGTCTTTTTTTCAAGACCAACTTCCTATTAGAAATTCAACACATTCAAGAAATATGCATAAAGAATATAAAGAATTTTTTTTCATTTATTACAAAACTTTTTAAATACTATTCACCATAGTATCGCTTAAGATACATTCCATTTATGGGTAACATTGGATGATCCCCTTTATAATCACATGGCTAGTAAGATCCTTATTGGTATACTTTCTCTGCCACAAATAGACCTTCCCAAGTTGGTCAGAATTTATCTCCCATCTTTTAATAGCTATGATGGGTCTTCGTAGAACTAAGACCAAGACTCTTACTTTGAAAGCTATTGGATGAAACAACTTTCCATGTGCTTAAATTATTTTAGCTTTATATAGCTTGAGGCTTTATTCAGCTTACAGAGACTTTTGTTCTAGACCTTTAAGTTCTTCTAATCTAAGTTTTGTATTTTTTTCTTCTATGAGGATATACACAATGAAGGTAGTAGTACCTCCAAAGGGAGAATATCCTTTACCAAAGGTAAGAGTACATGACTTAAACTTAGTTAGAGTTTTGTATGTGGTTTTGTATGCTTATTAACTTTATCCTAAATTTTTATGTCATATAAATTTATTTTCATTTAATGTCTTTCAAAATCTGTACCAATGTTTTATTGAAGACCTCAACTAATTTATTTGTTCGAGTATAATAGATAGTTGAGTATCTATAATCAATGATGTGACATCAGCAAAACTATTTATTTTAGTACTTCTAAATGATAGACCATTATCTGATATGGTCTAACAAGGAACAACAAAACTATATATGATATTATCTTGAAAAAGTTTAAAATATGATGGGCTTTAATTTCTCTTAAGGTAATTACATCTTCTCATTTTCAAAAATAATTTATTGCTGCTAATATGGGTTGCAAATTTGGACCTAAGTCTAATGATTTTGATGATAACAAACATTATCAAATTCCTTACTATGTTATCTCCTATTAATTGCTACTATTGCATATATGCTTTTATTGTGCACTAACATTTAAGGTCCACCATACACTGTGCAAAACTGATCATCTCAAGACTGGGTAGAATAGGGTTAAAGTGTCTAAAAGAGTATGTAATTTTGCTTTTTCTTTTTACTATGTTTTTTTAGTCAAGTTATGTATTTGATGGATACCAAACTTGGTGACCACATACAAACACACTCAAGGAAGTGAGATGGTGAGAAATAAGAGTATAATTTTCTAAACTAATTTTACTGTATGATACATATCGTACTGTTTGATTAGCTAATCAGAAAATCATTAAAATAGCTAATTATGATAATTGAAATAATTTGAACTCATCGTACTGTACATTCCAAATTGTACAAAATGATTAGTTGAAATCAACATCCCAGACATAAATCAAAATTTAAGCAATATTTTGAAATTTAAAATTTATACTAATCATACTGTACGATGGATATTGTAGCGGACAATTTAATTAAATCTTGTCTAAATTAGTCCTGTAATTTGAGAAATAAATTTGGTTAATTTGTTCAATCCGATCGTACTGGATGATTGGAGCCAATCCTACTATACGACCAGATCCCTACATGGGATGATAATTTATCATTGCCAATTGTATGAGATTATAAACAAAGTCATTTCAACTAATCGTATTGGATGACTCTTTATATTGTACTAGACAATCAACACAATCAGTTAAATTGATCATACAGTGCTTTATAATTTATACAGTACTAACAAGTGATTTGAACTAATCATACTATATGATCTTGGATGGTACTATACAATCAGTGTCGATAAAATTGAATTCTAGGGATTTTTATGAGGCTTTATATTTGATCTCTTTCATTAGACTTATTTTAAACTTTTGGCTGCCGAGACTTTTTGTGCGGGAGCTTGGAGAAGAAATCTAGGAGAGATTTGGGAAGAAAAAATGGAGAGTGTGAGGGGTTCACATGGTTTCTCCCAGAAAGTGCCTTGCCTTGTTTCCACCAAGTGTCTGTCTAGGTTTCTTGGGTGGCTTTTGGAAGAAGTTCTTCAGCTTAAAGTTGTGGTTCTCTGCCATGACCTGGAGGGTGAGAAAATAGTTTGTGGTTCTCTACCATCACCAGGAGAGTGAGAAATGAGTTTATAGTTCTTTGTCATTACCAGGAGGGTGAGAAAGGAGGTCATGATTCTCTGTCATCACGAGGAGGGTGAGAAAGGAGGTCATCATTTGCTGCCATCACTAGGAGGGTGACATAGTTTTCAGTTCTTCGCCACACTAGGTTTGGTGGATGTGATTTGTGTAAGGGATTCTCTACCTTACTACAGGGCATAAGGAGAGACACTATAGTGATAGTGCACTACCCAGAGTGGGGGAATCCGGGGAGTGGATATAGGTCAAGGTTGACCATAACAATATAAAATCTTGTGCGCTCTTTCTTGTTTTTACTTTTATACATTTTTATTTATGTGATCTAAATTTATTATACAAATTTCATTTTTTACTATCAACTATAATTAGATTAATTCATGATTAACTAAGAGAAAAATTTTCATATCATTGTTGATATATTTGTACCTTAAAACAAAAAATATTTTAAACTCTGATTTGCTTCTACATGTGCTAAGTTGCTTGGTTAGAATTATTTTCAAAATCATTTTTTTAGTAAGAAAATTTTTATTATTGCTATATTTTTTTCAAAAGTACCAATTCACCCCCTTCTTGGTGTGCCTTGGGTAAGTTCAATGAGGTCTTATAACCTCCCTAAACTTTCAAGTGGTATCAGAGTGGGTTTTGAAATTTAGATTTTTAAATCTTCAAGTAATGACCAGATGGCGTATTTTGCATATTGAAATACTATGGAGGGCTATTAAATAACTTATCCACCATTGTTTGAAAATATTTTCTTTAATTTTTGGAAATTCACATGACCACATTTTTGCAATCCATTGACTATATAATTTTGCATATGATTCAAACAAGATATTCACTTCCATCTCTAGTAGTTAGTGGTGTTAAAATTGATATTCCCTTTATTGAATAGAGTCATGAGGATAGAGAACTCACACAATTAAATGTTAAATGTTTAAATTACTTTTTTGTGCTTTAAAATATGAGGACTATATGTGAGTATCTACATGCACTACGGTGAAGGAAATATGGGATAGCATATGCATCAAATATGAGGGAACTAGTGAAGTTAAAAAAACTAGGTAAATATTCTACTGAATGCCTATAAAATTTTTGACATGAAACCTAGCGAGACTGTATCTGAAATGTACACTTGGTTCACCCATATAGTGACATCTTTGTATGAACTAGGTAGAGAACTCTTTAATTATAAAAAAGTTAATAAGATTTTACCTTGCATACATGGTGCTTATGATGCTAAAGTAACTTCTATTTCTGAATCAAAGGATTTAAATGTTTATTCAATTGAAAACTTGCTTAGGTCACTCATTACCTACAAGTAACATGTGAGTCAAAGACTACTTGATGCAGGTGACAAGTGTTGTGATTTGGGTGAATCGGTTTGTTCATGTGAATTCTAATCCAAGTTTATGTTATTTAGATTTTTGATGATTACAAAAGCTTATTGTTTGTCTAATTCATCTTCTAACATATATTTGAGTTTTTTGTGTTGTGTGTACTAAAGTATTTTTCAGGAAATTCACACTCTATAATGTTAAAGACTTCAAGTTCATTTGTTCACTGTAAATGAAATCTATAAATTTTCTTTTTCTTAAGTCTGAGAGAGTGTGATTGTAAGTTGGATAACTGTGCACACACACACAATGGGGGAGTAAAAAGTTTAATATTTTAAATTGATCGTACAGTACGATTTGATATCGTACGGGATGATCTGTAGAATGTGTCCTCCATAAAGAACCCGCATGCCTAGAAAATTTTTCTAAGTCATGTTCGTACAGTACGAATACTATTTTGTACATGGGTTTTGCTGTACAAACTGCTTAAAATTGGGTTCGTTCAATCCTTCGTACGGGACAAAATGTTCGTATGAAGCTCTCTGTTCGATTCATCCAAGCTTTCGTACGGGACGAATATTCGTACGAAGCTTACTGATCGATTCATCCAAGCGTTCGTACGGGATGAAATGTTCGTACGAAGCTTACTGATCGATTCATCCAAGCATTCGTATGGGACGAAATGTTCGTACGAAGTTCTCTGTTTGGTTCGTCCAAGCTTTCGTACGGGACGACTGTTCGTACGAAGCTCACTGTTCGATTCATCCAAGCTTGCGTACAAGATGAAATGAACGATATTTTGAACTATTCATACGGTACGATCTGATATTGTCCGGGATGATCGACACGGACTTAACTTGAAATTTTAATTTTTGGATGGTTTTTTCTGTCCTAAGTATAAAAATGACTCAAAACTATTTGTAAGAAAGATCCTTCTGCGAAAATTCTTTTGGGAAGTGAAAGGAGAGTGATTGGGAGAGTGTTTGGGAGTGAGTTTAGAGAAATCTTTCAAGAGAGAATTGTGAGGAGATTCACAAGGTTATCCAATTGAGATGATTTCTTTTACTTGTTCTTCAAGCATCTTCCTAGTTCCTTGGAGGCTTTTACAAGAGGATTGTTCGAGAGGAGTCCGGTTCTCTGCCGCACTTGGAGAGTAAATAAGACAACGGTTCTCTACCGTATGTGGAGGGTGAAAAGGACGACGGTTCTCTGCCGCACTTGGAGGGTGAAAAGGATGACGGTACTCTGCCACACCGGGGTTGGTGGAAGAGAGTTTGTAAAGGCTTCTCCACCTTGCTGGGGGGGCAAAAGGAGAGACACTTGAGTTTAGTGCAATACCTAGAGAAGGAGTCTCTAGGGAGTGGATGTAGGTCGTGTTTGACCAAACCACTATAAATTCTGGTGTTTTCTGTTCACTGTTTATTTTCTGTATTTTTATTTTTTCACAGTATTGTTTCTCAGTGGTTGAATTTCTGTGTTGAACAAAAGAGCAAAAAATTATCTCTGTTCATACTATACGAATTAAAATCATACTATACGATTAGCATTAAATTTTTTTGAAATATTCAGAGTTTTTTTTTTAAAAGGCCAATTCACCCCCCCTCTTGGTTAGCCTAGGGACGTGTGCAATAGGTCTAACAACCTATTCGGACTTTCAAGTGGTATCAGAGCTAATTTCAAAATACCTGTTTTAAATACTGTTTGAAATTTTAATCATGGCTAATTTTGGAAATAAAAATTGGAAGAATACTCGATCACTAGACCACCGTTGTTTAATAATATCCCTTTTGATTTTTGGAGAACTCGCATGTCTACATTTCTGCAATCTCTTGACTATCACATGTGGATGTTAGTTCAGGATGGTTATACTAAACCTACTAGGATTGTAGATGGAATAAGAGTTCAAACACCTTTTGCAAACTGGACTGTAGAAGAACGTGAATTAGCTCAACTGAATGCTAAGTGTTTGAATAGTTTCTTTTGTGCTTTAAAGTCATAAGATTAGATGCGTGTGTCTACCTATAAATCAGGAAAAGAAATTTGGGATAGACTTTGCATCACATATGAAGGTACTAATGAAGTGAAATAAACTAGATTAAACATTCTCTTGCACGACTATGAACTTTTTTGCATGAAACAGAATGAATCAATTTCTGACATGTACACTCGTTTTACACACACAGCCACTTCACTGCATGCTTTAGGTAGGGAGTTGAAAAATACAGAGAAAGTTAACAAGATATTACATTGTTTACCTCCTGCATATGATGCAGAGATAACTGCAATAACTGAATCTAAAGATTTGAATGTTTATTCCGTTGACAATCTTCTTGGATCACTAATTGCTTATGAGCAATCGGTGACTCAAAGGCAGATTAATGCAGGTGAGAAATGAAAGGAGAAGAATATTACTTTAAAGGTGGATGACTCTAAAAGTGATTAATCACTACCTGAGGATGAAGAGGATATTGCCCTGATGACGAGGCAATTTAGAAGTTCCCTAAAAAGGAAGCAGAGAAAACGCCAGTATTGGAACAAGGGTAAGTTCCAGAAAAATGTTAAGGCTTCAAATGAAGTCATTTGCTATGAGTGCAGGAAGCTAGGACACATCAAGACAGAATGCCCCAATCTCAATGGAAATCCTAGCAAGGAGAAGACCGAGGAAAAACCAAAGGATAGAAGGGGTAAAAAGAGAGTACAAAGAGCTTTCTGGGCAGACTCAGCTTCAAATTCATCAGAAACAGCTCCAGAAGAGGAAGTTACCAATTTGTGCTTAATGGCTGATAATCTCGACCATTCAGATGAGGATGAGAAATGCTCTCACAGAAGACCTCGTGAGAGTATTTGGTACCTGGACAGCGGAAGCTCAAAGCATATGACCGGAGATACAAATCAATTTATATTACTGGAAGCTAGGAATGGAGGCAAAGTGATGCTTGGAGATAATACCAACAAGAGAGTGGTAGGTACATGTATAATTGGAAATTCAGAAAATTTTGTTATTGAGAATGTACTGTTAGTTGAAGGCTTGAAACACAATCTGTTGAGTATTAGTCAATTATGTGACAAGGGCTATTATATTAAGTTTTTACCTACAAGTTGTGTTATTAGTCTAAATGGAACTGTTGTTTTGAATGGTCATAGGGTAAACAATGTCTACATGCTAGATTTTAATTCTGTTAAAGCATCTACTGCCTTGTGTTTGAAAACTGTATCTGATGAATCATGGTTGTGGCATAGAAGGCTTTGTCATACTAGCATGAAAAATCTTAGGAAAATCACTCAAAAGCAACTAGTTAGAGGAGTACCCAAATTAGATTTTACTAAAGATCACTTATGTGATGCATGTTAACTAGGAAAATAAGTGAGATCCTCATTCAATTCTATCAAGGAAATTAGGACTAGCAAGCCCCTAGAAATTCTTCACATGGATTTATTTGGACCTGTTAGTACCTTAAGTTTAGGAGGAAAAAGATTTGGGTATGTTATTATGGATGACTATACTAGATTCACCTGGATTAGATTTTTGAATCATAAGAGTGAATCATTTGATGAGTTCAGAGATGATGCCACTTGGATTCAGAGAAAACTTAGTTTTGAAATAGTTAGTATCCAAAGTGATCATGCGGGAGAATTTGAAAATGAAATGTTTAATGATTTTTATAAATCTCATGGAATTGAACACAACGTCTCAGCACCGAGGACACCTCAACAGAATGGAGTTGTAGAAAGAAAGAACAGGATATTAGTTGAAACTACTAGAGCCATGTTGGCAGAATATTCACTTCCTAAATATTTTTGGGCTGAAGCAGTTAGTACAGCATGTTATGTATTGAATAGGGTGTACATAAGGTCTAAATTGAATAAGACACCCTATGAACTTCTTAAAGGTAGAAGTCCCAACCTCTCACATCTACATATTTTTGGATGTAAAGTGTTCATTCATAATAATGATAAAACTCTTCTAGGAAAATTTGATCCGAAATCAGATGAAGGAATCTTTCTAGGATATTCATGTGTTGGAAAATCCTATAGAGTTTTTAATAAGAGAACATTGGTAGTTGAAGAGACCACACATGTTATTTTTGATGAATCCTATGATAGTAAAGGGTCTAAGATGGATAAAGATGAGGTTGAGGTGATAAACCAAAAACTTGAAAATCAAAAAGTTGAAGAAAGGGTTGAAAAAGAACAGGAAAACCAATTGCCTAGAGAATAGAAATTTGTAAGGAGTCATCCAAAAGAATTGATTTTAGGTGAACCAAGTGAAGGAGTTAGGACTAGGCATGGTTTGAGGAAAGAAGTGAATCATTCAGCATTTATTTCAATGATAGAACCCACAAACATAGAATAAGCACTTTTGGATGAATTTTGGATATTGGCCATGCAAGAGGAGTTGAATCAATTCAAGAGAAATGATGTTTGGGAATTAATTGAAAGGCCAAAAGATCTAAGTGTAGTTGGGACTAAGTGGGTGTTCAAAAACAAGATGAATAATTCAGGAGTATTTGTTAGAAATAAGGCTAGATTAGTAGCTAAGGGGTATAATCAAATTAAAGGAATTGATTTTGAGGAGATATTTGCCCCTGTAGCAAGACTTGAAGCAATAAGAGTTTTGTTAGCCTTTGCCTGTTTTAAAGATTTTAAATTGTACCAAATGAATGTTAAGAGTACCTTTCTAAATGGGGTGATAGAAGAGGATGTGTATGTTGAGCAACCTCTAGGCTTTGAAAATTCTAAATACCCTAATCATATTTTCAAATTAAAAAAGGCATTATATAGACTAAAACAGACACTTAGAGCATGGTATGAGAGGTTAAGCACTTTCTTGTTAAACCAATCATTTGTTAAAGGAAGTGTGGATACCACTCTATTTATGAAAAGACTTGAAAATGAAATACTCATTGTACAAATATATGTTGATGATATCCTCTTTGGATCAACTGATAAAGCTCTATGTGATGAATTTTCAAAAATAATGAGTAGTGAATTTGAGATGAGTTTGATGGGTGATTTGACTTATTTTCTTGGCTTTAGCATAAAGCAAAATGAGGAAGGGACTTTTCTTTGTCAATCTAAATATATTAAGGAAATTCTCAAAAAGTATGAAATGGATAATGCTAAACCAGTCACTACACCCATGAGTTCCTCAGTCCTATTAGATAAGGATCTAAAGGGAAAATTTGTTGATCGAAAGAAGTTTAGAGGAATAATTGGATCTTTGCTTTATTTGACTGCTAGCAGACCTGACATTATGTTTAGTGTTTGCTTATGTGCTAGATTTCAAGCTGATCCAAAAGAATCACATTTGACAGCAATAAAAAGGATCTTAAGATATCTTTTAGGAACTCAAAATTTAGGAATTTGGTATCTTAAGAATAGTTCATCTTTTGATATAATTGGATACTCAGATTCAGATTTTGCAGGCTGTAGGGTGGATAGGAAAAGTACTTCTGGAACATGTCAGTTCATTGGAAATTCATTAGTATCTTGGTCCAGTAGAAAACAAAATTCAGTAGCACTTTCTACAGCTGAAGCAGAGTACATTGCCTTAGGAAGTTGTGTAGCACAGGTGCTTTGGTTGAAACAACAATTGAGTGACTTAGGATTAGTAGTTGGAACCATTCCAATATTTTGTGACAACACTAGTGCCATTTGTATTTCAAAGAATCCTATTCAACATTCTAGAACCAAGCATATTGACATAAGGCATCATTTTATAAGAGATCATATAGCGAAAAGAGAAATTGAACTACATCATGTGGCTACTAAAGATCAGCTTGCAGATATTTTCACAAAACCCTTAGCCTTTGACACATTTAGCATGTTGAGGACAAGGCTAGGTGTGATAGATCCAAATGCTTGATTGAAATTTCTGCAAATGTATTTCTATTTATCTGTGTTTGTTAGTTTGTTCATTGATTTGTTTTCATTATTGTGTTTTTATTTCTTGTTTGAATTCTGAATTGTGCTTTTGTTCCTTATTTGAATGTTGAAAGGCATGCAAGTTTTTGAAGTGATGGGGGTTTATAGTGTCTATTCATACTGTATGATATGTCATCATACTGTACGATCAGATCATCGTACCCACACTTCGTCTGTACGAACGGAGAGGAAACACGGTTAGGAGCAGTTATTATTGGTGATCATATGTACGAATACGTCATTCGTCTGTACGATCCGCATGTCGTTTCTCGTGAGGGATGAACCTAATCGTCGCCTGAACGAACTTAATTTTTCTGATCGTCCCGGATGAACACATCATCGTCTGTACGATCAGGAAGTCAAAAAGCTTCTACGAAAGGATGCGTCAGGACGAGCAGTTTATGAAAAACCGTTTCATTTTGACTGCTTTCATTCATCTCGGATGAACTTTCATTCGTCCCGGATGAATCAAGGTTCATTTTGTATGAACCTGATTCGTACAGTACGATAGCAGATTTATTCTATATAAAGGCGGGTCATTTTTTTTTCATTTCACTTTCTATTTAGAACCTTTAGAGCCTTGAGAGAAAATGTCTGGCAGTGAAAAAAGGGCACAGGTTGCTAGGGCTCCAGCATCTAGAAGGAACTGGGATGATAACTTTCTTAGTGAAGAGAATGAGGAAGCATACCTTAGGTATGCAGCATCTAAGGTTACTCCCTCCTGCATTCTACTGCAGGAAAATATACATTTTACAGTTATGCCCCTCTTTGACTCGACCCACTTTCTTTTCTGTTGACCTTGATTTATGCCTTCAATAAGGATCTATTTCATGTGTTCCTGGCCAACATGACCTTTAATCAGGACCACTCAGTCATTTCATCTTTTGTACTCAAGCAAAAAGTAGTGATAACCAAGGAGGACCTAGGGGAATATGTTCATCTTAGAACTCAAGGGGTTAGAGCTCATACCTTCTCCACTAGACCTGAAACCGGTTGGTCCGAAATTAACCGAGTTCTTAGAGGTGTAAGCACACCCACACATGTCTCCCGGGTAGATACACTGAATCAAAATGTAAGGATAATACAACATGTGCTTAGGACATCAATTATCCCTAAAAGGAGATAGGGTTAATATGACTCCACTTCTTTCCTCAACCACTTTTCTGATTATGACTGGTCAACCCATTGATGAAGCACAATTGATTTTAGACTACATCTATTATCTTTTAGATATTGGTTTGGCTAGTATAAAGAGGAAGAAAAATATTGTTTTAGGACATGTGTGTTACATTCTAGAGAGGAAGTACAACCTAGTTCATCCTTTCGGTCCTTCTGAACTCCCACTGTACTTTACTGACGCTTCCTTTAGAGCATTATTTGGGAAAGAGGGTACAGCAGACAGCTCAGATGATGAGCCTCCTTCAGCTTCTGCTCCTTCAGGTGCACCCTCAACTGCATCTGGACCTTCACAGGATTTCTATCAAAATATGGTCCAACGTTTTGATAGAATGGACCAAAGGTTTGATGACATGGAGGCTCATTTGAAGAGGCAGGATGATTAGTTTGATGCTGTAAACAAAAATATTGCTACTCTGAACAGCTACTTTGCGTTGTTTGGTGCTCCACCACCTCTTCTAGATCAGGGCCCTTCTCAGTTCTAGCTTGATTTGCTATGGTTTAGTTTGGATATGATTGTGTTACTCTTTGTATGTTTTAGACTGTTTTTATGTTGTGGTGAGTGTTCGTTTTGGATATGATAGCAAGTTTTTTTTTTAAAAGATGTGCTTCAGTGTATAACTTGCTATGTTGTATGTTATAAATTATCTAGTAATGAAATGTTCCAGTGTTTCTGTGCTTATTCTTTTTGTGTTAGTGAATGGCCTTGTTGTATTTTTTTTCCCCTTCAATTCACTTGACTATAGTTGATTATTGATCTAGAATGTTATTTGACTTCAAATTACAATTGAAAATACTATGCATAACTTTAAATTTCAAATTTTTTAGATTTCATTATGTATTTGGTGTGGATTAGAAGATCTTACTTAAATCTTATTTAGACATGTATTATTCAGTCTAAATTAGTGTATTTTTTATGTTTTAGCATTATTCTCACTGTCTAAATCTTTGTGCTTGTTATTGTATTTGTGACTAAGAGATAATGTTCTTGGAAAGAATCTTACATTTAAAGCAAAGCTTGAAAAGATGCACAAAATGTGCCACACAAGAAAAGATGCGCAATGGCGCCAAATGTGAAAAGACACACAAAGTATGTCATACAATAAAACATGCGCAGTGTCGCCAAATTTTAATAAGGCACAAAATTAGCCTACATTTTGAAAAGATGCGCAAAGTCGTCAAATTTTCTTTCCTTTAGCATTTTTTCTCTATTTTCACTAATCAATAATTGTCACTATAGACATAGAATTTTGGTAATGTTATCTCATCTTCTCTACAAAATTGAGACTGGTAATATGTCTAATACATTACTACTTAAGATCAACTTTTCTTCTCCTTAACATATTATGCAATCTAACATTTTTTTTGAGAATTTAGAATTTACATCTCAATTAAATATTGTACTTAAACTTCATTTAACATTATTCCTCTTCTCAACTACTTTTAAGTGACCTTTTTGCTGTTGGCAAAAGGGGGAGAGTTCTTATTGTTTGACTGATGTATATTATGTGGTGTTTTGTATGTGTTATTCTGTATGTTATGTATATGTGTTTGAAAGTTCTTATTATTTGACTTATGTATATTATGTGGTGTTTTGTATGTGTTATTCTGTATGTTATATATACGTGTTTGTGCTATTTGTGTTTGTGTTATCATTTCTACACTCTTTCCACTCTTTCCTTCCCTTCCATTGTGTATTCCATATAAAATGCTCTATCCTCATATATCTTGATTAGTCTTTAAGGGGGAGCTTAGGGATAGGATGAGTCACTTTAGGGATCTTTTATTTAGGGGGAGTGTTGTTCTTTTATTTAGGGGAGTACATTTAGTGGAGGTTAGAAGATTTATTGTTTTATGTATTTCATTTCAAATAATAGTTGTTTTGCCATCATCAAAAAGGGGGAGATTGTTGTGATTTGGGTGAATCGGTTTGTTCATGTGAATTCTAATCCAAGTTTATGTTATTTAGATTTTTGATGATTACAAAAGCTTATTGTTTGTCTAATTCATCTTCTAACATATATTTGAGTTTTTTGTGTTGTGTGTACTAAAGTATTTTTCAGGAAATTTACACTCTAGATTGTTGAAGACTTCAAGTTCATTTATTCACTGTAAATGAAGTCTGTAAATTTTCTTTTTCTTGAGTCTGAGAGAGTGTGATTGTAAGTTGGATAACTGTGCACACACACACAATGGGGGAGTAAAAAGTTTAATTTTTTAAACTGATCGTACAGTACGATTTGATATCGTACGGGACGATCTATAGAATGTGTCCTCCATAAAGAACCTGCATGCCTAGAAAATTTTTCTAAGTCATGTTCGTACAGTACGAATACTGTTTCATACATGAGTTTTGCTATACGAACTGCTTAAAATTAGGTTCATCCAAGCCTTCGTACGGGACAAAATGTTCGTACGAAGCTCTCTGTTTGATTCGTCAAAGTGTTCATATGGGACGAAATGTTCATACGAAGCTTACTGATCAATTCATCCAAGCGTTCGTACGGGATAAAACATTCGTATGAAGTTCTCTGTTTGGTTCGTCCAAGTTTTTGTACGGGATGACTGTTCGTACGAAGCTCACTGTTCGATTCTTCCAAGCTTACGTACGAGACGAAATGAATGATATTTTGAACTATTCGTACGGTACGATCTGATATCGTCCGGGACGATCGGCATGAACTTAACTTGAAATTTTAGTTTTTGGATAGTTTTTTCTGTCCTAAGTATAAAAATGACTCAAAACTATTTGTAAGAAAGATCCTTCTATGAAAATTCTTTTGGGAAGTGAAAGGAGAGTGATTGGGAGAGTGTTTGGGAGTGAGTTTAGAGAAATCTTTCAAGAGAGAATTGTGAGGAGATTCACGAGGTTATCCAATTGAGAGGATTTCTTTTACTTGTTCTTCAAGCATCTTCCTAGTTCCTTGGAGGCTTTTGCAAGAGGATTGTTCGAGAGGAGTCCGGTTCTCTGCCGCACTTGGAGAGTGAAAAAGACAACGGTTCTCTACCGCACTTGGAGGGTGAAAAGGGCGATGGTTCTCTGCCGCACTTGGAGGGTGAAAAGGACGACGGTACTCTGCCACACCGGGGTTGGTGGAAGAGAGTTTGTAAAGGCTTCTCCACCTTACTGTGGGGGCAAAAGGAGAGACACTTGAGTTTAGTGCAATACCTAGAGAAGGAGTCTCTAGGGAGTGGATGTAGGTCGTGTTTGACCGAACCACTATAAATTCTGGTGTTTTCTATTCACTGTTTATTTTCTGCATTTTTATTTTTCCACAGTATATTTTCTCAGTGGTTGAATTCCTGTGTTGAACAAAAGAGCAAAAAATTATCTCTGTTCGTACTGTACGAATTAAAATCGTACTGTACGATTAGCATTAAATTTTTCCGAAATATTCAGAGTTTTTTTTTTATAAAAAAAGGCCAATTCACCCTCCCCCCCCCTCTTGGTTAGCCTAGGGACTTATGTAATAGGTCTAACAACCTATTCGGACTTTCAACAAGAAGAAGCAGAGGACTGTGGCACTGGAAGTAAATGACTCGGACAGTGACAGTTCTATAGCAGAGTAGGATGATGAATTTGTATTGATTACCTATCAGTTCAAGAGTTTTTAAATATGAAACAAAAGCATCATCAATATTAATGGAACGAAGCTAAAGGCACTAAAAATCTTATAGCATCATCTGACACTATATGCTTTAAATGTTAGAAACTAGGACATCTCCAAACAGACTAACTGAACCTGAAGAAATACCCATTCAAGGAGATGGGTGATGAGAAGGCACAATTTAGGAAGGGGAAGAACATGACACAGAAGGCATTTTTGGCTGACTCTGCCTCAAAATCATTAGAATAAGAAGTCGAGGAGGAGGTAACAAACCTATGTCTCATGGCTAATGATAATCTTAATCTATCAAATATGGATGAGGTATGTCAGCTCTCCTATGATAAATTTTTTATTATTTCATAGAAAATTCATGATTCATATAGGAAACTTTAAAAGATGTATTCTAGCTTAAACACTAACTTTTCTAATCTGCAAAAAGAGCATACTAGTCTTATAACTGAGCATTCTACTTTAGATAGTAATCAAATGTTTTTACTTGAAGAATTTGATGCATTAAATAAACAACATAGTAATTTATCTAATGCATATGATTCCTTAAAAATAAAGCATATCAAAATAGAAAACTCATTCAAAGAATTAGAGGCATTTACAACAGAAATAGATGATAGTGAGCATGCATTGAAATTAGAAGTTGTAACCCTTAAAAGTGAAAATAAATTTCTAAAAGCAAAAGTAAATGCACTTCAAAATAATAAACCATCACCTATTTTGGCATAAAGGCGTAACTAAACATCACATCATGTATCATATAATCCAAAGAAGAGGCAGCATAATCCAAATAGATTAGTGAATCCTTTTCCTGGTGTTAGGTGTTACTCTTGTGGAATGCTAGGTCACATAACCCGCAATTGTGCTATCCACTATAGGACACATCTAATGTGAAGACCAAAAATAATTGCATCACTATATAGCATGAAAACATCTCATTCATCAATGCACAAGGTGGAACCCAAACTTGCTTGGGTTCCCAAATCTAATATATGATTGAATTTGTAGGAGTGCTCTCACAAAAGACCTAGTGAGAGCATGTCGCACCTGGATAGCAAATGCCCAAGGTACATGACTGGAGATTTCAAACAGTTCATCTTGCTAAATGCCAGTTCAGAAAGTATTGTTATACTAGGAGAAAACACCCCTAGAAAAGTGGTTGGATCCGGTATAATTGGCTACTCAAAGAATTTTGTAATTGAAAATATTTTATTAGTCAATGGTCTAAAGCATAACTTACTGAGCATTGATCAATTATGTGAAGGGTTTCGGTATAAAATTTTTATATGTAAAATGTATGATTAGCTTAAATGGAAAACTAGTCTTAGAAGGGAAAGGTAAATAATATTTATATGTTTGATTTGAGCTGCATTGAATATTCTAATTCCCTGTTCTTAAAAACTATTGTTGATGAATTCTGTCTATTACATAGGAGACTATGTAATGCAGGCATGAAGATACTTAGGAATATTACTCAGAACTACCTAGTTAGAGGTATACCCAAGTTAGACTTCACGAAGGGTCACCTATATGATGCTTAGCAGCAAGAAAAATAAATTAAGTCTGCATTTTATTCAATTAAGGACATCAACACCTCTAGGCCACTTAAAATTGTCCTTATAGACATATTTGGACCCGTTAGTACTATAGGCCTAGGAGGGATGTTATATGGATTAGTAATCGTTGATGGCTATTTTTGATTTACTTGGGTTAGATTCCTAGCACAAAAGAGTGAACTTTTTTGGGGAGTTTAGAACCTTCTCCATCTTGATACAAAAAGGTTAGGTGGTGAATATCAACCATTCATAAGGATCATGGTGGAGAGTTTGAAAATGATAGGTTTTGCAAATCTAGACCCAAGTCCTATGATTTTGATGATAACAAATAATATTAGATTCCTTACTATATTATCTCTTGTTAATTGCTATTATCATATATATACTTTTATTGTGTACTAACATTTTAGGTCCACTGTACACTGTGAAAAACTAATCATCTCAAGACTGGGTAGAATAGGGTTAAAGTGTCTAAAAGAGTCTGTAATTTTGCTTTTTCTTTTTTCTACATTTCTTAAGTCAAATTATGTATTTGGTGAATACTAAACTTGGTGACCATGCACACACACACACACTCAAGGAAGTGAGATACTGAAAAAATTAGGAGTATAATTTTCTAAACTAGTCATACTGTATCATCCATATCGTATTGTACGATTAGCTAATCAAAAAATTATTAAAATGGCTAATTATGATAATAAAAGCAATTTGAACTCATCGTACTGTACAATCCAGATCATACAAGATGATTAGTGGAAATCATGATCCCAACCGCCAATCATAATATAGGCAATATTTTAAAATTCAATATTTATACTAGTCAAACTTTATGATAGGTATTGTACTGGACAATATAATTAAATCTATCCTAAATTAGTCCTATAATTAGGGAAATAATTTTGGTTAATTTTTCATTTAGATCATACAAGATGATTGGAGCCAATCATACTGTATGATTAGATCCCAACATTGGACAATAATTTATCAGCTCCAATCATATGGGATGATAAATCAAGTTGTCATACCGGATGACTTTTCATATCATACTGAACAATCAACATAATCAATTGAACTTATTGTACAATACCTTATAATTCATACAATATTAACAAGGTGATTTCAACTAATCATACCATACGATCTTGGATAATACCGTACGATTAATGTTGAAAGAATTGAATTCTAGGAATTTTTTTGAGGCCTTGTATTTAATCTCTCTCATTAGACTTGTTTCAAACTTTTGGCTACTGGGTGTTCTTGATAGCGACCATGGAGAAGGAATCTTGGAGTGCTTTGGGAAGAAGAAAGGTAAATCTTGTGTTTGAGGGAGAAGTAGTGTGAGGGGTTCACATGATTTCTCTAAGTAAGTGTCTTACGTTGTTTCCTCCAAGTGTTTGTTTAGGTTTCTTAGGTGGCTTTGGGAAGAAGTTCTTCAGCTCAAAGTCGTGGTTCTTTGCCATCACCTGGAGGATGAGAAAGGAGTTCGTGGTTATATGCCATCACTAGGAGGATGAGAAATGAAATTATGGTTCTCTTCCATCACTAGGAGGGTGAGAAAGGAGGTCGTTGTTCTCTGCCATCACCAGGAGGGTGAGAATAGAGGTTATGTTTCACTATAGTCATTAGGATGGTGACATAGCTTCCTGTTCTCCACCGTATTGGGTTAGGTGGAAGCTATTTATGTATGGCCTTCTCTGTCTTACTATGGGGGCAAAAGGACAGACACTATAATGATAGTGCAATACTCAGAGTAGAGGACTCCAGGGAGAATACGTAGGTCAAGGTTGACCTTACCACTATAAAATCTAGTGTGCTCTTTCTTGTTATTACTTTTTGACATTTTTATTTTTGTGAGCTAATTTTACTGCATGAATTTCATCATTTACTATCGATTGTAATTAGATTAATTTGTGATTAACTAAGAGAAAAATTTTCATATCTTGATTGATATTTTTGAGTCTTAAAAAAATTATATTTTAAACTCTGGCTTGCTTCCTCTTGTGCTATGTTGCTTGTATAGAATTGTTTTCAAAATAATTTTTCTACCAAGAAAATTTTTATTATTGTAGTAATTTTTTTAAAAGTTCTAATTCTGCCCTCCCCCCTCTTGGTGTACCGAGGGTTAGTTCATTGAGGTCTAACAACCTCCCCAAACTTTTAATATGCACCAATGACCTCTCAAGATTAATATATGGTGTTGCTTCTAGTTAATGTGAAGCAAATGTTGGATGTACTACATTTGGTGGTTGATGTAGAATAATGCCATGCACTTAGAATTGATGACAACAACATGCAACCTTCATGTAGTTCTCAATCATTTATGACCAATAATATCTCATTCATTTGACTTTAATTTTTTATCTTTGGTCTAGACTAGTGTGCAATACATAATCGAGCATGTACTTCTTATATGATATTTTGTGCTTTTGGTTTACTTAAACACTGTAACCACATCTAATTGAATGAACATCTATATTAGGTTTTGTTGAATAGTGTATAAGATAGAGATATTCTATTGATTTGACTAGCCATAGATTTATTACGAAGGAGCTTTATTTCTTACAAGTATTAAATTAAGGATATTTTCGAATCCTTTGCTTCATCATCTACTGCAAAAATAATTTTCACAATGGATGGGGGTTTTTTGTTTATATGTACAAATTTTACAGGTGATGAGACTTTGCAACCTTATATTTCTATCAAAGTTGAATCCCCTTCAGGACAAGCTAGAGCTTTAGCTAATTTTGCTAAAGCGTCTACCATAGTGTTATTACAATGATGAATATTATATAATATTACCTTACAAATTTGATCAAGATGATTCATTGTATATTGATGATAGGGAATCAAATTTTACTGTAATACTTGATAGATAATAGCTATTTCATTGATCACTAAATGTGAATCTTTAAAGTTTTTATTCTTTTGAATTTCATTTAAAATTATCAACTCTAACCTAGTTATTAATGCCTCATACTCAGCTTCATTGCTTGTATAAGGCTCTGATATATGGTAAGAGTAATTCATCACATCTTTATTAAAAGTAACTAACACTATACCAATTCCAATTTTCCCTATGGAAATATGATTTGATGCCCCTTATTGAATAGAAGTAGCGCAATCGAAATAGAATTTCTTGGTAGACTTTTCATTTGACTCTACTTTTATGATTTATTCATCTTATAATTCATCATTTATTGAATAATCATTCTGTATTGGATGAGCTACTATGAAGTCTGCAATAGCTTGTCCTTTCATAACTCATAAGTGAATGAATATAATTTTAAACTATGATAAAATAATCAACCATCAAGCTAATCTCCCTGATTATGTCAAATGAGTCATCATATATTATAATGGATTTACCCTGGATATCAGATTTAGCTCACGAGAAAGCATATAACACCTTAACTTCTGAGTAATGAAAACTAAAGATAAATAATGCTTCTCAACCAGGGGAAAATTTACTTTAGTTAGAACTAAGCATCTACTAAGATAGTAAAGTGCATTTTCTTTTCCTTTCTTATTAACTTGAGCTAACAAGGCACCAAGAGATTCATTTAAAACTATTGTGTATAGAATTAATGGCTTTCTTGTGATGGGAGCAGCTAAGACTGGAGGATTTATTAAACACTACTTTATACTATTGAATGTATTATGGAAATTTTCATTCCACTAAAAGAAAGAATCTTTCTTGTACAGAGCTACAAATGAATGACATCAGCCTGAAAGGTTTGATATAAATCTCCTGTGGTAACGTAATTGACCTTAAAAAGATCCCAATTAGGTAAAGACTTTTAGGCAGTGGTATTTTTATTATAGCTTTGTTTGGATCAATTTTGATTCAATGGTGTCTAACCATGAAACCCAAAAACTTCACTGAAGTGATGCTAGTAGAATACTTTAAAGGGTTAATTTTAGGTTTTGCAAACACAACCTTTGGAAAACTATTCTTAGGTCATATAAGTGATCACCTCTTTCATGGATTTTCATGACTAGATCGTCGACATCATATTCCACTTGATGGTCGATAATTTCTTAAAAAATCCTTAATTTTTCTCACTAGTAGGTTGCCCCTGCATTCTTTAACCCAATTGGCATAAATTTATATCAATTGACCATTACAGACATTCTAATGTTATATACTTTTTATCTTCAAGAGCCATTTTCATTTAATTAGATTCAGATGAGATGTCAATAAATGAAAATATCACATGTTAGGAAGTAATATCTATAATAAGTTTTTGTATAGTAATCACAAACTCGTCTTTAGGATAAATTTTATTTTTGAACTATAAAATTAATATAGACATGAATCTGACTATTCTTTTTCTTAACTATGATAATACTTGCGCACAAAGACAAATATTTTTATTCCCTAATAAAATAAACATTGATTAATATCTTAACTTTAGATATTGCTTTTTGTTCAATGTCAAGATGAATTTTTTGATTGTATGCATTGAATTAACCCAATGTTAACTTGGTTTGGCCAAGCATGGGTTTAGTTGACCAAGTCAACTGTTGATTGGGTCAAGGTGATTAGTCATGTTCAATTTACTAGGAATGGTGATCATAGGAATTTGATGAAGACTAGAGTTCATTTGGAGCCTTATTGAGTGTAGGTGAAGTGTATGATCTATTGGGCTAGCTTGAGCTAGCCCAACTTGGTCTAATGGATCAATTAGAGGCTAAAGGATTTAATGATGGATAGTTAACCATATGAAACTCCTAATGAAGTGGTTTGGGTCATGACTGAGGTCAAGGGGTTAGTGGATTATGCAAGCACTGCACTGGGCTACATGATTGCATTGTAGGGCTATAATTATCTTGGTGATTGTAGTCTAGTGGATGTTGATACTAGAAGTGATGAATGATCTATACGACTTGATTTCCAATGATGATTAAATCTTGATTAAGTGTATCTTAATTTATTTCTTGATGATGATGATTGAAGTGTACTGAGGTTTAGATAGGCTGCTATTTAGGTGATTATAAGCTGAATGATTATGAGTCAAAGAGCTATAAATCTAGTGGCTATAGAACCTACCAATCATTCATGGATGTGGATCAAGTGACCTAAGCTAAAATTAAGGTCAACGCATTAAAAAAAAATCCCTCAATCATTGACTATTATTGATCATTTTAAAACTCAAATCAAAATCAAGTTTCAAACCAATCAGTTGTTAGACACTGTGGTAGTAATCTATTCACTAGTTTGATCACTGATAATCATTGATAATTATAAATGATCTGAATATGTCAAATAAAAAATCTCTTTAAATTATTGGTCAATTCAAACCTATACTAAATCCATTAACTAACTCTAATGAAAACCTTAAAACTTTAAAATCTTGTGTTAAAATGCAACCCAAAACCCCTTGGTCCATAACCTATTTTTGGACAATGTTGAATTATCTCAAAACTAAAGCAAATGACCTTGGATTCATGATTGGTCAATTTTAAATTGATTTGGCATTTCTTTAGGGTCAACTACATCAGTTTAAAGGCATTCCAAGTCCCGTATACCATTAAATTCAAATCATATTCCAATGCTCCAAAACCTTCAAATATTTATAGCCTATGTTACAAGACATAGCATATTGTAGTTTTTGACTTTGGAAATCTCCACTATTCTATTTATTATTATTATTATTATTATTATTAGCATGTTGTAATGAACCAATATTGAATGCTTGGTGCACCATGGTTAACCATAATACTCTAGAAGCCCTAAAACCCTGAAACCTCTTGAATACTTAATTTCTCTAAAAGTTTAATATACCTCAATGAAACAAAACTCTGATACCACTTCCAAAAAAGGTCAAATGTGATTTAGATTGCATTTAACCCAACCCAAAGTTTTGATCAAACCAGCTTGACCAAAAGGCCCTCTAAGCCTTTAAAACTATATCTCATAAATTCAGACACCACCAAACTTTAAGACCACCTCCAATAAACTCAAAACATTATTGCAACTCGGGCTCATGAGTTCTTATTTTGATAATAACAAATATTATGGTTCATCTCCTAGTATTTGAAATATATATTTGTTTGTGTGTACTAATATTTCAGGAACAGCATGCATCAATCCAAAAAGATTCAAGACTCAAGAATGAGTAGAATAGGCTTTGCTGTATTTCTCATTGATATACTTTTTGATTTCTTGAGTCAATTCCTGTAAGGGTGTATGCTTATTTGTGACTATGTGTACACATACTCAGGGGGAGTGAGATCCTGTCAAAACCAGAAGTTCAACTTTTGAACAAATCGTACTTGACGATATTTATATCGTCCTGGATGATCCAATATGATCTCAAAACCCTAGCCGCCATAATAATTTAGGCAAGGATTTAAGAGTCAAAATTTGCTCTAATTGTCCTGGATGATATGTATATCGTACTGGATGATTTGTGCAAAATTTGTACTGATCGTCCTGGACTATCCCAGGATCGTACGGGACTATCAGGTCAAATTCTGCACATCGTCCAGGACGATCCTACGATCGTCCGGGACGATGTTTGGTGGCAGAATTTAGTTTTTAGGGTTTTCTGAAGCCGTGCTTAGGAGCACATCATCCTGGACGATCCTACGATCGTCCTGGACGATCTTTGGCGGCAAAATTGAGTTATTAGGGTTTTCTGAAGCCACCTTCTGGAGCACATCGTCCTGGATGATCCGGCGATCGTCCTGGATGATCTTTGCCGCCAGAACTAATTTGGAAGGGTTTTTGGAGCTCCTTATTTAAGCTTTCTCAAGGCACTTGATAGGTCTCTTTGGCAGCCATTGAGGCTTCATTCTTTTGAAGAAAACTTGAAGAGAGAGCTTTAAAGGGAGAGAGGAAAGGGTGGAGTTTGAGAGGAAGAAGAGCCTGGGAAGGGGGATTCTCGAGGGAGTGTGAGGGGGTTCTCACGGTTGCTCCGGCAAGCTTGCACCTAAGTACCATCGGATTCAAGGGTCGTCTCGAGGGAGGTTTTGGGAAGAAGAAGATCTCTTTGGTGTCAGAGGACTCGGCTACTCCGCCGCACTGGGGAAGGTGGAAGTGATTTTGTAAGGGCTTCTCCGCCTAGCTGTGGGGGCTGAAGGAGAGACACTATTTGGTTTAGTGCAATACTTGGAGGGTGCCTCCGAGGAGTGGACGTAGGTCAGGTTGGACCGAACCACTATAAATCCGGTGTGTTCTTTCTTATTATTTTCCGTACTTTATTTTATTGTGATTATCTACTTGGGTGATATCTGTGATTGATCTTTTTATCATTGTTTTAATTTGTTTCCGCTGCACGTTATAAAAAGATTTTTATTTTGTTTCAAATATCCAATTCACCCCCCTCTTGGTTAGCCTCGGGACTAGTTCATTAGGGCTTAACATCCCAATCGAACTATCAAGTGGTATCAGAGCGGGGTTCAAAATTTAAGTTTAAAAACTTTTGAAATCGATCCATGGCTAATTTTTATAATCGTAATGTTGCGGAATGATATTCAATCGTACGACCACCGTTATTTGAAAATGTTACTTTGGATTTTTGGAAAATCTGTATGTCTACTTTCTTGCAATCTATTGATTATCACATGTGGCATATGATTCAAATTGGTTATTCTGCACCGTCACATATTGTAAATGAAGTTAAAATTAATATTCCCTTTTCTAAATGGAGTAAAATAGAACAGAACAATGCTCAATTGAATGCTAAATATTTGAATTATTTCTTCTGTGCTTTGAATTCTGATGATTGTTTGTTAATATCTACATGTATTTCTGGCATAGAAATTTGGGATAAATTATGCACTAGATATGAAGGTCATTGTGAAATCAAGCAATATAGGCTAAATATGTTAATGTATGATTTTGAACTTTTTAGCATTAAACCTCATGAAACGATCTTGAACATGTTTACTAGGTTTTCTCAAATTGTGACATCATTACATGCTTTAGGAAAAGAACTTTCAAATTTTGGAAAAGTTAATAAAATCCTACATTCTCTACTTGCTAAATTTGATGCCAAAGTCATTGCAATTTCTGAATCAAAAAATTTGAACGAATATTCTATTGATAATTTGATTGGCTCACTCATTGCCTACGAGCAAAGTTTGGGTCAAAAGCTTTTGGATGCAGGTGAAACGATAGTGCTTAAAACTGAAGACATTGAAAAAAGCAACTCAGAAAGTGATGAAAGTGAAGAGTTAGCATCAGCAACAAACAAATTGAAAAATCTACAAAAGTACAAACATCAACATCAAAAGTGGAACAAAGGTAAAAATGGTAAGAATGTAAAGTTCTCTTCTGATGTTATCTGTTTTGGATGTAGGAAGCTTGGACTTATGAAAAATCAGTGCCCGAACTTAAGAACCCTTCCTGAAAAGGAAAAGGGTAAAGCTAAGCAAATTATAATAAGGGTTGAAAATGCAAAATAAAAAATGTCCTGGGCAGATCTAGCTTCTGAATCATCTGATCAGGAGGAACCTGATGTAAATTAATGTTCTTTTTGTGTGTTTATATTTTTTGTTTTGTTTTTCTGTTATTATTGTTTATTCATTGTGTTTTCTGTATTTTTGTTTTTTCTTTTAAAATTTTTGATGTTTTTTATTGTTCCTCTGATCAGGCACACACATAATACCTCTTATTTTAAATCATTTTTTTAAGATCTTATTTTCTAAAAATAGAAAATTTACCTCCTGTATTTTCTAAATACTTTGTTAGTTGTGGTTAATTTCTCTAAAATCAAGTAAAGGAAGAAAACTCAAGATTTTGTCTCTCTATCTCATTTCATTGAATAAGGCTATCTTACTTTTGAGTCAAAATCTGTTTCAGATTATAAATTGTTTTTTGAAATTAAAACTTTTTTCATCTCCAAACATTTTATCTATCTCATAGTAATCTTTTGCAAATTATTGAACCAACTTCAAGATTATCTTATTCAGGTTGTTCGTCTTTATCATAAGAATAAGGTTTGCTGATTTTAAAGATTTAGAAAGGAGGCAATCAAAAGATGCGCAGTGCGCCAAACAAATTGAAAAGAGGTACAAAATGAGCCCAAAACTAAAAAGATGTGAAATTGCCAAATTGAATACACAAAGTGTATCAAAAATCAAAAGATGCACAAAGCACCAAACAAATTGAAAAAGAGGCACAAAATTAGCCCATAAAAGCTGCTTCCATTCTGGTAAATCTCTAAAGTTTAGAAAACCCTTATGACTTTTTGATAGATTCATTACTTGAGTTTGAAAATTAAGATTTTTTGATTCATTACTTTGCATCAATCTTCTATTAGATGTATTTCATGAAAGGAGTTTTGAAAGATTTTTGTTTACTTATCTAATTTTTTTCTTGATTTAGATATTGGCTTAAAAAGTTTTTTAGCCTTTTTTAAAATCTGAGCTTGGTTTAACAATTTCTGAATTTCTAACCTTTCTGGGTTATGAGTAGTCAATTCATGCCTTACTTAGCTTTTTGAATAAAATCAAGGGATAGCTTTCTCATTACAAGAAAATTCTTGATTTTATAAAAATTTCACAAGATCAGAGACCATTTTTGATCTTTTAAACTATTTTTGTTTTACTTTTATTTTTTTCTGCTCCTCTTCTTTTTGATAATGTCAAAGGGGGAGAACGTACTGTTATATTTATTGTATTTGTGAAGTTTTTTTGTATTATAATTGTACTATTTTATTTATGACATTTATTATGTAGTTTTTTTTAATAATAAAAAAATTCAAAAAATGTGTTTCTCCCTATTTTTAAAAGTCTTTTCTTAGTGAGGGGGAGATTAGGAGAAAATACTGTTATTTAGAAATCCAACTAGAAATATTTACCATCATCAAAAAGGGGGAGATTGTTGCAACTCGGGCTCACGAGTTCTTATTTTGATGATAACAAATATTATGGTTCATCTCCTAGTATTTGAAATATATATTTATTTGTGTGTACTAACATTTCAGGAACAGCATGCATGAATCCAAGAAAGATTGTAAGGGTGTATGCTTATTTGTGACTATGTGTACACATACTCAATGGGAGTGAGAGCCTGTCAAAACCAGAAGTTCAACTTTTGAACAAATCATACTTGATGATATTTATATCGTCCTGGACGATCCAATATGATCTCAAAACCCTAGCCGCCATGATAATTTAGGAAAGGATTTAAGAGTCAAAATTTGCTCTAATCGTCCTGGACGATATGTATATCGTACTGGAAAATTTGTGCAAAATTTGTACTCATCATCCTGTACTATCCCAGGATTGTACGGGACAATCAGGTCAAATTCTGCACATCATCCAGGACGATCCTGCGATCATCCGGGATGATGTTTGGCGGCAGAATTAAGTTTTTAGGGTTTTCTGAAGCCGTGTTTAGGAGCACATCATCCTGGACGATTCTGCGATCATCCTGGACGATCTTTGGCAGTAGAATTGAGTTTTTAGGGTTTTCTGAAGCCATCTTTTAGAGCACATCGTCCTGGATGATCCGACGATCGTCCTGGATGATCTTTGCCACCAGAACTAATTTGGAAGGGTTTTTGGAGCTCTTTATTTAAGCTTTCTCAAGGCACTTGATAGGTGTCTTTGACAGCCATTGAGGCTTCGTTCTTTTGAAGAAAACTTGAAGAGAGAGCTTGAAAGGGAGAGAGGAAAGGGTGGAGTTTTAGAGGGAGAAGAGCCTGGGAAGGGGGATTCTCGAGGGAGTGTGAGGGGGTTCACACGGTTGCTCCGGCAAGCTTGTAATTTAGTACCATCGGATTCAAGGGTCGTCTCGAGGGAGGTTTTGGGAAGAAGAAGATCTCTTTGGTGTCAGAGGACCCGGCTACTCCGGCGCACCGGGGAAGGTGGAAGTGATTTTGTAAGGGCTTCTCCGCCTAGCTTTGGGGGCTGAAGGAGAGACACTATTTGGTTTAGTGAAATACTTGGAGGGTGCCTCCGAGGAGGGACGTAGGTCAGGTTGGACCGAACCACTATAAATCTGGTATGCTCTTTCTTATTATTTTTTACACTTTATTTTATTGTGATTATCTGCTTGGGTGATATCTGTGATTGATCTTTTTATCGTTATTTTAATTTATTTCCACTGCACGTTATAAAAAGATTTTTGTTTTGTTTCAAATATCCAATTCACCCCCCCTCTTGGTTAGCCTCGGGACTAGGTCATCAGGGCTTAACATCCCAATCGAACTATCAAGTGGTATCAGAGCGGGATTCAAAATTTAAGTTTAAAAACTTTTGAAATCGATCCATGGATAATTTTTATAATCGTAATGTTGCGGAAGGACATTCAATCATACGACCACCGTTATTTGAAAATGTTACTTTGGATTTTTGGAAAATCTGTATGTCTACTTTCTTGCAATCTATTGATTATCACATGTGGCATATGATTCAAATTGGTTATTCTGCACCATCATGTATTGTAAATGAAATTAAAATTGATATTCCCTTTTCTAAATGGAGTAAAATAGATCAGATCAATGCTCAATTGAATGCTAAATATTTGATTTGTTTTTTCTGTGCTTTGAATTCTGATGATTGTATGTTAATATCTCCATGTATTTCTGGCAAAGAAATTTGGGTTAAATTATGCACTAGATATGAAGGTACTTGTGAAATCAAGCAATCTAGGCTAAATATGTTAATGCATGATTATGAACTTTTTAGCATGAAACCTCATGAAACGATCTTGAACATGTTTATTTGGTTTTCTCAAATTGTGACATCATTTCATGCTTTAGGAAAAGAACTTTCAAATTTTGAAAAAGTTAATAAAATCCTACGTTCTCTACTTGCTAAATTTGATGCCAAAGTCATTGCAATTTTTGAATCAAAAAATTTGAACGAATATTTTATTGATAATTTGATTGGCTCACTCATTGCTTACGAGCAAAGTTTGGGTCAAAAGCTTTTGGATGCAGGTGAAATGATAGTGCTGAAAGCTGAAGACATTGAAAAAAGTAACTCAGAAAGTGATGAAAGTGAAGAGTTAGCATCAGCAACAAACAAATTGAAAAATCTACTAAAGTATAAACATCAACATCAAAAGTGAAACAAAGGTAAAAATAGTAAGAATGTGAAGTTCTCTTCTGATGTTATCTGTTTTGGATGTAGGAAGCTTGGATATATGAAAAATCAGTGCCCGAACATAAGAAACCTTTCTGAAAAGGAAAAGGGTAAAGCTAAGCAAATTATAATAAGGGCTGAAAATGCAAAATGAAAAATATCCTTGGCAGATCTAGCTTCTGAATCATCTGATCAGGAGGAACCTAATGTAAATTAATGTTCTTTTTGTGTGTTTATATTTTTTTGTTTTATTTTTCTGTTACTATTATTTATTCATTGTGTTTTCTATATTTTTGTTTTTCCTTTTAAAATTTTTGATATTTTTTATTGTTCCTCTGATCATGCACACACATAACACCTCTTATTTTAAATCATTTTTTTAAGATCTTATTTTCTAAAAATAGAAAATTTACCTCCTGTATTTTCTAAATACTTTATTAGTTGTGATTGATTTCTCTAAAATCAAGTAAAGGAAGAAAAATCATAATTTTGTCTCTCTATCTCATTTCTTTGAATAAGGCTATCTTACTTTTGAGTCAAAATCTGTTTCAGATTATAAATTGTTTTTTGAAAATAAAACTTTTTTCATCTCCAAACATTTTATCTATCTCATAGTAATCTTTTGTAAATTATTGAACCAACTTCAAGATTATCTTATTCAGGTTGTCGTCTTTATCATAAGAATAAGGTTTCCTGATTTTAAAGATTTAGAAAGGAGGCAATCAAAAGATGCGCAGTGCGCCAAACAAATTGAAAAGAGGCACAAAATGAGCCCAAAACTAAAAAGATGCGAAATTGCCTAATTGAATACACAAAGTGTATCAAAAATCAAAAGATGCGCAAAGCGCCAAACAAATTGAAAAAGAGGCACAAAATTAGCCCATAAAAGCTACTTCCATTCTGGTAAATCTCTAAAGTTTAGAAAACTCTTATGACTTTTTGATAGATTCATTACTTGAGTTTGAAAATCATGATTTTTTGATTCATTACTTTGCATCAATCTTGTATTAGATGTATTTCATGAAAGGAGTTTTGAAAGATTTTTGTTTCCTTATCTAATTTTTTCCTTGATTTAGATATTGGCTTAAAAAGTTTTTTAGCCTTTTTAAAATCTGAGCTTGGTTTAACAATTTCTGAATTTCTAACCTTTCTGGGTTATGAGTAGTCAATTCATGCCTTACTTAGCTTTTTGAATAAAATCAAGGGGTAGCTTTCTCATTACAAAAAAATTCTTGATTTTATTAAAATTTCATAAGATCAGAGACCGTTTTCGATCTTTTAGTCTATTTTTGTTTTACTTTTGTTTTTTTTCGCTCCTCTTCTTTTTGATAATGTCAAAGTGGGAAAACGTACTGTTATATTTGTTGTATTTGTGAAGTTTATTTGTATTATAATTGTACTATTTTATTTGTGACATTTATTGTGTAGTTTTTTTTAATAATAAAAAAAATTCAAAAAATGTGTTTCTCCCTATTTTTAAAAGTCCTTTCTTAGTGAGGGGGAGATTAGGAGAAAATATTGTTATTTGCAAATCCAACCAGAAATATTTTCCACCATTAAAAAGGGGGAGATTGTTGTAACTCGGGCTCACGAGTTCTTATTTTGATGATAACAAATATTATGGTTCATCTCCTAGTATTTGAAATATATATTTATCTATGTCTACTAATATTTCAGGAACAACATGCATCAATCCAAGAAAGATTCAAGACTCAAGAATGAGTAGAATAAGCTTTGTTGTATTTCTCATTGATATACTTTTTGATTTCTTGAGTCAAATCCTGTAAGGGTGTATGTTTATTTGTGACTATGTGTACACATACTCAGGGGGAGTGAGATCCTGTCAAAACCAGAAGTTCAACTTTTGAACAAATCGTACTTGACGATATTTATATCGTCCTGGACGATCCAATATGATTTCAAAACCCTAGCCGCCATGATAATTTAGGCAAGGATTTAAGAGTCAAAATTTTCTCTAATCATCCTGGACGATATGTATATCGTACTGGACGATTTGTGTAAAATTTGTACTGATCATCCTGGACTATCCCAGGATCATACGGGACTATCAAGTCAAATTTTGCACATCATCCAGGACGATCCTGCGATTGTCCAGGATGATGTTTGGCGACAGAATTGAGTTTTTAGGGTTTTTTGAAGCCGTGTTTAGGAGCACATCATCCTGGACGATCCTGCGATCGTCCTGTACGATCTTTGGCGGTAGAATTGAGTTTTTAGGGTTTTCTGAAGCCTTCTTTTGGAGCACATCATCCTGGACGATCCAGCGATCGTCCTGGATGATCTTTGTCACCAGAACTAATTTGGAAGGGTTTTTGGAGCTCTTTATTTAAGCTTTCTCAAGGCACTTGATAGGTGTCTTTGGCAGTCATTGAGGCTTCGTTCTTTTGAAGAAAACTTGAAGAGAGAGCTTGAAAGGGAGAGAGGAAAGGGTGGAGTTTGAGAGGGAGAAGAGCCTGGGAAGGGGGATTCTCGAGGGAGTGTGAGGGGGTTCACACGGTTGCTCTGGCAAGCTTGCACCTAATTACCATTGGATTCAGGGGTCGTCTCGAGGGAGGTTTTGGGAAGAAGAAGATCTCTTTAGTGTCAGAGGATCCGGCTACTCCGGCGCACCGGGGAAGGTGAAAGTGATTTTGTAAGGGCTTCTCCACCTAGCTGTGGGGGCTGAAGGAGAGAAACTATTTGGTTTAGTACAATACTTGGAGGGTGCCTCCGAGGAGTGTACGTAGGTCAGGTTGGACCGAACCACTATAAATCCGATGTGTTCTTTCTTATTATTTTCCACACTTTATTTAATTGTGATTATCTGCTTGGGTGATATCTGTGATTGATCTTTTTATCGTTGTTTTAATTCATTTCCGCTGTACGTTATAAAAAGATTTTTATTTTGTTTCAAATATCCAATTCACCCCCCCTCTTGGTTAGCCTTGGGACTAGTTCATCAGGGCTTAACATCCCAATCGAACTATCAAACATGATTTATAATGCATTGAATATATTCCAAGTAAGTAGTTAACCCTGGTTGACCGAGGGGTCCTTGAAACCATTAAACTTATATTTCACACTAATGACCACCCCATTACATGAAACCTATTCCAACAAGTTCTAAATCATATTTGGAATGTGTTGGAACCCACAATGACATTTTGTCAAATGTGGTTGACACAAAGATGCCTTTAGTGCTTCAAAAATTCAAAACAAATGATTTTGACCAAACCAATGAACCCAAAACCTTGGGATAGTCCATGGGGTCACCATGAGTTTTCAAAAAAATTCCATCCTTTGGGTCCTCTTGGTTTAGCAACATGGGTTGAACCAAGTGCACCAAAATGGGCTTTAATAAACCAAAACCCAACCCTTATAGAATTTAATACCATTAACTATAAAGGGCATCCCTTAACCCCATACATATGACCCAACTAGCCTAACACATGGGTTTACCTAGGTCAATTAATTAGGCTAAACGAAACCCTCTAAAATTTAAATTCTTTATCCCATTAAAACCCTAGCCCAAATTCAACCTATCCAAATGATTAATTATACTCTAGAATATTCTTCCCACTTGTCATAGCAAGATTTAGACATGTGGCCTGTTGATGTAGAAAGATTCCTAAAAACCCATTTTCAATCATTAGTTAACTCTGAATTGACTAGCTAGTTATCCCAATGATCTCAAACTTTCTAGAACCATCCCTTTTCGCTTAATGGATAGTCCCCAACTGAAATGGTGATTAGTAAGTACTTAGGTGGTAAGATCTTTCCCTTAATTTCAAATTATATCCTTTAAATACCCCATAAAGTTCTAATGTAAGAGTTGATTAATTGCATCTTCTAGCCTCCTAAAATTTCCCTAAGCCTCTAACAAATAATCTCAAAGCTTATTCAGCTCTAGATCTCTCTATTAAAGTCCAAGATAGAGAGGAGAGAGAATGTGATCCAAGAGAATCAACTTCCAATGCAATGGTTTTCAGAGCTTGTAGACTTTAAGAAAGCTATAGGACATTTCCCGGAGTTTATAGAACCATAAATTATGAAGACCCATCCACTAGAAAATTTATATTCCTATTTGAAGGTTCAAATTGAAATTACTTTAAGATGTCAAAAAATGGAGTCCACAAACTAGATGGATTGGAGCCTTACGGTACCAAGAATTTCCCTTTAAAATTTCATCTCATTTGGTGGAGCCTACAAGATATTAAGAGCATTTGAATTCCTAGTTAATTTTTGAACTAAAAGACTTGGATCAATAAGAGCCGTCCGATCGAGAAGAACCATGTAGTGCTTTTCCATGGTTTGAATGCAGGTCAGCTGGAAGAAGGTGTGTGTAATTTTGGTCATAGATCTGATCAAAGCTAAATAAGAAGGCTCCCACTAATGCTTACTCATTTAAGTTAAATTCCAGGATGATAAGATCATTCGGCATATATTATGCACCAAAGTATGTGATTGCCAATGATTGCCAGTGATTGCCTCAGTTGGTTTAAATAAAATAAATGATTTAAATAATTCAAAAATTGCTCAAAACATTAAAAATTCACTATAAATCCAAGTTTTTTAAATTAATTTTAGATGAGTTGTACTAATGGTTAGTGAGTAGTTTAAGTTTGACTACATACTAAATTTCATTAATTCCTTAGTAATCAGTGGTTCAATTGAGCTCAAATTTAAAGAAGCTAAACTAGGGTATGTGCGCTATATACCCTAGTTTTCCTTGGTCTTCGTGAGTATTGGATTTTGGTGAATTAAATTTTCAATGTTCTCGTTCATAATTTGTGCTAAAATATCGGAAATTCATTTTTTTTTTTGGAAAACCCTCAAAGGGGCCTATGTGTTAATAGAGAAAAAAATTACACGGTCCTTAAAGGGACCTCAAGTTCACTACTGCTCAAACGAGCTATAAAAAGAAAGCAAAAAGTCCTAAGAGCTCAAGGTCCCCGCTAAGCAAAATTATAAAACACTCTAGGTACATTCTATGGTGCACAAGGACGAGCACCCAAAAATGAGGAAAGAACCAAAAAGCAGCAATCGTCTCCATCTTCCCAACCAAAAGGAGCTTAGTACAATCACCTGCCAAACTAAAAGTCTATAAAAAATTTTGAAACCCAGGATTAGCATAAAAATAATTAAAGGAAACTCTAGAAAGCCCAACAAAACACATCTAGGAGAGGCAACTAATCACAAAGCACATCCAGTAAACTAAAGGATTAGCACTGATCCAAAACATAACAACAACAAAAAAATACCAAAGCAATGAGAGAAAGGGTGCGGGCAGAATGAGCTCAGGAAAAAATGGAACCAACAAACTTCAGTAGGATAATCCTAATGCCACTCCATCCAATCATCCAGCCAAGGCCACCACCCCCTAGCAATCAGCTCCAAAAAACACCAAAATAAGGCCAAAAGCCTTCCCAGGAAAACCTACACGGCCTCCAGAAAAAGAGCAGCAGCCAAAAATAGACCACCCCCAACAACACCAGTAGAACTGGATCCAAGGGACACAATGAGCAACCCAATAAAACAGCAGAAGAGAAGCAGCACTCCCAACAGCCAAAAAAACCAACACAGCAACCAAAAACCCCCAGCCCCTTCGAGAACTCCCATAAAAACCCACCACCAAGTGGTCCTGGCAAAGCCAATTCCCAACACAGTAGTAGGAGGAAAGAGAGGAACAAGTGGGAAACCTTCAAGAGAGGAGCTAGTGCAATCACAGCTCAGCCCTAAAAGCCCAAAATAGTTAATCAAGATATGCAGCACCACATCAGAAAACTGAACAAAAAACAAAACCACCATGTAAACAAAGAAAAAATCACCACTATAGATGCAGCTAAAATAACACCAGCCAACATGGTTGGAAGGAACCAGAAACCAGACAGGAAGCAGCAGTAATAACCCCAGGTAAGAAACATCCACCTGGTTGAAAGAGCTCTAACCAACAACCAACAAACCACCCAAGCAGCAGTAAAAATTAAAATAAAAATAACCACAAAAAAGATAAAACCAAAACTACTCCAGCCCAACCTGGCAAAGCCAACAACGGTACCAGAAAGAGCAAAACCAAGCCACAATAGCCACCAGAAATGAGGCCCAAAACCACAGGCCGAGCCAACAAAACCCCCTAAGGACTAACATAGGGAATACCAAAATGATCAAGATTAATAAGCGCTTTCAGAAACCTCAGAAGGTTGGTCCCAGTGAAATCCACAAAATCCTCAAGACCACACCCCCAATCAGCAAGCCAAGAAGCACATCCATTACCCTCATTGCAAGTATGACCTAATGAATAATTAAAAAAATTAAAAGATTCTTAATCTCTCTAGAAATATAAAAAATGTCATAACTGCAACCCATATCATCACCAGAGGTTAAGAATTGGAAATTGTAATTAGAATTAACTTCAATAAACACATGTGTTAGGTTAAGGGAGATACATAACCTTAAACCATAGAGGATAGCTAAAGTAGAAGAATCGAAAACATCCCCATTCTGAAGAGGACCAGCAAAAGCAATAAGAAGATTACCATCACTATTCCGGATAATGCCACCATAACCCACGGTGGAGTCACTACACACACCATCCACGTTCAACTTATAGAAACTAATGGGAGGCTTAGTCCAATAAATACTTCTAGAGACTTTAGCAATATGATCGTCCCCCCAATTAATGCCTAAAGCAAAACCTATAAAAGTATAATTCTTGAAATTCTTGACAGAAATAAGTTAACAGAAAATAAAGCCAAAATCTTATCTTTAACATTCTGAATGACCTTAAGATGATTCATACGAATACCATTAAAAAGAGAATTATTCCTTTCTAGCCATAAATACTAAAGAATGAGAGAACGGATGACATTTCTGATGTGCCCTTTAGTCTTAATAAACCAAGCATTAAGCATAAATTTTAGAGATAAATGAGCATTAAAGTTATTTAATTGAAACATGTCATCGAAATAAACCCAAGATTTAATAGCAATAGGGCCAGAAATAAAAACATGATGCATATTCTCCAAATGGTAACAACATTGGTATTTAGAAGGTAAAATAAAACCTCTATTAATAAGATTCTCATCAGTGGGAATAAACTTATGCAGAGCTCTCCAGGAAAAAACTGCCACAGTAAAAGGAATACTCTTATGCCATAACATAGAGATAATACTATCATAATATTTTCTAGGTCGAAAAGCATGCAAGCATTTTTTAATTGAAAGCAACCATCTTTAGAAAAATCACATAAGATAATATCATTAGAGGTAGTATTCATAGGAAGGTTAAAAATTTTATGAATATTTCAATCCGGAATGACATTATAGAGCTTATCATAATCCCAACAATCATCAGAAATAAAAGATTTAACCTTAACAGCCACCATTGAAGAAGTATTCATAATGGAATCAATAGACTGATTATCCAACCAGCGATCTTGCCAAAAGAAAATATTACCTTCACTAAGCCCCCAAGAAATAAAAGGTTCAACAGACCATTTAATCTGACAAAGTCTCTTCCATACCAAAGAATCACCTTGATTAAAAACTCAGGTAGGAGGATGTTTACAAACACAATATTTAGCCGACATAAAGTTAGCCCAAAGACTAACTTTAGCACGAAGATTATACCAAAGCTTAAATGAAAAGGCATTAGCTAAGTCATTCATACTTTTACAACCTAAACCCCCTTTAACCAAAACACCACAACATCTTTCCCAAGAAGCCTAGGAAATTTTGAAATTATAGGAGGTACCTTTCCAAAAAAATTTATTAATATGCCTATGCACTCTATTACAAACCTCTTTAGTCGGCAAGAGAGTTTGAAAGAAATAAACCAGCAAAGAGCAGAGAACACTTTTAACAAGAGTTAATCTACCATCAAAGCTCAGAAAGTTGGAATCCCATGATAAATATTTATTTTGAAAAGAGCTAATAAGATCATCAAAAAGAAAAGATTTCTTACGACCATTAAAGAGGGGAACCCTAAGATATTTCAATGGAAGATGGCCATGTATAAAACCAGTAACCTCTTTAATATCCCCAATCCAATCATTAGTTATACTCTTGGGAGTAACAAAAAAACATTTATTTTTATTAAGAGTTAAACCACTAACCATCTCAAATTGCTCAAAAAAGTCCATAAGTTTATGAATCCTGTTGACAGAAGCATTAGTAAAAATAATAAAATCATTAGCAAAACAAAGATGAGAAATAGGAAAATCACTCAATGTTCTGAAATAAAGACTGGGAGTATTCTCAAAGAGATTGGTAAGACATCTAGATAAAAAATAAGCAGCAATAATAAATAGAGCAAGGGAAATAGGGTCACCCTATTTTAAAACATGAGAAGATTTGAAAAACCCATTAGTAGACCCATTAACAATAATGGAAAAATAAACATTCTCAATACAATTCCGAATAAGCTTAGTAAAAACCGAGTTGAAACTAAAGAGATGCAAAATATTATAAATAAAGTTCCAATCAATATTCTCATAAGCCTTGGAAATATCCAACTTCAAAATCAAGTTACCCCCTCTAACTCTTACATCTAGATCTCGGCAAAATTCTTAAGCCAAAAAATATTGTCAGCGATAGCCCTCCCTTCCACAAAACCCATCTGAAAGAGAGAAATAATTTTAGGTAAAATACGAGTCAAACAATTCATGATAATTTTAGAAATCAACTTGTTAAAGAAATTACAAAAGCTAATAGGTCTAAAATCATTCCAAGAGCTAATAGAAATGTTTTTAGGAATAAAAACAAAAGAAGTAGAAGAAAAAAACTTAGGTATACAGTTACCCACGAAGAAATCCAAAACCACAGAAAAAAGGTCCTTGTAAATAATGTGCCGCGATTTTTGAAAAAACTAAGTAGTAAAACCATTAGGCCCAGCCATAGAATCCCTATTCATACTAAAAAGAATCTCATTAACTTCCTCCAGGGAAGGAGGTTTAGTAAGGTTGTCATTCTCCTCTTAACAAATAAGATTAGGAATAAAAGTAGAGTTATTAATATGAACATAAGTAAAATTTTTATTACGATGATTTTGAAAATGCTCAACCGCAAGCTTAGCAATTTCCATAGAATTATCAAAAAAAGTACCATCTTCCCGCAGAATTTTAGGAATGCAATTTTTAGCCCTTTTCTGCTTGACTAAGGCATGAAAATATTTAGTGTTATTATCACCTTCAACTATATGCTTAGCCAAATAACCTCCTCCTGCGCTTGGAGTTTAAAAAGACAATCCTCAGCATTACTTAAAAGTAATAAATTATCATCAGAAGGATCAAGTTGATAATTAGAATCAAGAATATTAACTTGCTGCTTAGCATCCAAAATATTAGTAAATAGGTTTTTAAAAATATGATGATTCCACAAATTCAAGACCTGCTTAAGCCTTTTAAGCTTAAACCACAGTCTCCTCATGCCAAAAATAGAGTTATTCGGATGAAGAGGGGCATGCCAATTATTATGAACCAGATCCAAAAAAGAATCATGAAGAAGCCACATATTTTGAAATTTGAAATGGGAAGGCTCATTAAAATATCTAAAATCTAGACTAATTGACAAAGGGGAGTGATCACATAAAGTCCTACTAAGATGTTCAATAGTGATAGCATTAAAAGAATTAATCCAAGAATCATTAAAGAGAACACGATCTAACCGTTGCCATAAGTGATCCCTATTCCAAGTGAATTTGTTACCCATAAAACAAATATCAATTAAATTGCAATCCATTATCATGTTATTAAAATCCTCCATAGATGAATAAGAAGGAATAGAGCCACAAATCCCTCAGAGGGATTAGTAATAACATTGAAATAACCACCAACAAGCCAGGGAAAGTCACAAATATTATGAAAATTAATGAGCTGATCCCAAACGATTTTCCTAATATAATGAGAACAAGCAGCATACACAAAAGAAACACAACACTTCAAAATTGAAAACCTCTACCTTATAATGCAAGACTTGAGTAAAGTTCCCAATAACTTCAATCTGAATCAGATCCTTCCATAACACCCAAATTTTATTAGCCACATTCACAACAGCATACTTAAAACCCAAGAAACAAGCAGTACTAATAAGCTTATTAGAAGAGATAAAAGGCTCAAGCAAAACAAGCAAAGAAAATATATAAACAGGACAACAGTTTTTTACTCTTAAATGAGATGAGGGACACCTAATACCCCTAACATTCAAAATAATGTAATTAAACATAAAGGAAAATTAATGAGGAGTATGTGAGTGGGTAGATCGAGACGGTTGTAAAATGATATTCTAGTTTTTCTTGCCACTCGTACCATGAGACTTACTGAAGCTAGTATCATTGTCATTTTTAGCTAAGCATTTAACCATAATATCCATATCCTTAGAATAAGTAAAAACCGCACTATTAGAAAGAGATTTAGAAAGAATCTTACTATCATTAATTCAATCATCCTGCTCTGAGGGACAACCTTCCAATACAGCTGATTTGCCTTTGTCAACACCACCATCCACTATGCCCTCTTGATCCTTCTCCTAAATAGGATTAATAGAGGAGTTAAAAGTCAAATTAGTAGAGATATTAGTAACCATAGTAGAATCCATATCAGTTAATCTATTGTTAGAAACACAGATAATATTTTCAAAAGATGAAACAGTGTTAGGATTAATAATACTATCCATCTTTTGCTCATCAACATCTTCCCCCACAATATAATCAAGGCCAAGATTAGAAACTTCCTGCTGGACCAAAGTAGATTGAATATCTTTTTCATACACCTCCTGATCCATAGAGGCAGGGCCCTGAATCACAAGATTAGTAATATTCTCCACGCTATCCTGCATAATAGAAAGATTTCCCTTTCCCAATGGAGCCATATTTTCCTGAGCACCCAAAGGATTAGCCATATTTGCCTCATCACCCACAAAATTATTTTTTTTTTATAAAACTTTAGATGGGGCTTTCTCCTTACGAAGATGAGGATGCAGTTAAAAACATTCATTAACTCCATGACCATGCAACTTATAATGGGAACAAAAGATAGGAAGATTCTCAATTTCCACTTTTTGAAAATAGCCATTTAATTTGAACCAAGCCAAATTTCATTTGGATGTTTCTTAGAGACATCCAATTCCACTAATACTCAAGCCACAGAACGATGAGATAATGAGGCAGTAGCTTGGTCGGTTTGTAGGGGTCTACCAAAAACTGAGGCCAAACCAAAAATAATTTGAGAGTTAAAGAAATGAAGACATAAATTCGGGAAAGAGAGCCACCCAGGCGCAATTGGGGATTCCTCACGAACATCAAAATCCGGTGTCCATTTGGGTAACCTCATTTGACATGCTTGAATATAATATGATCTCCTAGAGAAAATGTGGCTATAATCGAAATCATTGGAAAGCTAAATAGCAATATGGCATGGATCCAACAAACCAATATGGAAGGAAGCAGAAAGTTTAAGGCTAACAAAAAACTTATGGATCACATCAAGATTTGGACGACGAAGAATAAATTTAACAACTAAAGTGAAAGAAAATGGCACAGCTAGCTGCAAAACAACTGAATCAATGAACATTAGGGCAGGGTAACATTTGAAGGAAGTGTGCACAAACTGGACCCTAGCAGAAGATGAACTAGAACCTTCCAATACATCCTTAAAAGAACAAGTCTTACCAATAGGGAGCAAAGAAGCAGCCGTGATGGACAATGTCGGAGACGTCATCTCCCTCCATGAAAAACCCTCTAAAAAATCTCAAAACACAGCACCAAAAAATCCACAAAGAAAAAAAACCAGAAGGGAAGCACAAAAAACACGAAAAAATTGGAGAAATGAAGCTAGGAGCTGGACGGAGGAGCGAGGAAGAGAGAACCCTAAGATCGCCATGAAATTGCCCAGAAAACTAGAGAGCCTTTGACAGCGAATGGACCTTTTTTTATTTTTTTTATATTTTTTCTTCTCTATATTTCTTTTCTTTTCCTTTTACTTGAGTAAATTTTGAAATTTCTATGTAAGATTATCTGCTTTTTAGACAGATAATTTGAAGCATTTTCATATATACCAACTTAATATATTGAGAATGCCTCCAAATCACCTTTAGTTGAGTGCTCAACTCTCTCATGGGAGTATTTGTTACACTAATGAATGGTGGATGGCATAATTCTATATTCATGGAGTCATGGTTTAGCCGTGGTAGTGTTAAAAGATTTCTTGAAATCTATTATATGGAATTTGGCTTCAATTTTTATTTTTTTATTTCTATGTTAAGGGTTACCAAGCCTAAAGTTCTCTCTACTTTTGCATTGATCTCCCACATTATAACTTTATCAAAATTTAGTTTATGAGTATTCACTTTTAAATAAGGAGTTCTAAAGTCATTATGTTGACTTATGCACCAAGATTAACAAGTACATGAGGTAATTTGAAGTTGTCCATTTTCATAGAGATATACAACAGAAAATTATGATATGTGGTTCCCAACATCCATTTTTCTTCTAAAAAAGTGGCTCCTAGAACCTCTAGAAGTATAGCAGTTCTTCAGACTATGTTGATGTTAGCTGATCCATATAGATGTCTAGACCAAGCAAAGCTTTTATTAAAGCCTCTCTTATATCTTTGGAATGAATTGGAGTATCATAATAGCTTAATATTGTAGGTAGCTCTCCAGGACGAGCTTGGATATTATAGTCTTCTTTTGAAACTTTTGGATGAACCTTATCTGAATCTTGAGTTGGCTGAGGTTTATTGAAGTTTTTGAATTATTTATGACCTAATCTCCTTTATTTGGGGCTGAAGCTCATGGAAACATTACTTTACCACTATGAGGTCTGGCTTGAATTACTTCTTCAGAAGATGAGAAATTGGGAAGATTGACTTCAAGATTACTGATTAACTTTTAATTTTAATTTGATGAATTAGACATCAATATTCCAATATTGATAAGATATCCCTGAACATCCAAAATAGTGCACCACTATCAGATAAGTACTAAAGAGATCCTTTTAATTCATTTAAATTCATTTGTACTTCCTGAGATTTATTCTCATTACTGTTTTGATTTTTAACTGAATCATCATTTATATAAATAAATAAGATGTATGCAAAATCTTTTTTCATTACTTTCTTAGTCCCAATGAAAAATCCTTTCCCTAGCAGTTTGCTAGAAAATTACTTTGAAGAAATTAATGGGCATGAGTCCTCTAATTTATATTTATATTTCCATTAAAATCCACATAGATTACAACACTTTTGACCTCATTTTTTGAATGAGGTCATTCCCCTTATATCAAACATCAATATCTTAACCTAAATCATTAAAATACATTTCAAAATTTAAATCAAATTCATCACTGTGTGTTTGGAATTTTGATTTCATCATTAAAACACAAAACCATCACATGATATTCACCCATGATAGTCATTTGATTGTCCAATCTACCACATAACAATCACCCTTTATTGTTAGTAATATAATCATTCCAAATCCTATAATTCCCTCAATCATTAAATTCAATTAATCAATTCAAAACTTAAATTGAAATCATACCTTAAATCCATTAATTGACAATCCCTAGTGATAGTTAGCTGATCACTTATTAAATCATTAATGATTATCAATGACTGTCAAGGATTTGAACATTTCAAACATTAAATCCTCCTAAATCATTATCAAAATCAAATCTAAAACAAATATAGTGACTAAACCCATTGATCAATTCAAAACTCTCAAATCTAGTGTTAGAACCAAACCCAAAACCTCTTAATCTGTAACATATTTTTGGAGAAATTTTTGTTACCCTGCATTCTTACGAAATGACCTTTGATTCCTAATCTCTCACTTGCATATTAATTAGGCATTCCCCTAGGATCAACCTGATTTGTTTGAAGGTATTTGAAGATCCCTAGCCTATAAAACCCAAAGAATTTTCATAGGTTCCAAAACCTTCAAATATTTATAGCTTATGCCACTTAACATGGTTTATTGTGATTTTTGACCATGGAAGCCTCTCCAAACACATTGATCATTATCATCTTCATTAGTATGATGCATTAAATCAGTATTGAAACTTAGTTGACCATAGTTAATCATAATACCCTAATGCCCAAAATCTTGAATATTAAACTTTTCTTAAGCCTCAACATGGCCCAATAAAACTAAGATAGGCAACCTTCTCTAAATATATATAGAATATCATTTAGAGTGTATTAAACCAAATCCTAAACCATAGTCAACCCTAGTTGGCTAAGTCAATTTAGGTTTACCAAATTGTCTTTTACCCCTTTTAAACTATTTTACATGCATGGAGACCCACCCAAGAATTGGGACAACCTCAAATAAACCCTAAACATTATTCAGAATATATGGAACAAAGATTCAACCCTTGGTCAACCATGGTTGACCAAGTTAACCTAGGTTAACCAAAGGGCATTTTATCCGTTAAACATGCATTTTGATCTAATGAGCTTCACATTGCATGAGACCATCTTAACAAGTTTGTATCTACACCATACATACACCCCAAGAGTTTGAACCCATCATTTTACCTAGTTTAAAAGTAAGACTTTATCCAAGCTATTTAAAACCAATGTTTTTGGACCCTAGACCAACCCATCCCAATTTGAATCCAACTAATTAATTAAATGCACTCTGTAATATTATCCTTATAGGTCATATTAAGCTTAAACAACATGGGCTACTTATGTAGCAGAATTCCTTGAAACTTCCACTCTCCAATCATTGGTTCATTCCTAACAACTTGGAAACCTAGTCCAATATGCTCAAATTCTCCAGAACCTTTCCTCAGCTCCCATTTGTCACTCCATAACTAAAATGGCTACTAGCTTGGGCTAAGGTGGTAAGATTCATACTCTCCATTCAAATTTCTCTCTCCTATAAATACCCCCACTTCCCATGGGTAAATGGTTATTTAAACTGATTCCCCAGTCTCCTAGATAACTACCCAGCTCTCCTATAGCTTCTCATTACCTTGCCTAGTTTAAGAAAACCCCAAACCCACAATTGAGAGAAAGAAAGAGAGAGAAAGGAGAATTTAATTCAAACATATGATTTAGTGAAAATAAGACTTTAGAGCCTTCTAAGAACTTGAAGAGGATCCTTTAAGCTTTCCAACAAGTCTAAGATCATCGAAATCCTTCAATAGTTTTGTGGGAAATTTTAATTTAATGTTTAAATTTCAAATTCATAATTCTCTAAGATCTCAACACATGGAGCTCCAAACTTTAGGAATTCTGCTGCGTGTCCCGACATGCATCAATGCCAGAAACTACATCGTCATTTTAATATAACTAAAATGAATTAATTTAATAAGAAATTTCTTATAGTTTCAATAATTCATAAAAAATTTGTTCTAAAGAAAAATTGAGTGTTCTTGAGCTTGTTGGAAAGCTTTTGACCTCTATTATTTATTAAAAAAAAGTTTTAAAACTTTTTGACTAGTTGATCTTGAGATAATTTGAGATAATTAATCTTAAATTTTATTGAATTTATAAAGATCCAATGGTCAAATTGACCTTAAATTTGGATGGTAGGATTTAGGGAGCATCCTTGACCTACCTTAATTATCTCGGATCATGATTTTATTAGATTTTCTATGACTAAGTTTTGAAGCTTATAAATCCATTTTCGACCCGTAACATTGAAAAATCATAAATGTCTATGCACTTAGAATTATATTTTCATTCTTTTGCTGAGTATTTATTTATATATAACGGTTAAGTTGCCAATGAATTCACCCTAATATAGAGAGTATAAATTCTAAAATAAATTATAAAAGCTATAAATGTACTTAGGTTGGTGATTAATTTTTTAACATAGGGATGTTTTAATGAGTCCAAATTTAGTGAGTTTAAAGCACACGTATTAATTTACCTCTATTTCAAATTTCATTATAATTGGAGGTCATTTGGTCTGTCATTGAATAAACCCAAGAATCATGTACATAATTAACCTAGTATTTTTTAAAATTCATAATAAATCAATAATAAATTAAAAGATTATATATAATATATCAAAATGCATTAAAATATTTATTAAAATATGAAAAATCAATAAATCATCAACCTAATCAATTAAATCAATTAAAAATAGTAAAATAAATAACCAACACACTATCATTGAAGTTTTAGGCTAGACTATCTTGGGCTATAGAGATACATGTTCTAATGAGGCCTTGGCCCTTGTGCCCCTTATGAAAGTACCGCGAATGAATTTGGCAAAATGTAAAAATCACAATTATAAATTTAATAAATTAGCAATTAATCAAACTAAATAAATTTAAAAGTTAGTAGTGAAATATTTATAAGTTATAGCTTCTATACCCTGGTAATTGATTCCTTATAAGAGAGTGAATGTGAATTAGATTAAGAAGCTTTAATGACTAAAACACTTAATTAAAATCAAGAACTCTATCCTATCCATCTACCCCATTTTTTGGACATTTAAAAGCATTATAGATATGAACCTAGAACTTATTCATCAATAACTTATGGCACCTAGAAGTTGTTCAGCGCTATATTCTATAAAATTTAAAATTAATAATTGCTACAATTAAAAGCTCTTTAAAATAAGAATTAAAATATCTAAATCATTAAATAAATAAATTCAAACAACCCATAAAGACTTAAAATAAAATAAATTTAATTATAAATAATTTTAATTTAATAAAACCTTGGATTATCTAAGCCACATAGCCTTTTACACACACTTAGAAGGTTTGCTAGGACAACTGGCTATAGCCAAGGCTTTACTAGTGATTTGATTTAGTTTGCCTGCAGTTCCTTGCCTAGTGTTTATTTTCTGTACTTATTTTTTGCTATGGAAAGTTGCAAAGCAATTGAAATTATAATTTATTTGGAAAAAATTGAAATTGTATAGTCTCTCAAATTTGTTTAAGTTTTTTAGTTAAAATCATCATTATGAATGATATATCACCTTAAGTGGTGAAAATATCATTCCCTAATGGGGTCATATTATTAAACTATAAGTCTTCATCCCGATTATCATAGCCAAATTCAATAAGGAACTACACATGATAGCAAAGGGTCAAAATGATGTTCAATCCAGAATTTAGCTATGATAATCTAGATGTATTATCATTAATTTTATAATCAAAGTCAGGATAATAAATGATATATCTTTCCAATGAAAGAAAATATCATTTATTATCAATTATTTGAATATGACGATAATAATCACCTTTGATTTTGATTTTTTCCAAAGAGAATTAATTAATTTTTAAATTGATTTGGGGTCTTTAAATCTTTTATCAATGCAAGCCTTCGTAGGTAATCACATCGTAGGAATTTTGAGTTTCCTATGAAATCTCTTGATTAAAATAATGGTAAAAGTTTTTTTTTGATATTTTAATGAGTGATATCAAAGGAATGATATTGGAATTTAAAATGAGATTGGATCAAATTTTTAACACTTATTTTTTAAGACAGATAGAGGATTGGTAGGAGGTGTCTCAGGATTCTGAAACAACTCAAAAACATCCCTATCTATTCTATGTGTTTGGCTTTATATTTTGATTTGGGGAAAATTTTAATTCAAGTTGTCATTTTATTAGAATGTTAGCATTATATTCCTAAAATTGGGGACTTATAATTTTGGGTTCACCCCTGATCTTAAATCTATTTTGGGAATTAAACCATGGTGACCCGAACCTAGCTAAATGACATACAAATCTTGACATATCCTTGCCTTGATTGGGGAGCCAACTAACCACCAAGCACTACAAAACCATGACTCTAGTCTTTATAAAAGAGGGTAAAGTTGTTGTTTAAGTTTTGAGAAATTGAGGTAGATATCTGGAGAATGTTCTAATTGGCCCCTTTACTTATATAGGGTAATTATGCTTGAATGAAATTAAAATTTTTTTAATTTAATTAGTTTCTAATATAATGCATGCTGACTGACTTGTATGCATAAATGATATGAAGTAATTTAAAATTTTGGCTTAGAAAATAATTTTTTTCTTGGAGATTACACAACATCCCCTAGAGAGAGTGACACCCTGATAAGCCAGGTTATCAGCCATTACCCGCAGGCTGGGAGGTGCCTAGCAAGGAAGAGAAGATTCAATATGTATTTATGAGACCCTCAGTAAGCTTGATCTTACTTCTTAGGTATGTTTTTCTTTCTTTGTTGGCCTAAATAATTTATTTTGTTATGAGATAAAAATAAAATTTATCCTTAGAGAGCCTAACCACATCAAGGCTAAAACAAAATTAGCATTCACAAAAGAAACCTAGAAAGCTTTATGAAACTCCTAATATAAATAGTAAACATAATAATAAAATAACATGAAAAATATATCATGTAAATGTAAAAGTCCATGTGCCAAATGTCACTTAATTACAACCTAGTGTCTACATAAATCAAAAAGTGGCCTGGTACCACTAACATTAACCAAGATTCTAGTCCTAGGAATGATGAAAGTAATTTTAAGATGGGTTATTTTTGAAATCTTCATTTCTTCATCTTCCTCCCTTCTTTGAGTTCCTTGAATTTATCGGGTCTGGATATCCAAATGGAAAACTCTTCCACAAAGGGGCGTTTCTTTCCTCTTTCGATTTTTAAATCATTCTAATTAGTATCCCCAAAGGAGTGGAACTCACTCATAGGGGATGTTTCCTTCCTCTTTGGACTTCAAATTGGAAAAGTAATATCCCATTTAAAATTAACATTCATAACTTAAATTGAATTCAAATTACATATAGTAAATAAAAGAAAAGGACTCTAATAATTCACATGGTTATCCTAAGTAGTTTATATATCAAATCATTAATAATATGAAGCAGCTATATATAATTTTATTTGCTCTCATTTGAGACAATCACAATCACTTGGCTATTCTCTTTTATTTTAAGGGGACTTAGTAATTTTTAGTACATGTTGAAAATTCATTAGTTATAATTTAATTAGTACCTTTTTATAGCCCTATATGAGCATGATCACTTGTAGAAAACTTTGTTAGCATCCAGATTGTTCCTAAACTTGGAGAATTTATCACCCATCAATCGAGATCAAAGATAACATAATAGAAATTAGTACATCAGTAGGCATCACATTAATTAATTCATTAAAACTAGCATGCAATGAAATCCACAAAAAATCTTGATACACATGTGGCAGAAAAAGAAAGAACACCAGCCTAACCTAAAATAAGAAGTGGTTATCCTAACAAACCATCTAAAGTTTATACAATAGGCTATATGGCTTAGATATATCCTATGTTGGACAGTTGTTAAAGTTTTCTTGTGGTTTTTGTTTATTATGGGTTAAAGGGGATTTAATTCAAGTTAAAGTATTCATTCCTTGATATTCATTTTAGGATGAATTTTAAGTATTGAGTGATTTAAACCCCTTGTTTATACCAGGGCCGTAAAGTTTATTTCACCTTCATTAGTGCTAAGTTAATTACTTCATAGGCCCAAATTACCTAGTAATAACTAATATTATTTAATTAATTTAGCTAATTCAAATTAAGGGTTGATGATTTTTAATTGATTGGTTACAAATTTGACTCATCAAATTAATATTTTTTGTTTTCCATCAATCAATTCATGGTGTTGTCAGAATGGGCTCAAGGAACTAGGCCTCCTTACTACACATAGCCCCTATAGCTCGAGGTAGTCCATCCTAAAATAATTTCTTAATTTCATAAATGACCTGTTGCTTAATCTATGTATGTATTTCAAGGAGCTTGCTTAACAGGAATGACATCATGTTTAATTCCAAGTTTATGAACTGCTACATCAGTAGATAAACCTTACATTTCATTAAATGTCCAGGTGAAGCAGTCCCTAAACTCAGAGAGAAGTTGAATTAGTTCCTTTGAATTCATCATCACTCAATAAAGAGCTAATGAAGGTAGGGTTAGGTCTTCCTCTATTTCAAGGTTTATTTCATGAATTTATCGACTGTCAACTTAATTTCTTCTTCAAATTTAGTGGGTACACCATGAACATAAAGTTCATCCAAACCATCTAATGTCTCTAAACAAACCCCATCGAGGGGGTCAATAGTTTTCATAGGGACCTTCTCAGATTTAGAATGATTTGTTCTCATTAGACAATATTCTTCTCCGTCAAATGAACCAATAATACCAAAGTCGATACCACTAATTATATTTCTTTTTTATATGTGAGAGGCTCTTATGGTGTATAAGTTTACCCCTTGGTCCATTGACCCGTCATGAGACATTTAGAGACATAATTCCTTACGCACAAAGGAAAGTAGCTAAGAAGTAATTCAATTAATTTCTTAAAATATGCCTCCTCAAGGATTACATCATCTTCCTTCCTGTAGGTGGAGGGGCCAGGAAAAAAATTCTAGACTTTCCTTAGTTCACCATGTAAACTAGGATAGTCCTTAATTACAAACCCTGCATCCCTACCAGGAGAAAGTGGATTAAGGTTAAGGCTTCAATTCTCCTACTCAGCTTTTCATACATAGTTAATTCAGGCTCATCACTTTGAACTTTTAGAGTATCACCCTCTCAAACACTGTCTTGTTCTAAACTAAGATCAATTTTTATAGGAGGATTTATCTTTTTATAATTAAAAGAAATTCTTGCACTATGTACTTTTGAGTTTTCATTCAAACTTGACTCCAAATAAATATACCTCGATGTGTGCTTCTTTCAAGTGAGGCACAACCTCAACCATGTGCACTTTTGGCCATCCTCCCACCTCTTTAAGGAAAAACTTTTGGAGGCCTAAAGATCACGCCCTCAACATCATCATCACTATCTTATTCCGTTCTTTCTTTATTTTTGTCTTTCTTTGCTTCTTCTCTCCTCTTTGATTGTGATCTCATTTTTAGGATACATAGTAGACCCTTTGGGTGCGTAGTATGCAGCATCTTCATATATCTCAATCTTGTGAATAGAGAATTATTATAGATCACCCTTAATCATATATTTAATGCCATCTCATTGGTACTTGATGCATTGGTGTAGGGCAGATGGAACCATCCCATACATATGGATCCAGGGCCAACTTAGAAGTGCATTGAAAGATGTCACCAAATCAATTATATAAAATTTGGCTTCTATTTTAAGATCTCCTATCTCTAACATGAGTGTGATTAAACGTAGTGCCTTCTCTCCCTTCTCGTTGAACTAGTGTAATACTATTTACAAGTGGTGAGCTTATGTGTGTCCACTTAAAGGTATGCGAGAGTCTTCATGTTCATCATGTTGACCGATGCACCCAGATTAATAAGGACTTTACATAATAAAAAAAGTTCACATTTATAGTAATTCAAAGTGGGTGATTATGATCAGCAGTTCTTAGAAGTAGATCCTAATCAAAAAAAGTTACATAAAAAAAGTTACCTTTGGGATTTATTTGAAGTACAGACTTCATCTTAAGAAGTTGTAGCAAATTGAGCTAAGAAAATCTTTTTGTTGAAGTTCTTTGATTAAAGATTATCCATCTCTTTCAATAAAATTAGGGCATCATAGATACTCAACTTAGCCAGTAACTTCTTAAAATGTGCTAAGATATTATAATCTACCTTGGGAACATCAGAATTCGGACTCGATAGATTGGAAGGAAGATTTGAATGTTGAGGTGAAGTTTAAATTGGATCGTTGACATGATTTGTTTTCCCTTTCCCTTAGCTGGAAGTATAGGGGGTAAGACTTTGCCAGCACGAAGTTGTACCACAATGATCTCCTTAGAAGGATAAACTATGGAAAGATCTACGCTCATCTTAGGTGATACAATGTCATTTTTTGATGGTGAGTTTGAATCTAAAATTCTATCATGATGGGACTCCCTTGGAAGTTAACTTCAAGGGTTTCACTATTTGATAATATCTCAAATTTGTCCCCCCCTTTAGAGGTTAAATATGAATGATTTACTTTCTGAGGATCTTAATCTATCACTGCTAAGTTTAAATTTTCTTCTATGGAAGATTTATTTTATGTTTCATTCTCATAATTAATATTTAAAATATGTATAGAAAGATCTTTTTTTTAATAATTATGATCGTTTGCCTTTGATGTGGCAAAGTAAAAGTCAGATAATGTTCATGGGGATAGAGGTTTCATTCCACTATCCACCACATAAATACATCACTCATAAACATGTTCTTGAATATGTCACTCATCAATGTGTTTCCTCTCTACAAAAATTTCACTCTTTTTCTTTTTATTATTTACAATAGCTCTATAACTACTAGAGAGGAAACCTTCTGAACATCCTGCTATAATGCCTTCAGCTCAACCTATAAGATCAAGCCATGGGCTCTTATTGGCAAAAATTGAGAAAGATGAAAAGATTTATTAACCAACCTTTTTAATGCCCAGTATAATGCAATATCCCAATCATCATCAACTAACAAAGAATTCTTTGAGTGTTTACTTGATATCATTTTGATGGACCCTTGATCTGGATATACCAAATTCTTTATAGGAATTATGATGTTACCCTATTTATAATTTCTCTCAAGCCAATCCTTAACTATAAGGCAGTCTTTGATTGTGAGGCTCAACATGCGATGGAATGGACAAAAATTAGGATCATCCCTCTTGTTTACCTTTTTTGACTTCTTGGCCTCTGACAATCTGAAGTCTAGTTTCTTTGAGAGACTCTTGAAGATTTTTCTTATCAACTCTCTTTTAAATGGATAGACTTTTACCAATCACTCTTTAAAAGATATCGAGTAAGGCTCCCTAATAGATTGATGGGTCACCTAAAATGGTCAGGTTGGGGGATCACTCGACTGACTTTTGCTTATTTTATTTCTTCTCATTAGATGAATCCTTTAAGAATGGCATTCGAGAAGCCTCTTCATGCAGGTTATTCTCCTTATTGAGCAGCTTCTCAAAGGTTTTATGGTGAACCCTTTCAGAAGAAAAATAACAGACCCATAGATATTCTTCAGGAGAATTTCCACTACATGTTCTCTTGCAGCTGTGGTTCACATTTTATTGAGATTTCACTATTTCAAGATGTATTTAACTAGAAACTCTCCCAGTGTCATATTTTCAATTACTAGATCACCCATAATTATATAATGCTAAGCTCTAAAGAATCTCTTTAAGAATAGACCATCTAAGTTAATAAAAGTTCTCACCAGACCATTCGACAGATCAAAATACCACTTGAAAGTAATTCTAGAGATTCTATTAATTAATTGGCCAAATAGTTTAGCATGCAATCCCCCTACATTCCAAAAGCTTATACGAATGTGGGATATTTGCTGCCTTAGGTTTTCAATAACACTAAATACTTTAAAAGAAGGTGGCACAGAGCTCTTTGGATAAGGAACCAAGATATATTCCTCATGGTTGGGCCTACCCTTTGGAATTGATGTGGTCCCTTAGGAATGGGATAAAGCCTACCTTACCTGGGCTTTAATCATGTGTTTGATGTCCTTATCAGCTAGCACTATTAAGATTATTTATGGTGCTGCAGGAACTGTTCGAGTTGAATCGAGGATCTTTGGGTTTAATCTAGCTTTCTACTCTAATCTCCCACTACATTCATTGTAGGTTGGGATTGCTCAGGTTGAGGCTACTACATCTTGGCAAATTAATGTTGCATCTCTTATACCCTTTATAGCATATCTTCAACTTTCCTTTCTAGGTGCCTAATGTATTCATCCTTATCCCTTAGTCTATATGACACATCCAAATCGAAATCAACTATCATTGAATCCTCCTCTCTACCTAGTCAAGGTCTACCTAGCTCTACATCTTTGGTGTATGCTCTTATTTCTACCATGTAAATATTGTCGATAGTAGCATCCTCTTTAACCATTAAAAGGTCATCTAGGTCTAGGTTGAAGGCTTCCATGGCTTCTTTCTTCTTAAGGCTATCCCAAATTTTTTGAATCACCTTATTGACCTATCTTCACTCCACGGACTCAGGGTCAATAGGTAGGTATCCACTGTAATCCATCATATTTTTAAACTCTTCATCACCTAGCTTTGATAAAATGCCTTGTAATTTATGAACTTATGTAGACTCAAAGAATTCTTCTACTACTTGATTAATCATCTTATCATCTATGCTAGCCTCTATCCCTTCTCCCTTAAATATCTTGAGGTTAGTAGTCAAAAGGGTGGCATCTGTAATGGGCTATGGAGCATCCTTATTTTGAGGTGATGGATAAGCTTGAGGGGCTGACTCTCCTATGTACAATGGGGTGGAGCCTTCACATCCCTGAATTGGGAGCCTAGGGATATCTGCAGGTGGTTGGGGTTCTTTATTCTTGCTAAGTTTCTTAGAAACATAGTGTATTTCTGGAGACTTGGGCCTCTTCCCCTTAATTTCTTCCAGTTTCTTTTCTTTTTTCTCTTCCTGAGGCTTGAAAATGATGGAGGCTAGCTTTGGTGTTTTTGTAGGAGGGGCCAGTGGCCTATATTCTGATGGTGGCCTTTTCCAGACCCAACAAGAATGATCTCTTTCATATTTACTGATGGGAGGCGAGGCACCTAATGGTAGATGTAGTCGGCTGCCTTACATACTTCTTATTCTTTCTCATAGATTGCAGTATAAAAATTCTTTCTTCTGTCTTCTCTTCTTTCAAGATTTTCTTCTCAAATTTGTGTGAAATCATTCGCTTCAAATGTTCATGTTTTTTTCTTTGGTCTCACCTACCTGGGTAGCATAGGTGTAGATGATGCTCTTAACATCCTCTTCCTTTTGAGTTACTTCTCCTTAGGAGGTCTCATAATAGAATAATCCATTAGGCATGGTGGAGAGCAAGCTATCCTGCTAACTCTCTCGCCCCTGCAGCAGCAGCAAGGGGGTTGAATGACTCCCTTTTAAAAGGAGAGATGAGGAAAGAATAGGCAGCTCCTTAGTAGGCTCTGGCTCTACTTGACTCAGAGCTTTTAATTTAGTAATCTTTCTATACTTAGTGACATTCTTTCTGAATCTTCATAGATAAGTCTTCCTTTGATTTTTACTTCTAAAGGGGATCCCAGAACTTGAACCAATCTCAAACATTGATGCAATTTCAGCATTAAATGCATTTTTTTATTTGTTGTCCTCTATAGTAGAGGACGTGGTTGGTACGGTGACAAAAATAAACTCCATTTTAGGAGTGGGGGGCAATCTCAACTTAGGGGCATCCATTTCATCCTTAGTAGCTATCTTTACTTCTAGTCCCTCATTCATTATCAACTTGAGGGGGTAGAACACCATCCTAAACTGAATTGAGTTATTACAGAATAATTCCTTAACATACATGTCATGGTCCATAGAGAAATCAACTTGCTGCCTTTTTAGTGTGTTTGATTTTTGAAATTTAGAGAAGACAGTTTGACTTAATTGAATTAAAGTGTAATTTAAAAAGATATGAATGATTTTGTCTCTTATCACATTCACTGAGTTATTGGAGATATAACCTAATATATGATGGTAAGATGTAAGAATCACTTATGGCTTAGTGAAATTTGGATTCTCAATGCATCTATTAAACTGTAAGGAGATATTGTGGCATGGCACATTAGAATGATATCAAAGATGATCTTATTTATTTTTTGAAAGAGAGATAAATTTTGAAGTTTAAAACTTGTTTTGATTTTCTTCAAATTTTGAAACTCTTCATGTGTTTTCACCCAACATGAGGTTCACAAGATTGACTTATAAATCTCAAGAGTTGGGCTTGACTCTCTCATTCCAATAATTAGCTTGGGGTGAGATGTGAAAGCATAAATTTTCTCAGAGGTTTCCTCACTCATCTCTCTTATTATTATTATTATTATTATTATTATTATTATTATTATTATTATTATTTGATGTTGGCCACACTCACCCATGGAAGAAATGGGTAGAGGGACCAACAAAAGGAGTGTAGTCAAAACTACCGATGGAATAAAATTTCAACCATTATTAATGGGAGAGAGATTATTGTTCTGTGGAGTTGCCACTTTTTATTTTTTTCTTTGGAAAGATGCAAAACAATTAAAATTATAATTTCATTAAAGGAATTTGAAATTGTAAAGACTCTTGAATTTATTTTAGTTTTGTAGTCGAACTCGTCATTATGAATCATATATCACCTTAAGTGCTAAAAATATCATTCCCTAATAGGTTTAGATTACGAAACTATAAGTCTTCATCTTGATTATCATAGTCAAATTTAAGAAGGAACTACATATGACCTAGAAGGGTCAAAATGATGTTTCAACTGAGAATTTAGCTACGATAATCTAGATGTATTATCAATAATTTCATAATGAAAGTCATGATAATATATGATATATCTTCCCAAGGAAAGAAAATATCATTTACTATCAATCATTTGAATATAATGATAATGATAGTCTTCGATTTTGTTTTTCCCAAAAAGAATTAATTAATTTTTAAATTGAATTGGGTTATTTAAATCTCCTAAGAAGGTAAGCCTTCGTAGTTTATTACATCATAGGAATTTGAATTTCCTACAAATATTCTGAATTAAAATAATGGTAGAAGTTTTATTTTTAAGATTTTAAGGAGTGATATCAAAGGAATGATATTAGATTTCCAAATGGGATAGGATCAAATTTTGAAGAATTATTTTTGGTGGCAAATGGAGCAATGGTAGGAGGTGTCTCGTGATTTAGAAATAACTTAGAAATAACCAAATCTATTATGTGTGTTTGGCTTTATATTTTAATTTGGGGAAAGTTTAATTCTAGTTGTTATTTTATTTGAATGTTAGGATTTTATTCCTGTAATTAGGGAGTTAAAATTTTGGGTCTGTCTCGAATCTGAAATCTATTTAGTCACTAAAGCATTGTGACCTGAACATAGCTAAAAGACATGTAAATTTGGACTTATCCTGACCTAGATTGGAGAGCTAGCTAATCACCTAATGCTTCAAAACTATGACTCCACTCTTTGTGAAAGATGGGTAAAGCTGTTGTTTAAGTTTTGAGGAATTGGGGCCGACGTCTAGAGAATGTCCTAAGTATGCCCTTTACTTTTGTAGGGTAATTATGCTATAAAATGTAACTAAAATTTTATTAATTTAATTAGTTTTTAATGCAATAATGGTAACTAACCTTGTATGCATAAATGATATGAAGCAATTTAAATTTTGGCTTAGAAATAATGTTTTTTATAGAGATTGCACAATATCTCCTATATGGAACCTCACTCTAATATGTCAGTTGGTCTGACTTAACCCACAAGCAGGGAGGTGCCTAGTAAGGAAGAGAGAAATCAATCTATATGCATGAAACCCTAGGCAAGCCTGAGCTTACTTCTTAGGTATGTTTATCTTTCTATGTTGACCTAAATATTCTATTTAGTTATGAGTAGAAATGTTTTATCCTTAAAGAGCTTACTACATCCAAGCTAAAACAAAATTGGCATGCAAGTAAAAAACCTATAAAGATTTACAAAACACCTAACTCACAAAAGTAAACACAATAATCAAATTACATGAAAAATATATCAAGTAAATGTAAATATCCATGTGGCAAATTCCACTTAATTACAACCAATGGTTTACATAAATTAAAAGTGGTTAGGTACCACTGATAACAACCCAGATTCTTGTCATGGGAGTGATGCAAGTAATTTTTAGATGGGATATTTTTGAAGTTTTCATTTCTTCATCTTCCTACCTTCTACAAGCTCCTTAAATTCATTAGGTTTGGATATCCAAATGGAAAGAACTCCTCCCCAAAGGGGTATTTCTTTTCTATTTTAATTTTTAAATCATCCTAATTTGAATCCCCAAATGAAAGGAACTCTCCCCTAGGGGATGTTTTCTTCCTCTTTAGACATCAAATTAGATGGGTAATATCTCATATAAAATTAACTTTGACAACTAAAATTGAATTCAAATTACATGTAAGAAATAAAAAAAAGGACTCTAAATAACCTACATGGTTATCCGAAAATGTTTATATATCAAATTATTAAGATTCTCACACAGTCATATATAATTTCATTTACTCACCTTTAAGCCAATTATAATCAATTTGCCATATTTTCTTTTTAGGGGGCTTAGCAATTTTTAGTACCTACAAAAAATTCATTAGTTATAATTTAATTAGCCCCCTTTTATAGCTCTACACAACCATGGTCATGTACCAAAAACTTTGTTAGCATCTAAAATCAATCCTAACCTAGGAGAATCTATCGCCCATCAATCCAGATTATAGATAGCTTTATAGAAATTAGTACATCAGTAGGCATCACATCAACAAATTCATTACTACCATCATTTAGTGAAATATATGGAAAACCTTGGCACACAAGTGGCAGAAAAAGAAAAAACACCGACCAAGCTTAAAATTAGAGGTGGTTGTCTTAACAAGCTATCTAAAGTGTGTGCATCATGCTGTGTGACTTTGATGTGTCCAATACTGGATAATTGTTAAAGTTTTATAATAGTTATAGTTTTTTATGGTTCAAAAGAGATTTAATTTGTTTGGAGAGTATTAATGCTTTGATATTCATTTTACAATGAATTTTAAGTGTTGAGTGCTTACTACCTTTATTTACTCTAGGGCTGTGAAGTTTATTTCACCTTTTAGAGGCTAAGTTAATAGCCTTGTAGTCTCGAATTACCCAATGGTAACCAATATTATTTAATTTATTTAGTTAATTTAAATTATGGGTTAATAATTTTTAATTAATTGGTTGCTAAATTGACTTATTAGATTAATATTTTTTTTTGTTTTCCATCAAACGGTTCCTCATATTGTCACAACGGCCTCATGTAACTAGACCTTCTTAGGATACGTAGCCCTACAGCTCGAGGTAGTCCACCCTAAAAACTTCATTAATGGAGTGTTTGTTGTATATTTGAGGTTGGTTATCTGATTATACTGATTTGATTGATTATTTACTAGAATTTTAGTCATTTATTTAATTTTTAGAATTTTTGAAATATTTTAATTCATTAAAGGAAGGGTCCAATTTTGACTTTTTAACCTTGATCAAGTTCTAGAGTTTTGATATTTTTTATAAATATTAGACCCTGAGCTAAGTAAAATGACACAAAGTTTGTGGGATTTAGATTTTTGCACAAATAGTTATGATTTTTGAAAGTTTGAATGTCTTTTTGAACTATGTTTGACCAAAGAGTTGACTTTTTGTTTTTTAGTGATTTTTAGAAATTTGGTATTTTTTATAAATATTAAAACCTAAAAGGAATCTGACGACTTTGAGTTTACTCAATTTGAAGTTTTTGAAATTAATTATGATTTTTTAAGTTTTGGTGTTTAATTGAATTATTTAATTTCTTAATTAAGAAGGTTTTTTTATTTTTTCACCAAATTCACTCCAAACACTTTGAGATCACTCCCAAAGATCAGGGATGACCTGTAGAAGTGTTTTCAAGAGTTTAGAATTTATTTGGTACTTTAATAAATTTTAATTATTTAAGTTAATTAATTATTGATATTATCAAATTAATACCAATTTTGAAGTCTAGTGAAGGTGATTTTGATTGTATTGGATGGAGGATTTAATTATGAATAATTTGATATATTATTTTTAATATTTGGATTTACTTTAGATTTATTTCATTTTTTGGAATTATAGGCTCTTCAAAAAGGTTGAATTTTTATTTGGTTAATTTTCTAACCTAATGACCTCAAAATTTAGTGAAGTTAAAATATAAATTGTATAATGTCCCTATGTTCAATATGCTAGGGTTTCACACCAGTTGGTGTGTGTATAATTTAATAGAATTTTTTTAAGCCATTTAGACATTATCCTTAATTATTTTTCCTATGTGTCACTATTGTTCTAATGGGTTAAAATTTTGGTTCATCTAACCCTGACATATATGCAAGCACAACACAAAAAAATCATAACTAATTTCAAAGTTTTGGTTGTGAAATGGACCCAACACCTCCAAAATTCACACCATAGTAATCAAGAGACCATCTAAACCTATAAACAAGTAGGGGATGCCTATGATGCTAAAAAAATTTTCATAAAAAATTAGATCCAATTTGAGGACTGGATTATGAGAAAATTATCAAAATAAAATTTCAAATATCACTAATTTTTTTATAATTCACTAGTCTAAATAACTTAAAAATAAATTTAGAAAATACTAGGTCTCAAGACCACTCTAATAACACCAAATCCATTAAATTTGGTTAAAAAATGAATTTAATATGAATTTTAAAAGTTCCAGGCATTAAAATTAATTTTTTAAATCAATTTTAGTTAAATAATGGTGGTTGTAATGATTACACTATTGCTGCCTCAACTTACGTGTCGGGGGACACGTATTGAGCTTTTGATGATCACTTAACCATTTCAACAAGACATCTCCATCGTCAGATCGATGACACGGGTGAGGGACAAACCAGTTTGCTACATGTGTACCAACCCAGACCAAACGAGGCAAGTTCGAATCCCGCAGACATCACACTACTTAGGTTTGGGAAAACTGGCAATTTTTGGGCCATCTGATTATGCTGAACACTCGACCGGACGACATTGATTGAGCCCAAGTTGACTTAGTTCAGAAAGAACTAAAATATTAATTTTAGCATAACTTTCAAAATACTCAACCAAATTCTATGAAATTTGAAACACAAACTTATGGATTCCCAATCTTCCAATGCCTGGAATTTGAAGGTTTTATGCATTATAGATTCTTTTTTTTGAAAGAAAGCACTTTGCATTAGGAAGGCAAAAAAAAAAGGTTCTAAACAAAGTAATCACATTCCTTCTTCACCAAATCAAACAATGGAGAAGGAATGCAATTTTCATCAAAGCTATCAAAAGAAAAACTACTCTCTAGAGCTAAGGTAGCACAACAATCGGCTACCTTATTACACTTTCTAGAGATGCAATTAAAAAGAACATTATTGAAATCATTAAGAAAAATAACATCTTCAAGCTGGTTCATTTGATTCGGCCACCCCATTTTGCTAACAGATTTTTGAAGCCAATCGATCACATTGCGATTATCTCCTTCAAAGATAACACCCTTGTAATAAAGCATCCAACTTTGTAGGTGTCTCCTTACAAACAAAACAGCTTATAACTCCAAAGTTGAGATGTCCCAATGAAGTAGGTGCTCCCCAAATGCTGCTAGAAACCCGCTTTGTCATCTCTTACAATAGCTCCGAGACCAGCACAATACGTTTCCTTCAAAGTAGCATCCACATTGATGTTTATCCAATCTAGGGGAGGAGGATGCCAAGTATCTGCTGACTCCAAAAGGAGATTAGCATCCCAGTTGCCTAGAATCAGACTCTTCATTGGATGGCAAATAGACGCTAAAACGTTGGCAGCCAAATAGTTAACCGAAAGTGTTTGAACTCCAAGCTTAATTTGGTTTCTCCTCTTCCACGAATAGTAAACTGTTGTACAATAAAGAATTGCATTGTTACGGTTAATTATTGACAAACTATCCAGCTGCTTTATACAGTTACAAAAAGAAGCAAAAATCGAAACATGAAACCCCCACTCTCTCAGCTTATCCACCATCAACATGAGCTGTTTACAATCAACAGCCACATGTTCAATATTCTCCTCAACATCACAGCCACAAGGACACAAGTTAGAACCTAGTAAATTCCTATGATTTAAAAAGGAAATAGTTGGTAATGCATTTCTACAAAGTCTCCACCAAAACATCTCCACCTTAGGCAGCAGTTTAAGTTTCCTGAATATATTCAAATTATGATTGAGATTATCCTTCTTGTCTCCCAGTTTTCCCGTAGCTTCCATCCAGGCCTCAAAGGACAAAGCAAAAATTGATCTGCCCGTGTGCTGCTTGATTAATTCAAGCTGATCTTCCTTAATATCAGGATAAATCTTCATCGTTTTAATGACAGAAATCAACTCCTTACTAACCAGATTTTGCAAGAACACATCATTCCATCTTCCGTCTAGATCAATGAACTTGTGAACCAAGTCATACGAAGGCTCATTGCAATTAACAAAGGTTGGCCATTTGTTAATTGGTTTATCAAAGATCCAAGTATCATTGAAAATACTAACTTTGATACCATTAGCTAACTTCCATCTCACAATACCTTTTAAGTATTTGACTCGATCTAGCAGAATTTTCCAAGAAGGAGAATTCCCTCTTCTGATCACTCCCTTCCAAACATTACCTTCATATTTAGAGCTAATGATGCGATTACATAGAGAATGTGGGTTCTTGATAAATCTCCAAGTGAGTCTAGACCTTAAGGGTCCCACTTTATGCACCAAAGAATGAAGACCCAAACCACCCTGCTGCTTCGGTTTACAAATATCTTCCCAACAAACATAGTGTAAACCTCTTTTCTCCTTGTCTTTATGCCAAAGGAAATCTCTACATAATCTATCCAACTCATACAAAATTCCTTTAAGAACCAAAGAGTGTGTTGAAATAAATATAGGTAATGATAAAAAGGAGCTCTTAATAAGAATAACCCTTCCTGCCAGGGATAGACATCTGCTTCCCCATGCATTTAATCTATCCAATGCATGATTTATTAAAAATCTTAAATTAGATTACAGTGGTCTCCTCAATACCATCTTAACAACCAAATAGTGCATTTCTTTAACACTCTTATACCCCAATTTCTTGGCAATCTTATTCCTGCAATTTTTCTTAACTGATTTCCCAAAAAGGATTTGAGATTTCAGTTCATTCACTTTTTGACATGTCCATCCACAAAAGTCATTCAAGATCTTTTTCAAACAAATAGTTGAACCCATGGTAGCAGAAGAAAAAACCCCAACATCATCGGCATATAATAAGTGGGTTATTTTGTTAGATTTTGGAGATACCTTGATGCCCAACTCAAGACCCCATTGATGAATGGCATTGGAAAGAAATTGAGAACAAAGGATATACAAATAAGGGGAAAGTGGGCACTGTTGTCTAAATCCAAATTTAGCATCAATCCAACCTGTTCTTCTACCATTAATAAGAATAGAAATCCTAACCTCTTGAATACACTCCATAATGAGCATAGTGATTGTAGGAGGAAAGCCGAACCAATCCAATGCTTTAGCAAGAGTTGGCCAGCACATGTTGTCATATGCTTGTTCCATATCCACTTTGACCGCCATTAAACCTTTTTTGCATTTTGAATATCTGAATTTATCAAATACTTCTTGGGCTAACAAATAGTGATCCGATAAAGATCTACCAGGAACGAAGGCTACTTGCTCTTCAGAAATTAACTTTGGCAAACAATACTTCAAACGATTCATTATCATACTAGCCACCACCTTATAGATGGTTTGACACAAGCTTATGGGTCAAAAGTGAGACGGCTGCAATGGAGTCTTCACCTTTGGGATCAGGACAATCAACGTCTCCTTCCACTCCAACGGCATCTTCCCACTTATGAAAAATTCATTAACAGCTCTCCACAAATCATCTTTAATAATACTCCAATAGCTCTTTATAAAGGAGGATGTAATGCCATCTACACCTGGTGATTTATTGTTGCCCAATCTGTTCACAGCTTCTAACATCTCCTCAGCTTTGAAATCAACACTCAAACTACTCAAAGCAATGGTATCTATCATCTGATGACACCCAACCTCAGACCAACCCGTGAGACAATAATCCCTATACTTCCACTTTTGATTAAAGAAGTTACAAAACACTGCCTCAATCTTCTCCTGTTCAACCACAAGACCTTCCACATCATCTTTGATTTGGTTGATAAGCTTTCCATTTCTTCTAGCCGACGCATAATCATGAAAAAAACTAGAATTAGTATCACCTTCTTGAATCCATCTAGTCTTTGCTCTTTGATTCCTCCAAGTAGACAAACGGCCAAGTGTAACATTTAGCTCACGCACTTTGCTTCTTAACATCAACAACTCCTCCTGATTGAGCCCATCAACTCCACTTTCTTTCATTTGCAATGCCAAAATCTCCTTCTTCAAGGTTTCCTTTAAGTTGGATAGGTTTTTAAATTTGTTTTTATGCCAATAATACAAAGCTTTGAGGGATCTTTTCATCTTTCTTCTGAGAATTTTTGCATTAGAGCCAAAATCAGTCCTTTTCCAAGCTTTAAGAACAACATTCCAAGAAGCCAGATAGGATCGATTTTGAGTGGTTTTAAATTAAATTTTTAACTAAAAGTGAAGATATATCACCAACCTGTAGATAGATTTTGATGATCTTGGACTCATTTTGCTCTTGGTGATGTCCTCTCCAACTTTATAAAAGACTACCCATGCTTATTGTGAATGGATTGAATGTTGTGTTCAAAATACCACTTTCTCTCAGTAGATCCCTCTCTCTTCACCAAAATGATGTTTAGGGGGGTGGGATATGGTGGGAAAATGCTTGGAAAGCCAAGAGGAGTCGATGGTGCAGTTGAGTGAGAAGTTTTGAAAGCTGGAGGCTGCTAGGAAAGTTATTTGAGTGAATGAAGCCCTTTGGTTAGATTTCCACCCTTAACCCCTTGCTTTTGAAATGGAGGTTTGGGATTTATTTGGGAAATTGCTTGGATGCTTTCCATGTTTCCCGAGGCTATTAAAAGCCAAGGGTATGGCTGGAGGTTGATTGAGACATCTTTTCATTCAAGGAGTGGGGGGACCATAACCTTTCCTTATTAAGCTTATCCAAGGCTTGACTCAGTTTGAGAGCTGCATTAGGGGGGACATAGGTCAACTTTAAGGCTTATTTGGACAAAGTTTAAGAAGATTTTATGGAGAATTTGAAGGGAAAGGATTTTAGTATTGAATTTTGACCATTTCAAGCATGGTTGAATGCTTGTTGACGATTTGACTAGTTAAACTAGTTAATGGAGTTGAGGTGGCATCCAACACGGTGTATTTGGATGCTTGGGTGAGTAGCAAAGTGTTTGGAGCAATGATATTGTATTTTTGGTCAAATATATGGAAATCTAGTGGGTTTTAAGCCCTCCAATTGGGTTGACCAAGTGAAACCAAGGGGGATTTTCTGAGCTAGGGAAATATTAGACATGTTTGGAATATCTAATTGAAGTATTTAAGGTGGCCAATTTGGTTTAAAAAGGCTTACATCAATGCTCTCCAAATGATGTCTACAATGAACTAGAAGAGGTTTCATGGTTTGATTTGATTGATCTATGTTAAAGTTTGGGCAAAACTTTTATTTTTCCTTTAAGAGGCATTTTGGTCATTTGGGTCCCTGGTCAACTCTAGGTCAATCAGGTCCACCAAAGTGCAATTTTATGTTCAATATGTTATAACAAGGCTTATAAACATGCTGAAGGGTTTTGGGGAATGTGATAATGTTAAATTTCATAAGATGCAATGTCTAATATTTGAAGGTTTTGTAGACTTTGGATTTTAATGATGTTTTTAGGGTTAGAGGTCAAAGATTATCCTCAAATTTGAATGGTTGACCCTAGGGACATTCCCAATCAATATGTAATTAATAGATCATGAATTGGTGTCATTTAATTTAATTTTGAGGTGATTAAAATATCTTCCAAAAAGAGTCATAGGACATGGGCCTTTGACCTTGAATTTTGGTTTGGAATTTTTAATTTGAATGTGGTTTTGGATTTGTTTGATTGAGTTTGAGTTTGGTCAACCTCATGACTAAAAATTGGTCAAAAAATGGACCCTAAATATGTATAGTATAATGAAGTTATACTGCATATTTTGGCATTGACTAAATGAAAAGGTCAAATTTGAGATTTTGATTGTAAGTAAAGGGAGCACCTAATAATAGAAGATCAAAATTTAATTAATACTAAGTCGGTGCCACAAAGCATGTGCTCAACCACTAGTGGATCTAATCTTAATGGAAGGAAGCATGATGACTCTCTCCTAGCCTTAAGGATCATAAAGCCAGAGAAAGGCCATAAAAGGCATGCACCACTGCTAGCAGATTTGAATTTAAAAGGGAGATCGAATTACAAATGACGAAACTTGGATGGTTCCATCAGGGGCATGCTCCATCACTAGTAGATCTAATCCTAAAGAAGGAAGGAATGATGACTCATATCTAACCTTAAGGATTGGAAAGCTAGAGTGGTTCCACAAGGGGCATGCTCCAGTACCTACAGATGATCATATGGAAAGGAAGCCTAAGGTGGGGAATTCCATTTAAACATAGAGGATTGAAATTGAATTAATACTAAGGTGGTGCCACAAATGGAATGCTCCACCAATAGTGGATCTAATTCTAAGGAAAGGAAGAACAATGACTCACACCTTACCTTAAGGACTAAAAAGCTATAGTGCTGCTATGAAGGGCATGCTCCACTACTAGTAAATGATCATATAAAAAGGAAGCCTAAGGAGGGGACATCCACCTAACCATAAGGATCAAAAAGGTTTGATTAGATGCTAGGGTGTTGCCACAAGGGGCATGCTCCACCTACTAGTGGATTTAATCCTAATGAAAGAAAGCATGATGACTCACATCTAACCTCGAGGATTGGAAAGCCAGAGTGGTGCCACAAGGCATGTGCTCCACTACAAGTACGTTATCATATATAATAGAAGCTTGAGGTGGGGACTTACACCTAACCATAGAGGATCGAAAAGATTTGATTAGAATTTGACATTTGGATATTTTAACTCAATTTTATTCAAAACATGGAGATTTTCTTAATGATTTAAAATTTGGATTACATTAAGCCTAATATTTCTTTAGGAAATGCTCATTAACGAGAAGCATTGGGTGAATTCCCTTATAATCAATTAGCTGATAGAAGTCTCCTTTATCGGATATATCTATGACAAAAGGTCCTTCCCATATTGGTTCAAACATCCCCCTGATCTTCCAGTGGGCTATGATAGGCCTCTGTGGAACCAAGACCAAGTCTCCTACATGGAAGGTTCTAGGTCACACTAACTTATCGTGAGCTTGAACCATTTATGCTTCATATAACTCTAAGTATTGTTGAGCTTGGAGGTTAAGCTTTTCAAGGCCTTTAAGCTTTCTAACCTGAGTTATGCATTTCATTCAGTTATGATCTGACATTGTATTGCAATCCTTAGTGAAGTGATTTGTTCCTCCAAAGGGACCACAGCCTCAGACCCATACACTAATTCAAATATAGTGGAATGGGTCGGGGTTCTATAAGTGGTTTGATAGGCCCATAAGCCTTCCACCAACCTCTCATCCCACTAGTGTTTATTGTCATCTAAGCCCTTTTTGATAATTTGGACCAAGGTTTTATTGAAGGCCTCAACTAATCTATTAGCCCATGGGTAATAGATTATTGAGAATCTTTAATTAGTGCCATGATATTTTATAAAATTACTTATTTTTATAGACTTGAATGTGAACCCATTATCGATATGATCCTGCAGGATACACCGAATCCATATACAATATGACTAAGAAATAATTTTATGGCATGGTATGATTTTACATGGCATAGGGGAATTGCTTCTTCCCACTTGAAGAAATAATTATTCATGGCTAAAATGAAGCGATGACCCCTTACAGAAGGATTGTCAATAGGTGGAATAACATCCATGCCCTAACTCTCATAGGGCCACGAAGCTATCATGGGGTGCAACACATTAAGTGGTTGATGTAAAACCACAGCATGAACTTGGCATTGATGGCAACATTTTGTAACATTCATACAATCCTCAATCATCATGGGCAAATAATATCTAGGTCTTTTTATTTTAATTTTGATCTTAGGACCTAATTTATGAGTATCACATAGTGCAACATGGACTTCATTCATGATCTGTAGGGCCTCTCATTTGTTTAGACAACCTAATCACTTCTAATCGAATGATCGATGGTATATGATGTTGTTCACAAGTGCTTATGAGAGGGCACATTTCTCGATTTAACTGGCAAGGTACCTATCATGAGGGTGCTTGCCTTCTTGAATATAATCAATGAGTGGTCATATCTAATCACCTTGTTCATTGATTATTAAAGAGGAAGACAGGACTTGGGAAGATTGTTTGTTGATGTGCTCCAAATCTATAGGAGCTAGGACCAGATGAAACTAAATTTCTATAGAAATGGATCCTTCCTCTAGGTAGACAAATTCCTTTGCAAGCTTTCCTAAGGAATCCACTATATAATTGCTTCCACAGGGAATTCTATACATAATTACAATGTGAATTTGTTTGAGTAAGTGATTTTTGTACTGATGGTATTACAAGAGTTTTGGATTCAAAACTTTGTAGTTCCTACAATCTGGTTGATAACCAACTAAGAATCACCAAAGATTTTAATTTCTCTTATGCCCATCAATATTAGAAGTTCCAAACTAGTTATCAGAGCTTTAAACTCAGCCTCATTGTTTGTGCAAGGCTCTAATAAATGATAGAAGAAATACTTCATTCCCTTTTCTGGTGTTATCAAAATTATGCCAATTCTGGATTTTTTTGGGAATAATAAGTTCTTATGCATTACCTCACTGGGAAGATGTTATGCCATCAAAATATAACTTCCAAACATGCTCATTAGATTCCTTAAAACTCATAATTTATTCATCAGGCAAATCATTATTTAGAGGATATTCTGCTGGCAGCAGGTGTGCTGCAAGGAAGTTAACAACAATCTATCCTTTCACTACATGTATAGAAATGAAAGTTATTTCAAATTAAGGCTATATCGTAGACCACTTTGCTAGATGTCCAGATAATGTAAGTTGGGTCATAAGATATTGCAACAGATTCACTCTTAAAATTAGACTTACCTAATGAGAGCATGTACTTCCTTAGCTTTTGGGCTGCAAAAACTAAAGCAAGATAATGCTTCTTAATAGAATGATACTAGATCTCTTTAGGAAGAAGTCATCAACTAATATAATATAAGGCATTTTCTTTTCCCTCGTCATTGGCTTGAGCCAACAGGGTATCAAGCGACTCGTCTAAAGTCGTGGTGTAGAGAGTAAGAGGTTTCCCCGGAATAGAGGCTACCAACATTAGGGGATTGGTAATATATTGTTTGGTATTCTCAAATATACTTTGACATTTCTTGTCCCATATGAATTTGGAGTGATTTTTAACTAGGACAAAGAAGGATTGACATATTCTAGAAAGATTCTAAATAAACAACCTTATATATGCCAACTTGCCTTTTAGAGACCTTAGTTGGGTAAGGCTTGTAGGAGGTGACGTATTTAAGATGGCTTCTATCTTAGCAGGATCAATTTAAATTTGCGGTGCCTCACTATGAAGTCCAAAAAATTTTCTAAAGTATCACTGAAAGAACACTTCAAGGGGTTCATTTTGAGGTCGTAGTGACACAACGGCTCGAAGATGATTCTTAAGTCATAAAGGTGAGCCGCTTTAACTTTTCTCTTGATGACCAAATTGTTAATGTAGCATTCTACTCGATTATGAATTAATTCATCAAAAATTTGGGCTGATTATAGGATGCAATAGCCTTTTTGAGACCAAATGACATCATCTTATAAAAAAAGATCTCAATACGAGTTCTGAATGTAGTGTTCCTCTCATCTTATAGGGCCATCTTAATTTGGTTATAACCAGATGAGCCATCCAAAAAGAAGAAAATGACATACAAAGAGGCGATTTCCACCATGAGCTTGAGTATGGGTAAAGGAAACTCATTATTGGGACACGCCTTATTCAGATCCCTATAGTCAAGATAGATCTAAATTTCTTGATGCATGTATCGAGGAGCATGCTTAACAGGAATGACATCGTGTTGAATTCCAATTTTATGAACTGCTATGTCAGTGGACAAGCCTGTTATATCATCATATGTCTAAGTGAAGTTCTCCCTAAAATCAAAGAGAAGTTGAATTAGATCCTTTGATTTATCTTCACTCAACAAAGAGCTATTGAAGGTAGGGCGAGGGTAATCCTATATTCCAAGGTTAATTTTTTTAAGTTCATCGACTGTCGATTTAATTTCTTCTAAAAATTTAGGGGGTGCACCCTGAACTTAAAGTTCATCCAAACCATCTGATGTACCTAATCAAAGCCCATCGAGGGGGTCGATAATTTTGTAGGGACCTTTTCAGATTCAATATGATTTGTTATCTCTGGATAATACTCATCACCGTTAAATGAATAAATGGTTCTAAGGCTAATACCACTAATTAGATTTCATTTATCTTTTGTATGTCAAAGGCTCTTATGGTTTCTATCTTGACCCTTGGTCTATTGACCTAGCATGAGACCTTTAGAGACATAATTCCTTACGCACATAGGAAAGATTCCAAAAGGTAATTACATTAATTCATTAAAATATGCCTCCTCAAGGAATACATCATCTTCATTACTTCACTATCTAAATTAGGAGAGTCCTTAATTACTAACCCTCCAATTCTACCAGCAGACAGTGGGGTTAAGGTTAAGGCTTTAATTCTCTTACTCAGATTTTTATATATAGTTAATTCAGGCTCATCACTTTAAACTGTTGGAGTATCACCCTCTGGATCACTATCTTGTTCTAAATTGGGATGATATTTTAGCGGAGGATTTATCTTGTTGTAATCAAAAAGAATTCTTACACGCCATACTTTTGAGTCATCATCTGAAAATAACTCCAAATAAATGTACGTCGGGGTATTCTTCTTTCAAGGGAGGCTCGGCCTCAACCATGAACTCTAGTGGCCATCATTCCACCTCTTTGAGGGAAAATGTTTGGAAGCCTAAAGCACACATCCTCGACATCATCTTCACCATTTTATTCTTTTCTTTCTTTATTTTTATCTTTTTCTACTTCTTTTCCTTTTAAATTTTTGCTTCCTTTTAAGCTTGCTTCAATCTTTTTCTTCTATATAATTGTGATCTCATTTTAAGGATAGGTACTGGACCCTTTAGGTCCAAAGTATGCCACATCTTCATATATCCTAATCTCTTGAATAGAGAATAGTTGTAGACCACCCTTAATTAAGTATTCAATGATATCTCGTTGGTACTTGATGCATTAGTGTAGGGAAAATGAAGCCATTCTATACTTATGGATATAGGGCCTACCTAAAAGTGCATTGAAGGATGTCGCCAAATCAATTATGTAAAATTTGGCTTCTATTTTGAGATATCCTATCACTAATAGGAGTGTGGTTGAGCCTAAAGCCTTCTCGCCTTTCTTATTGAACCAGTATAATACCATTTTATTGGTGGTAAGCTTACATGTGTCCACTATAAGGTATACAAGAGTCTTCATGTTCATCACATTGACCGATGCACCCATATTAACAAGGACTCTAGAAAATTTGAAATTTTTCATATTTTTAGTAATGTGAAGTGGGCGATTATGATCATAGTTCCTAGAAGTATATCCTCATTAGAAAATGTTACCTTTGGGGTTTATTTAAAGTATAGAGCTTTATCTTATGAAGTTATAGCTAACTAAGCTAAGGAAATCTCTAGATTGAGAAGTGCTTTAAATAAAGATTCCCTAATCTCTTTTGATAAAATAGGGCATCATAGATACTCAACTTAGCCGACAACTTCCTAAGATGAACTAAGATGTTATAATCGATCTTGGGAACATCAGGATCGAGACCCTATAGATTGAGAGGAAGATTTGATTATTGAGGTGAAGTTTGAATTGGATTTTTAGACATGACTTAATTACTCTTTTCCTTAGCTGGAAGCCTAGGGTTAAGACATTGCCACCATGAAGTTGCACCTTAATGATCTCCTTGGGAGGACAAACTTTGGCAGGATCTATGCACTTCTTAGATAATGCAATGTCATTTCTTGATAGAGAGTTTGAATCTAAAAAATCTATCACAGTGGGTCTCCCTTGTAAGTTTACTTTAAGGGTATCACTATCTGATAAGATCTTTGATTTGTTTACCCCTTTTGTGGCCAAATTAAAAGGATCAAGTTTTTGAGGATCTTGAACGATCACTACTGAGTTCTTGTTTTCTTCCATGGAAGACTCATTTTTTGTTTTATTCTCATTAATAATCATCAAAATATGTGCAAAAAGATCTTTTTCATTAATTTTTTGGACTTTTCCTTTGATGGAGAAAAGTAAAAATTAGATAATGTCAGTGAGGATATATGTTTCATTTCGTTATTCACCACCTAAATATATCACTCATCAACATGTTGTTGAATACATCATTCAACAACATGTTTCCTCTTTATAAAAATTTCACTTTTTTTTTAATTATGTATAGTAATTCCTACAATTACTGAAGAGAAAACCATCCAACATTTTCCTGTGATGCCTCTAGCTAAAACTCCAAGATTGAGCCCTGGGCTCTCATCGGTAACTATTGAGAAGGATGAAAAGATTTGTTAATCAACTTTTTAAATGCCCAAAGCAATATTCAAGTCATTATCAATTGACGTAGAAATATTAGAGTGTTCACTTGAGATTATTTGGATGGACCCCTAATTCGGATCTACCAAACACTCCTTATGAATTATGATGTTGCCATGACGATAATTTCTCTCATTCTAGTCCTTAAAGATAAGGCTATCTTTGAAAGTGTGGCCCAACATTTGATAGTAGGGGTAAAAATTGGGATCATCCCTCTTGTTTGCCTATTCTGACTTCTTGGCCTCCGACAATCTAAAGTCTAGTTTCTTTGAGAGGTTCTTAAAGATTTTTCTAGCTAAATCTCTTTTAAATGGATAGACTTTTGCTAATCTCTCTTTAAAAGATATGGAGTAAGGCTCCCTAATAGGTTGAGGGGTTACCTAAAATGGTCGTGGTGGAGGGTCACTCGATTGACTTTTAACTAGTTTCTTCCCTTTATCTACTATAGATACTTTTGTTGTCCTCTTTTTGAAGGACTTCTGAGGCTAGTTTAATTTCTTCTCATTAGAAGAATCCCTCAAGAATAATATCCAAGAAGGCTCTTCCTATAGGTTATTCTCCTAATTGAGTAGCTTTTCAAAGGTTTTTATAGTGAACCCTTTTAGAAGAAAAATAATAGGCTAGTGGATATTCTTCAAGAGAATTCCCAATGCATGTGCTCTTGCAACTATGGTTCCCATTTCATCAAGAGATTTCTCCATCTCAAGATTTATTTAATAAGAGAGTCTCTTGGTTTCTACCATTCAACGACTAGATCACCCACGATTATATGAAGCTACGCACTAGAGAATCTCTTTAAGAATAGACCTTCAAATTCAATAAAAGTTCTCACTAAACCATTTGGTAGATTGACATACCACTCGAAAGAAATTCAAGAGAAACTATCAAAAAATTGGCAAAATAGTAAAACATGTGATCCCCTGCATTGCAACAGCTTGCATGGAAGTGGGACATATGCCACCATGGGTTTTATGTACAACTAAATACTTTAAAAGAAGGCAGAATAATACCCTTCAGATAAAGAACTAAGTCATGTTCTTTGGGTTAGGTCCTACACTTTGGAATAGATGTGGCCCCTTAAGAATGTGCTAAAGCCTCCCTTACCTAGGCTTCGATCATGTGTTTGATGTCCATATCAGTGGTAACTATAGAGATTAAAGGGACTATTGGTGGTGCAGGGGGAACTGTTAGAGTTAATTCAAGGATCTTTTAGTTTGAATTTGGCTTTCAACTCTAATCTCCCACTGTGTGCACTATAGGTTACAACTTCTCATGTTGAGGCTATTATATCTTGTTAAGTTGACTTTGCATCTCCTCTACCCCTAGTAGAATTTCTTCAAATTTCCTTTTCAGGTTCCTAATGTGTTTATTCTTATCCCTTAATCTAACTGACACATTAGAATCAGAATCAACTGCCACTGAATCCTCCACTCTACCTTGATGAGGTATATATTGCTCAGCATCTTTAGTGGATGCTCTCTTTTCTATCATATAAATATTGCCAGTAGTAGCTTCTTCTTCATCCATTAAAAGGCCATCCATGTCCAAGTGGAAGGCTTTTATGGCTTCTTTCTTCTTAAAGATATTCATATTTCTTGAACCACCTCATCAACCGGTCTTCCCTTTGCATTCTCAGGGTTGATGGGTGGGCATCCACTATAATCAATCATCTTTTTAAACTCTTCATCACGTAGTTTAGATAAAATGTCTTGCAACATTAGATCTTTTGTAGACTAAAGGGATTCTTCTACTACTTAATCAATCATCTCATCATTTATGCTAGCCACTATCCCTTCCCCTTTGACTGTCCCTAGGTCGATAGTAACAAGGGTGACATCCATAATGGGCCGAGGGGAATCCTCCTTAGGAGGTGATAGAGGAGCTTGAGGGGTTGAATCTCCTATATCCACTGGGGTGGAGCCCTCGCATCCCTAAATGTGGATGCCTAGGGATATCTGCAGGTTGTTGGGGTTCCTCATTCTTACTATGTTTCTTGGGAATATAGTGTTTTTCTTGAGACTTGGGACTCTTACCCTTGAACTCTACCAATTTCTTTTCTTTTTCTTTTCCAAAGGCTTGACTATGATTAAGGCTAGCTTTAGTTCTTTAGTAGGAGGGACTAGTGGCCTACTATTGTGATGGTGCCATTTTCCAGACCCAATGAGAATGATATCCTCCATCTTGGCTAACGGGAGGTGAGGCACCTAATGGTAGCCATTCACTAGTACATATACAACTGGTTGCCTTACATACTTCTTATTATTCCTCATAGAATGGTGTTAAAATTCTCGCTTCAGTCTACTCTTATTTTAGGATTTTCTTTGCAAATTTGTTTGAAATCATCCACTTCAAATGTTTCATATATTCTTCTTTGGTCTCTCTTGCTTGGGCAGCGCAGGTGTGGATGATGTTTCTTAACATCCTCTTCCTTCAGAGTTGCTTCTCCTTAGGAGTTCTCCTAATAGAATAATCCATAGGGCATGGTGGAGAGCAGGCTATCCTATTAACTCTATCCTCCCCAATAATAGTAGTAAGGGGGTGGAAATGACTCCCTTTTAGAAGGGGGGAGGAGGTAGGAATATACAACTCATCAGCAGCCTCAGGCTTTACTTGACTCAGAGCTTTTAATTTAGTAATCTTTATAGACCCATTAATCTTCTTTTTGACTCTTTACAGATAATTCTTCCTCTAACTTTTTTCTTGTAAAGTGGATCATAGAACTTGTCCCAATCTTATACACTGATGCAATTTTAGTTATGACTGCGAATTTCTATTTCTTGTCCTCCCAGAAAAGGATGTAGCAGGTATGGGGGTGATAACAACCACCATTTTAGGAGCAGGGGAGTCAATCTCAACCCAATAATAATCTCTAATAAGGGGGCATCATTTTCATCCTTTGTAGCTAAGTCTACTACCACTCACCCATTCACTCTCAGGTTAAGGGTCAAGAACCCCATCCCAAATTTAATTGAGTTATTTCAGATTAATTCCCCAATATGCATGTCACAGTCAAGGGGGCGAATATCAACTTCCTAACCATTTGAGTGTGTTTATTTTTGAAATTAAGAGAAGGTGGTTTAAATTAATTGATTTGAAGTGGAATTTGAAAAGTCATGGATGATTTTGTCTCTTATCACATTTGTTGAGTTATTGGAGTATAACCCAATATATGATGGTAAGATGCAAAAATCACTTATGACTTAATGAAATTTGGATTCTCAATGCATTTGTTAATCTATAAGTAGATGTTATGGTGCAACATAGGACAATGATATCCAAGATTTATCTTATTAATTTTTTTGAAAGAGAGTTAAATTTTGAAGTTATGAACTTGATGTGATTTTCTTCAAATTTTGAAACTCATCATGTTGAGTTTTCACCCAACATAAAGGTTCACAAAATTGACATATAAATCTCAAAAGTTGGGCTTGACTCTCTCATTCCACCAGTTCGCTTGGGGGTAAGATGTCAAAGCCTAAATTTTCTCAGAGGTTTTCTTACTCAGCTCTCTTATCATTATTATTATTTTTATATTGGCCACACTCACCCAAGGAAGAAATGGGTAGAGGGGCCAATGGAAATAGGGTAGTCAAAACTTTCGATGCTATAAAATTTTTACCATTATTAAAGACGGAGAGAGAGAGATTATTGCCATGTTGAGTATCCACTTTTTATTTTTTGCTTTGAAAGATGGAAAGCAATTAAAATTATAATTTCCTTGGGAAAATTTAAAATTATATAGAATCTTGAATTTGTTTTAGTTTTGTAGTCAAACCCATCATTTTGAATGATATATTACCTTAACTAGTGAAAATATCATTTTCTAATGAGTTTAGATTATGAAATAATAATTGTTCATCCTAATTATTATATTCAAATTTAAGAAGGAACCATATATGACCCTGAAGGGTCAAAATGATGTTCAATCTGGAATTTAGCTATGATAATATAGATGTATTATCATTAATTTCATAATTAAAGTAATGATAATAAATGATATATCTTCCGAAGGAATGAAAATATCATTTATTATAAATCATTTGAATATGATGATAATGATCATCCTTGATTTTGTTTTTTCCAAAAGAGAATTAATTAATTTTTGAATTGATCTAGGCCTTTAAACCTCCTATATAGGTAAGCCTTCATAGTTCATTACATCGCAGGAATTTTGAGTTTCCTATGAATACGCTAAATTAAAATAATGGTATAAGTGTTATTTTTAAGAATTAAAGGAGTGATATCAAAGGAATGATATTGGATTTTAAACGGCATTGGATCAAATCTTGAACATTTATTTTTGGAAGCCAATGGTGGAATGGTAGAAGGTGTCTTGGAATTCTAAAATAATTCAAAAGCACTCATATCTATTCTATGTGTTTGGCTTTATATTTTGATTTGGGGAATATTTTAATACATGTTGTCATTTTATTAGAAGTTGGGATTATATTCCCATAATTGGGGACTTATAATTTTGCGTTCGTACTGGATAGTAAATCTATTTCGTGCACCAAACCATAGTGACTTGAACCTAGCTAAAAGCATGCAAATATGGACTTATACCAGCCTAGATTAGGGAGCCTGCTAACCACCTAACAGTTCAAAACCATGACTCGAGTCTTTATGAAAGATGGATAAAGTTGTTGTTTAAATTTTGGGGAGTTAGGTCTGACATTTAGAGAATGTCTTAATTGGCCCCTTTACTTTATAGGGTAATTATGCTTGAACACAATCAAAATTTTATTAATTTAATTAGTTTTTAGTACAATACATGCTTACTTACCTTATATGCATACTTGATATGAAGTAATTTAAAATCTTGGTTGAGAAAATAGATTCTTTTTTCTAAAGATTATGCAACATCCCCTAGAAAGAGCTGCAACCTAATAAGACTAGGGGTTTTCCATAACCTGCAGGCAAAGAGATGCCTAGCAAGGAAGAGAAGATTCAATTTATATACAAGAGGCCTTCATTGAGCCTGAGCTTTTTTCTTAGGCATATTTATCTTTTTATGTTGGCTTAAATATTTTATTTATTAATGAGTAGAAAAATTTTGCCCTTAGAGAGCCTAACTACATTAAAGCTAAAATAAAACTAGGTTGCAAGAAAGAAACCTTGGAAGATTTATGAAACTCCTAATGCATAAAAGTAAACACAATAATCAAATCTCATGAAAAATATATCATGTAAATGTAAAAAACCATGTGGAAAATGCCACTTAATTGTAACGCAGGGTATGCAAAAATTAAAAGTGGTCGGGTACCACTAACAATAACCTTTATTCTAGTCCTAAAAATGACGTAAGTAATTTTAAGATGGGATCTTTTTGAAGTCTTCATTTCTTTGTCTTCCTCCCTTCTACGTGCTCCTTGGATTCATCGGGTTTGAATATCTAAATGAAAAGAACTCCTCCCCAAAGAGGTGTTTCTTTTCTCTTTGGATTTTTAAATAATCCTAATTTGAATCACCAAATGAAAGGAGCTCTCACCTAAGGGATGTTTCCTTCCTTTTGAACTTTAAATTAGATAAGTAATACCCCATTTAAAATTAACTTTCATAACTCAAATTGAATTCAAATTACATGTAAGAAATAAAAAAATAACTCTAAAATAACCTGCATGGTTATTTTAAGAGGTTTATAAATAAATTCATTAACATTCTCAAGCAGTTATATATAATTTCATTTACTCACATTTGAGACAGTCATAGTCACTTAGCTATGCTCTTTTATTTTTAGGGGGCTTAGTAATTTTTAGTACCTATAAAAAATTAATTAGTTATGATTTAATTATCCCCCTTTTTTAGCCCTACATGAGCATGGTCACCTACAGAAAACTTTGTTAGCATCTAGATCATTCCTAACTTAGGAGAATATATCGCCTATCAATTAAGATCATAGATAGTAGGATAAAAATTAGTACATCAGTAATAATCACATCAATTAATTAAATACAACCAGCATGCAGTGAAATCCACATAAAACCTCAGCGCACAAGTGACATAAAATGAAAAAAATACTGGCTTAGACGAAAACTAGAAGTGGTTGTCCCAACAAACTATCTAAAGTGTCTGCATGACGCTGTTTAGCTTAGATGTGTACTATGTTGTATAGTTATTGAAGTTTTCTAGTGGTTTTTATTTGTTATGGTTCAAAGGAGACTTAATTCAAGTTAAAGTATTAGTGCCTTAATGTTTATTTTAGGATGAATTTTAAGTGTTGAGTGATTACTACTTTTATTTACTCTAGGGTTGGGAAATTTATTTTACCTTTTTAGGGCTAAGTTAATAACCTTGTAGGCTTTGGCTACCCAATAATAACCAATATTATTTAATTTATTTAGTCAATTCAAATTAAGGGTTCATGATTTTTAATTGATTTGTTATTTATTTGACTCATTAGATAAATTTGGGTTCATGTCATTGTCATAACAGGCTCGAGGAACCAGGCCTCCTTACACACATAGCCTCATAGCTTGAGATAATCCATCCTAAAAACTTGGTTTATATAGTTGCATTAATAATTTAATTCTGGTTAATAATTTAATTATTAGAGTATTTGATAGTTTTTGACTCCATTAAATTCATTCGTGGCATTGTCACAATGGGCTAATGGAACCAGGCCTCCTTAGAACATGTAGCCCTGCAGCTCGAGGAAGTCGATACTAAAAATTTGATCAATTAAGTGTTTATTGTTTTTTAGGTTGTTATCTGATTATATTATTTCCATTGACAATTTATTGGAATTTTAATCATTTGTTTACTTTTTGGAATTTATGAATTATTTTAATTCATTAAAAGAATAGTCTATTTTAGACTTTTTAATCTTGATCAAGTTCTAGAGTGATATTTTCATAAATAGTAGGCCCTGAGCTAAGTAGAATGCCATTAAGTTTATTAGATTTGATTTTTTATAAAATTAGTTATGATGTTTCAAAGTTTGGGTGTGTTTTTGAACTATGGTTAACAAAAAAGTTTACTTTTTTATTTTAAATAATTTCTTGAAATTTGGTATTTCTCATAAATTTTCGACCGTGAAACGAGTCCAATGCCTGGGTTTGCTCAATATGGAATTTTATGGAATTAGTTATAATTTTTCTATGTTTTGATGTTTAATTGAATTATTTAATTTCTTAACTAAGAAGGTTTTATTATTTTTGCACCAAACTCACTCCAAACTCCATAAAATCACTGTCAAAGGCCAGGGATAGCCAATGGAAGTGTTTTATTTTTAATAATTTTAAATTATTTATTTTAATTAATTATTAAAATAAGTCTAATTTTGAAGTCCAGTGAAGGGGATTTTAATTTTCTTCAATGGAGGATTTAATTATGAACAATTTGATATATCAATTGTAATTTTGGATTTAATTAAGATTTATTGCATTTCTTTGGAAGTTTTAGGCTCTTTAAAAAGGATGATTTTTTATTTGGTTAATTTTCTAACCTAATGACCTCAAAATTTAGTGAAATTAAAATCTAAATTTTATAATGTCAGTAAGTTTATTATTCTAGGGTTTCACCCCTATTGGTGTGTGTGTAATTTTATAGAATTTTTTTAAGTCATCAAGACATTATCCTTAATAATTTTTCCTAGGTGTCACTAGTGTTCCAATGGGTCAAAATTTTGGTTCATCTAACCCTGACATATATGCAAGCACAGCACAAAAAAATCATAGACTAATCCTATCAATTTGGAGAGTTGTAAATTTTTAAAATTTTGCTTCCAAAATGGACCCATCACCACCCAAATTCACACCATAATAATTAAGTGAGCATCTAAACCTATAAAAAATGTTGGAGATGCCTAAGATTCTAAAAAGTTTTCACCAAAAATTTGGTCCAGCTTGACCCCTGGATTGTGTGAAAATTATCAAAATTGAATTTCAAACATCACTAATTTTTTTATAATTCACTCGACAAAACATCTTTAAAAATTTTTTAGAAAATAATAGGTCTCACATCCTTTCCAATGACCCCACATCCATTAAATTTGCTAAAATAATGGATTTATAATGAATTTTGAAATTTTAAGGCATTAAAATTGATTTTTTAAATTAATTTTGGTCAAAAAAAATGGATGCGACATTGATTATGCCACCATCCCCATTCTCTAACACATGGCAGAACACTCGATGAGCTCAGAACACTCACTTAAGAAAGTCAGCAAAACATCTCCACTATCGAATCGATAGTGCGGGTGAGGGATGACCCAGATTTTGACACGTGTACCAACCCAGACCAAATGGCATGAGTTTGAATTCTGCAGATGTCACATGATTTGGTTTTAGGTGACGTAGTAGGTTTTCATCCCTCTGATCATGCTAAATGCTCGATCAGACGACTCTGATTGAGCCTGAGTTGACTCAGTTCAAAATGAATAGAAATATTAATTTCCCACAATATCCAAAATTACTCAACAAAATTCTACAAAATTTGAAACACAAAACCTTGGTATGCTAATCTTTCAATGTTTGGATTTTGGAGGCTCTATGCATTATAAATTTTGAGTTGTTTTAAATTAAAATTTTAACTAAAATTAAAGATATCTGACTAACCTGTAGATGTAATTTCATAATCTTGGATCCTTTTGCTCCCAGTGATGTCCTCTCCAACCTTGTAGAAGAATCTCCCAGCTGGTTGTGGATAACTTTCTCTCACTAGATCGCTCTCTCTTCACCAAAATGTTGTTTGGAGGGTGCAATTTTGGTGGGAGAATGCTTGGAATCACTAGAAGAGTTCTTGGAGGAGCTGAGGGAGAAGTTTTGAGAGATGGAGGCTGCTAGGAGAAGTTGTTTGAGTGAATAAATGCCTTAGGTTAGATTTCCCCCTCTTAACCCCTTGCTTTTGGAATGGAGGGTTGGGATTGGTTTGGGCACTAGCTTAGAAGCTTTTTATGTTTCCCAAGGCTACTAGAAGGCAATGGAAAGGATGGAGGTTAATTAAGACCTCACTTAGCTCATGGGGTGGGGAGGCCGCACACTGCTTCCCTATTAAGCTAAACCAAGGCTTGGCTTGGTTTGAGAGCTATATTAGGGGGACTATAGGTCTGCTTCAGGTTAAATTGGATAAAGTTTAAGCAAATTTCTTGCAAAATTTGATGGGAAACATTTTTAGTGTTAAATGTTTACCATTGAAAGCATCTTTGACTTCTAGTTGACCATTTGAAAGTTCAAACCACTCAAAGGAGTTTAGGTGGAATCCAAGGGGGTGTATTTGACTGCTTGGGTAAATAGCCAAGTGTTTGGAGCCATGGAAATGTAGTGGTTTTCACTCCTCCAATTAGGTTAACCAAGTTAAAATAAGGGGGGTTTGACTAGGGGAATATTGGACATATTTGGAATGTCCAATTGAAGGATTTGAGATGGCCAATTTGGTTTAAAAAGGCTTAAGATAATGAATTTGATTCTAGCCGGGTGTATGGTTCATATGGTCAGCCATGGTTGACTTGGTCAACCTAGCCAAACCAAAGGGTTGGGTTGGGTCCAACAAATTCAAAATGATGTTTTTCACATAATGGAGGTGGTCCTATAGAACGGTGAGGTCTCCTTGCATGAAATATATGTTTGGGCCCTTAAGGGGTATTTTGGTAAACTATAGTTGACTTTGAAACCTAGTTAAACTAAAATATGGTCCAATACACTCTTAATTATGTCTAGAATATAATATAAGATGTTCCATAGCTTGGTTTGATTGAGCCATATTAAAGTTTAGAGAAAACTTTAATTTTTCCCTTGAGGGGCATTTTGGTCATTTACGCCCCTGGTCAACTCTGGGTAAACCAGGTCCACCAAGGTATAGTTTTGCATTCAACATATCATAACAAGGATTATGGACATCCTCAAGGGGTGGGGAGGCCAAGGTCAAATTTTATAAGTTGTAAGGTCCAATGGCATAAGCTATAAATATTTAAGGGGTTAGGGGTCTCAGATTAGCTTCCAATTTGGAGGGTTGAATGACATGCCTAATATATTTTTATGAATAGATTATGAATCGATGGTCATCTGATTTGATTGTGAGGTGATTGACAAATCACCCAAAAAGGGTCATAGGACATGGGACTTTGACCTTGAATTTTGGTTTGGAATTTTGGATTTGATTATGGTTTTGGATTTGATTGATTGAGTTTGATTTTGCTTAACCACATGATAAGAATGAGGTTAATAATAGTTTGAATGTCATATTTACTTTTATTGGTGCACCAAAGATTAAAGTGATAATTTAGAGTTATATAATTTTATTTTAATTTAAATTTCTATATAAATAATTGCTCACACTTTACCATTTTATAAAATACTAACTGCTCTTTTATGTTCCTTCAAGTTTAATGTACCTTGAAGCTCCAGTTTTTTAGTGAGAGAAACCCCTATTTTTTAAAAAATTCCTCCTTTCCCGCTACTGCCGGTTTCTCCGACGGGAAGGTTTTTTTCATGGCGGCGGCCGATCGTCGGCCTCCACTAGCCTCTTTACTATCCCTTACTTCTTCTTCCAGGGTTGATCATCATAACTCTAAGGGTTTCGAAGAAATTACTGCTGCTAAAAGTGCAAAATCTGCGACGACGAAGGAATTCGAAGACGTAAAGCTAATGGAGAACTCATCATTTCCGATCATGTCTGCTCTAATCTGAACTTGGTACATCACACTGAAGGTAAGGGAAAAGAAATTTCATTATCTATTGAATGTAAAACACCCCGGTTGAACAAATCTCCCGTATCGTCTTTTGCGGCTTATGCGGATCCTGGTGCTTCTTCCTCTAGAATGAATATCTTTGTTAATAGAAATGGTATTTCAAATGCAATCCCTGTCCCTGACAGTAAGATAAATGCGAAATCCATGAACTCTATAGACAAAGATATTTTCCAGCCTTCTAATTTGGTTTTAAACTCGGTTAAAGGATCTGTCAATGAGAAAAACAAATCTGCTGATGTGATGAATGATATAATGCCTGAGAAATCTTCTTTGGTTAGTAATAAGGATACTCCTTGGAGGAAACCGCAGCATATTAAAATTGATTTTAGTAATATCAATGTGTCCCTTACAGATGATGGTAGAGCAGTTAAACTAAGAGAATCTACTAAACTTGTGAATGCTAAAAAACTAGAATTATCCTTGGTCGTTAAGGTCTTTAGTAGCATCCCACCTCCCTATGTTGTAGCTGAAGAATTAAGAAGGCAATGGTCTCTCTTTGGTCAATTCCACTTTACATCCTTAGGTAATGGATGGTATTTGTGTTCTTTCAAATCTCTGGAAAGTATGGAAGGACTCTTATCAGGTGGTCCTTGGTTTGTAAATAATCACATAGTGGGTATGGAGAGGTGGGCAACTGACTTCTCTCAAGACTCTTTGAAAGGTCTTTCCTCTCCTATATGGATCAAAATGCCACATTTGCCATTGCAGTGTTGGGATGAAGAGAATGTGGCATTGATTGCTTCCATGGTTGGAGTCCCTTTGATGTTGGATGGGAACATGTTTCATTGGGGGAGGAGAGAATTTGCAAGAGTTTGTGTTCGAGTAGACCTTGGTAAACCTCTACCTTTAGGAGTCTGGGTGCAAGGAATGGCGGGTAGATTCTTTCAAAAGCTGGAGTATGAAAGAATCTCATCATTCTGTTATGATTGTGGCATGTTGGGCCATGATAGAAGTGGTTGCATTAACAAAATTAAGGAGGCAAAGGTGATTGAGAAATCTACAACTTGTCATAATGCACCAGAGCATCCAAAACCAGTGAAGGATTTGCAAGTGGATGAAGCTTACGGTCCTTGGATACATGTTAACTATCGTAAGAAAAATAAGTCCCTCAGAGGTAGGAAGTTTGTGAGTTCAGCTCCTATTAAAAATGATAAGCATTCTGTCTTACTGAGAGCTCCTCTATCTGAAGTAAAAACGACAAATAACAGGCTAGTAGAGGTGGACAAGAACTTTCAAGGCATGTTGGAAGAAGGGGAAATTCATCAAGATGGAAATTTGGATTTGAAAATTTCTGAGGAGAAGGACAGCAGCCCGACTGACAGGCTCCAGACTGAGGTAGGCAAGGTGATACCCCCCATACAGATTCCTAATCCTAGTTCTATTATTTCAGCAAATAAATTCAACTCTTTAAGTGATAATCTGGAGGAAATTGAGGGCATTCAAACTACCAATATAGCTCCCGAGCTGGAAATTGAAGGTGAAAGAAATAACAAGGAAGCCAAAGAAATAAATGGAGGAACTAAAGTGGCGGTGAAGAAGAAATCTGAGTTTATGAATGACTCAACTAAAACTAAGCTTGCCAAGGAGTTAAGGTCTCTCGGTCCAGTCAAAGGGGCTTCTAGAGCAAGAGGTATGGAGGGAAATATTAAGACTAGAAGTAGGGGTGTTTCCCCCTTAATTGATTAATGGAATCGGTGGCTTTTTGGAATTGTAGAGGGGCCAACAAAAAGGAGGCCTTTCTTTACCTGAAAGAGTTTATCAAAGACCATAAAGTTTTCTTTGTTGGCTTGGTTGAGACCAAGATTTCCTTATTAGACAGATATATGTTTCAAAAGCTGATTGGTAATGATTGGGATTTTTTCATCTTCCCATATGTTGGACAATCTGGTGGTATATTAATTATATGGAGAGTGGATATGGCTAATTTTTCTGTTCTTAAAACTTCAGATCAATATGTTACTGGAGACCTGGAAATCTACAATAAAGGTACTTGGATGATCTCTACTGTTTATGGCAGTAAAGAGGTAACTAAGAGGAAGCTTTTGTGGAACTCTCTTAGTGAAGTTTCTCATAGGAAACTTCCCTCTATTATTGGTGGGGACTTTAATTGTATTCTATCTCAGGGTGACAAAAGGGGAGGCAAGAAATTTGTGTTTTCTCAAGGACCTAAAGACATGATTGAATTCATGAATCTTTATGATTTTCATGACATTGGGGTGATTGGTCCAAGGTTCACTTGGTGTAATAACAAAAGTGGTGGTAGGAGGATTTTGGAAAGATTAGATAGGTGTATCCTTAATACTTTTGCTTTGTGTAAGATTCACTTGGCTATGGAGAGGCACATTTCTCGTGTGGCATCCGACCATTGTCCGATCATTTTGAAGATTTTTGATTCTCCCATCATTAGTAAGAGGTCTCTTAAGTTTGAAGATGTATGGACCTCATTTCATGCCTCTACATGTATTATCAAAAATGTTTGGAGGAAATCTTTTGAAGGTGACGATATGCAAAGATTAAACAAGAAATACAAGAAGACTTTGAAGGATTTGTTCTATTGGAGCAAGGCTAAAATGAAGGACTTCATGTCTCTAAAAGAAAGCTTAAAAAAAGACATTTTATTGCTTCAAGAGGAGGAAGCTTCTTGTGGATGCCTTGATGAAGCTAAACTGTCACTCTTAAGGAAGAAGGTGGGTGATCTCAACACTCACCTAGCTAGACTTAATACATGGTGGGGGCAAAGAGCCAAAGTTAAATGGATGGAGGAAGGGGATGCCAATTCTAAATTTTTCCATGCCTTTGCTAATGCAAAGAATAATTCTAATTGGATCAAACGCATCAAGGCTCCTAACGGGGTTTTGGTTGACAATCCGAGAGATATTGAGGATGTCATTCTAGATTTTTTCCAGTCCAAATGGGGTGAGAGAGATTTCTCTTTACTCAATTGGCCGGCTCCTTGGAAGGTGTTGGAGGAAGATGACAAAAGAAGTTTAGAAGCTGATTTCTCCAATCTTGAAATCCTGCAGGTAATTAAAAGTTTGGGGGAGAATATATCGCCGGGTAGCGATGGAATTGCTTATTCCTTCTTCAAAAATTATTGGAACATTGTTGGTAAAGATGTTTGTAAAGCGATTAACTTTTTCCTCTCATCAGGTAAATTGTGTGATGAGTGGAAAGAGACCTTAGTGGTTCTCATTCCTAAGGTTCAAGATCCGGTCTCTCCAGCAGGCTTTAGGCCGATCAGCCTTTGCAATTCGATACATAAGATAGCAGCCAAAGTTCTTGTTAATAGATTGCTCTTGGTGATTAATAAGGTGGTATCAGAAGAGCAAGTTGCTTTTATTAGAGGTAGAAGCATTTCTGACCATATACTCTTGGCCCAAGAGGTTTGCAACAAGATTAGACTCTCCAACTCCAAAGAAGGATTTTTGGCTATCAAGATTGATATGGAACAGGCTTATGACAGCATGTGTTGGGATACCCTAGAACAAATGATGCAGGTTTTGGGTTTCCCAACAAAATTCTCAGTCCTTGTGATGGAATGTGTTAAAAATCCAGCATTTTCTATTATGATCAATGGAAGAAGCTCTAGATGGATCAAGGGGTGCTGTGGATTTCGGCAAGGTTGTCCACTCTCTCCCTTCTTATTTATTCTTACTTCTCAATTGCTGTCCAATTTGTTCTTGGAGAAAGGTAAGGATATGGGTATCAAGGTCTCTAGTAAATCTAACAGGATTTCTCATCTTTTGTATGCCGATGACATTCTACTCTTCTCCAATGCAAAGGTGGAAAACATTAAATTGTTGAAGAGATTAATTCATGATTACTGTAATTGGACCGGGCAAAAGGTGAATTATCTTAAATCCTCTATTCTTATGGGGAAAAGTATTGGGAGAAGGAAGAGGAATCTTATTTCTAAATTGCTGAATGTTAAAGTTGTGGAGGAAATGGATTACTTGGGTATAAAACTAGCCTTGAGAAGATTGAAGAAATCTGATTTCCAATTCCTTTTGGATAAAGCTTCAAAGAAACTCAATTCTTGGGGGAATAGATTTATATCTATGGCTGGTAGAATTACTTTAGTCAAGTCGGTGTATCTTACCTTACCCTTATTCATCTCATCTCATTAGTTCCCTTGAGTATCTTGCATGAATTTGACAAGAATTGCAGAAATTTCATTTGGAGTAAAAACAATGGGGCTCATGCCATCCACTATGTGGCATGGGAGGTTATGCGCAAACCTAAGGATTGCGGTGGCTTCGGAATTTTTTCTGCTGTTTCTAGAGTGGGCCCTCTCAGAGCTAGATTTGCTTGGAACCTTTTGGATAATCCAAATTCCCTTCTTAACAAAGTATTAGAAGCTAAGTACGGGAAGAACTGGTGGGGTCACAATGGGGTCAATAAGCCTTCTTCTACCTGGAAAATCATCATGGACGGTTGGAATAATCTCAAGGGAATTCTTAGATGGAATATTGCTACTGGTTCTATGATTGATATTAGGAAGGATGTTTGGATCCTTGATAAGAGCCTTGATAGATGGCCAACTTTTGTCACCAATTGGGGGGAGGAGCCTTCGACGGTTAACAATCTTATTACTAATGGAGCTTGGGATGTTCAATAACTCTCTTGTTACTTTGGGGAGGATCTTGTCAAGTTAATCTCTCAAGTTCATATATTGCAGAGATTGGAAGAAGACAAGTTGAATCTTATGGCTAGGCTATCAGGTAAGACGATCCCTGGCCTCTGTTCTGAAATGAATTCCAATTTTTCAAAGCAGGATAATGCAGAAAACTGGATTTTTAAGATCAAACTCAATCCTCGTGTAGAACTTCTCATTTGGAGGTTAAATTTGAATGCTGTTCCCACCAATGAATTCTTATTTAATAGAAGGTTGTCTTCTAACAATTCCTGTCCTAGATGCGGCATTAGGGTGGAAAATGTTGATCATTGTGCTGCTACTTGCCCAAAGCTTAAGCAGGTTATCCAAGTGTTGTCTTCTTGGGGATTTTTCCTACCTGAGTTCTCTACTTTTGATGGCTGTATGAAAAGTCTCAAGCGTATTTCTTCCAAGAATACTTTCATGGTGCAAATGTACTTTGCTTTGGTCTTCCACAACTGGAATGCGAGGAACAACGTCAAGCATGGCAAGGGGAATGAATCTGCAACTATTTCGGCTGCTAAAATCATAAGTTGCATGGCTATTCTGCACAAGGATAGGATCATTGAGGACAACTTGGGCAACTGGGATATCAATCAGCCTCCTAGGCTGTCTAAACTTTGGTAGCCCCCTCCACCCAATTGGCTGAAAATTAATATTGATGGATCTCTTCATAACTCTTACATAGCTGGTGTAGGAGGAGTTATTCGTGATTGGAAAGGGAGGTTTTTAATGGCATTTGGTTGGGGATATGTTCAATGGGATATTGCGCAAGTGGAGCTATTGGCTTTTAGATCTTTAAGGAGGTTCTTAAAAGAGTGGATGCTTGAAGCTAATGGCATCATTATTGAAGGAGATAACCTCAACGTCATTAAGTTTCTTCATAATGTGTATAGCAGTACGAATAAGGATTGGGATCAGAGTATAGGTGAAGATATCTTATTCTTGAAGGGCTTAAATAAGATACTTTTCAAGGTTGTGAATAGGAATTGTAACAAGTTAGCGAATTATTGTGCTAACTTAGCTTGTGATTTAGATTTCCTTTGGGAAGATATTAGTGACAATAATATTCCTCCTTCCTTTGTTCTTTTGTTGAAGGAGAAATGTGATTGTTTGTCTTTGTTTTAGTAGCTTGTATCTAGGTCTCTTTTTCCCTCTCCTCTTTAATGCATTTGGCATTTCTTCAAAAAAAAAAAAAGTATAATGTACCTAAGAGATGATGTCAAGGCAAATTTAAAAGTAATGATATATAACGATTTAGATATTTATATAGCTAGATTGAGTTGTATAGTGTTAAGAGTTAGAATTGATTGAAAATGGTTATATATATATATATATATATATATATATTAAGAAAAGAAATGATTCTTCTTCTATTAAAGATCATTATCTTTTGGAGTACTAGAGAAGATGTAGCATTCAAAAGATTAAAGGTAAAAAATAAACCATAAATTTCAAATATACTTTATACAAGAGTAGAAAACTATGCTTGTTGTTGGTGGAGCTTGGCCACCTTTTCTTTACAAGAGACCCAAGGTTGTACTTTGAAATTATAAATTAAAAAAAAATTCTATTTATAATTTAATTATACATCATTTCATAATGAAATCATAAAAATATTGTAAAGTCCTCATGTTGCAAATCTGGTTTTGATGATGACAAACATATTTCTAGTGTGTTTTGCTTGGCTAACCCATTTCAGGCATAAAAGATCACGAGCCATTCAAGCCAACTCAAGATCGGGTCCAAGTGTGTCCAATGTACTGTTTTTTTTTTTCAAGAGTCAATTGTAATGTAACTGATTCCCCAGCTAAGTAACCTTGCACACACACACTCAGGGGGAGAGCTTGAGTGAATTAGAGTTCCTGTTCATTTTTTGTTCAGATCGTCCTGGACGATATTCACATCATCCTGGACGATCAAGTAAAAACAGAAACCCTAATTAGGGAGACTAAGTTAAGAGGGTCTGATTAAGTAGATCGTCTTGGATGATCTTTGGATCGTACGGGACGATATGCTCAAATCAGAAATTCTCAGCCGCTAGATCAAGTTAGGCAAGTTTTTATTTTAACTTATTTGGTCTGATCGTCCCGAACGATACGTGTATCGTCCTGGACGATTCAGTACAATCATGCCTAATTTAATCTGGTAATTAAGGAAAGCAATTTATTTTTGATTGATACGATCATATCGTCCTGGACGATCGCAGGATCGTCCCGGACGATCATGATCGTTTAGTGCATTTTAGCTGTACGTCCCGAATTATGCTCAGGATGATTTTGGCACTTTTTAAACTAATCGTACAGGACGATACCCTTATCGTCCTGGACGATCAAGTCATTTTTTGGTCATCCAGCACAAGTTTCTCTGGACGACCCAAACTATCTTCTGGACGATATTCCTCGATTTATACAAATCGTCCCGGACGATCGCAGGATCGTACGAGACGATATGATCAATTTTTTCTACTGATCGTCCAGAAGAGCTAGATCGTCCAGGCTTAAACAACTTATTTTGAACTGATCGTACAGGATGATCTAGCGATCGTCCTGGACGATTATGGCCGACCAGTTGAGATTTAGGGCAAATTTTAAGCCCTCCTATAAAAGATATTTTTCTTCTAACAAAAAAAATCTTTTGCCACTTTCCTTCCTAGAGAAACCCTAGAGAGAGAGAGTTTGGGAGAGAGAGAGAGGATCTTGTGAGGGGGAGTTAGTGAGGGATTCACTAAGGTTGCTCCAAGCACGGATCAGAGTCGTCTTCTCCGCTCGTCGTCTTTCGTCTAATTGGTATTCGTTGTGGGAGGATCATTCGCAAGAAGATACGGGGTTCTCTGCCTGCTTCAGGTGGAAGAAAAAGGAGGTCGGGTTCTCTGCCTCACCGTGTGGTGAAAAGGAGATTTTATACAGGCTTCTCTGCCTTGCTGTGGGAGCAAAGGGAGAGACACTTTTTGGTTAGTGCAATACCCAGAGGGGAGGCTCCGGGGCGTGGACATAGGTCAAGTTGAGCAAACCACTATAAAATCTAGTTTGCTTTTCTGATTCAGTTCTGCACTTTACTTTTCTGATATTAACTGCTTGGGTGAATATATGTGATTGATCTTTTCGTTCTTGTTTACATGTTTCCACTGCAAAGTATCGAAAAGATTTTTCTGTTGTTCGTGAAATTTTTAAATAACCAATTCACCCCCCCTCTTGGTTAGCCTCGGGACTAGTTCACTAGGGCTAAACATCCCTATCGAACTTTGAAGTGGTATCCGAGCGGGATACAAAATTTAGGTTTAAAAACATTTGAATTTCATCCATGGCTAACTATAATAATCGTAATACTGCTGAAGGTTATTCTATTATAAGACCACCGTTGTTTGATAATATTCCTTTTGATTTTTGGAAAACACGCATGTCTACTTTTCTTCAATCGATTGACTATCGCATGTGGATGTTAGTTAAGGATAGATATGAACCACCTTTTAGATTGATTAACAATGTAAAAACTGAACTCCCGTTTGTAGATTGGACTTTTGATGATCGTGATTTAGCACAGTTAAATGCAAAATGTTTGAACTGTTTCTTTTATGTTTTAAAATCTAAAGACTATATGCGTGTTTCTACTTGTACAACGGGTAAAGAAATCTGGGATAGATTGTGTATAACATATGAAGGTACAACTGAAGTCAAACAGTCTAGGTTAAATATCTTGTTACATGATTAAGAACTTTTTCGCATGAAACCTAGTGAGACGATTTCAGAAATGTACACAAGGTTCACTCAAATTGTTACCTCTTTGTATGCTCTAGGAAGAGAACTAACTAATTACGAAAGAGTGAACAAAATTCTTAGATATTTGCCTGCTTCTTACGATGCTAAGATTACTGAGATCACAGAATCTAAAGATTTAAATACTTACTCTATTGACAGTTTACTTGGATCACTCATTGCTTACGAGCAAGGGGTGAACCAAAGACAACTTGATGCAGGTGAACGAAAGAAGGAGAAGACAGTGGCGCTAAAGGCTAAAGATTTAGATGCTAGCACTTTCGGGTCTGATAGCGATGATGTTGCATTAATCACAAGGCAATTCAAGAGCTTTCTAAGGAAGAAGAATAAGATTTTTCAAAAGTGGAATAAAGGTAAGACCAGTAGAAACTTTAAAGGTTCATCTGAATCTATTTGTTTTGAATGCAGGAAGTCTGGACACATAAAGGCGGACTGTCCTACACTCAAGGCTCACCCAAGCAAGGAGAAGGGTGAGGAGAAACCAAAGTTCAGAAATGACAAGAAGTGGATACAAAAGGCGTTCTGGGCAGACTCTGCATCCGACTCCTCTGAGACTGAAGCTGAAGAGGAGGAAACAAACTTGTGTCTGATGGCTGATGATCACCCTGGTCAGTCAGACCATAAAGAGGTATGTGAGCTTACTTACGATCAATTATTTGAAGTAACTGAAAAAATTCATGCATCGTATAGGAAGCTTAAGAAAACCCATGCTAGTTTGAAACTGGATTATTTGACTTTGCAAAAAGAGCATGATGTGTTGATTAAGGATCATTCCACTATTGATAATAATCACAAGTCTTTACTAGATAAGTTTGATGAACTAAATAGAAAGCATTCTGATTTAACTGTTGAGCATGATGCATTAAAACATCGCATGTTGAATTAGAAGCTACCTTTAAGAAATTGAAAGATATGGCATATGATTTAGAAAGTAATGAAAGTGCAAGAACGTTTGAGATTGCTAGTCTTAACAAGGAGAACAAATTTTTAAGAGTGAAATTTTTTGCTTTTGAAAAGAACAAAAAACCACCTACTTTTGAACAGTTTTATGCACCGCCACCTTTTGAAAAATCTATTGCAAGTTCATCAAAGCATGTTTCACACACTTCTAGGAAGAGGCACTATCACTCACGATGTTTAGTTAATCCTTTTCCTGGTATTAGATATTTTTTATGTGGCATGTTAGGACACATTTCCCACACCTGCACTGTTCACCGTAGTACACATTGGGTGTGGAGACCAAAACTGCCTGTTTCACAGCATAGCACGCATGCATTGCATTCTTCTTTTCATAAGAAGGAACCTAAACCTGTTTGGGTTCCTAAGACTGACGTTTGATATTTTTGTAGGGGTGCTCTCACACAAGACCTCGTGAGAGCATGTGGTACCTGGACAGCGGATGTTCTAGACACATGAGTGGAGATGCTAATCAGTTAATTTCGCTGGAGGCTAGAGCTTGAGGCAAGGTTACACTTGGAGATAACACCACCAGGAAGGTGGTAGGCACAGGTATAATTGGTGATTCAAAGAATTTTATGATTGATAATGTTTTGCTTGTAGATGGACTAAAACATAACTTGCTGAGCATTAGTCAACTTTGTGACAAGGGATACAGCATCAAATTCCTGCCCACTGGCTGCATTTTAAGCTTAAATGATGAAGTTGTTTTGCAGGGACAAAGGATCAACAACGTCTATAAGTTGGATGTAAGTTGCATTAAATCTGATAATTCAATTTACTTAAAAATTGCAGCTGATGAGTCTTGGTTATGGCATAAGAGATTGTGTCATACCAGTATGAAAACCCTTAGGAGAGTCACCCAAAAGGACTTAGTTAGAGGTGTGCCCAAGCTTAAGTTCACTAAGGATCACCTGTGTGATGCCTGTCAGTTGGGGAAGCAAGTCCAGTCCTGGTTTCACTCTGTTAAGGACATTAGCACCGCTAGACCTTTAGAAGTTCTTCACATGGACCTCTTTGGACCCATTAGCACTGCCAGCTTAGGGGGAAGAGTCATGGATTTGTGATTGTAGATGATTATTCGAGGTTCACTTGGGTGAAATTTTTGTCACATAAATCTGAGTCATTTGATGAGTTTAGATCTTTCTCTACTTGGATTCAGATGAAGTTAGGATGTGAGATTATTACCATCCATAGTGATTACGGAGGGGAGTTTGAAAATGAAAGATTTAGAAGTTTTTGTGAGGATCAAGGGATTAGTCACAATTTTTCAGCTCCTAGGACCCCTCAGCAGAACGGGGTAGCCAAAAGGAAGAACAAGACCTTAGTGGAAGCCGCTAGAGCCATGCTTGCCGAGTATTCACTTCCAAAATACTTTTGGGCTAAAGCGATGAACACTGCCTGTTATGTGCTGAATAGGGTGAATGTGAGAGTCAAACTAAACAAGACACCTTATGAGATCATTAAGGGTAGAACTCCAAATCTGTCCCACCTCCATGTCTTTGGCTGTAAGGTTTTCATTCTGAACAACGGGAAATCGCCCTTAGGAAAATTTGACCCCAAATCTGATGAAGGAGTGTTCTTAGGATATTCAAGTATGGGGAAATCCTTTAGGGTGTTCAATAAGAGGACTTTGGTGGTGGAAGAAACAACCCATGTAGTGTTTGATGAATCTAATCCTAAGGAGTCTAGATCTGAAGTAGAAGATGAAGACATTGTTGAGGTTACCCAAGGGGTTGGAAATACAAATCTGGAGGAAAGGGTAGAACCTCAAACCACATTGCCTAGAGATTGGAGATATTCTTCAAGTCATCCTAAAGAACTGATCTTAGGAGACCCTTCTGAAGGTGTTAGGACTAGCATAGACTTTGGAAGGAAGTAAACCATTCTGCCTTTATCTCAATGACTAAACCCACCAACATCAATCAAGCCCTTTCGGATGAATTTTGGATCTTAGCTATGTAAGAAGAATTGAATCAGTTTGTAAGGAAAGATGTTTGGGAGCTAGTAGAAAGACCTAAAAATCAAAGTATTGTTGGAACCAAGTGGGTCTTTAAGAATAAGATGAATGATTCTGGTGTGGTGGTGAGAAATAAGGCAAGATTGGTGGCTAAGGGGTATAATCAGATAGAAGGGATTGATTTTGAGGAGACTTTTACCCATGAAGCTAGATTGGAAGCCATTAGAGTTCTACTAGCCTTGCCTGTTATAAGGGATTTAAGCTGTTTCAAATGGATGTCAAGAGTGCCTTTTTAAATGGGGTAATAAAAAAAGATATTTTTGTAGAACAACCCCCAGGTTTTTAGAGTTCCCAATATCCAAATCATATTTATAAATTAAAAAAGGCCGTATATGGATTGAAACAGGCACCCAGAGCTTGGTATGAGTGGCTTAGCACATTCCTGTTAGAAAGAGAGTTTGTTAAGGGGAGCGTAGACACCACCCTTTTTCTGAGGTGATTAGGGGATGACTTACTCATTGTCCAGATCTATATTGATGATATAATTTTTGGATCTTCTGATAAATATTTATGTGATGAGTTTTCTAAAATAATGAGTAAGGAGTTTGAGATGAGTATGATGGGAGAATTATCCTACTTTTTAGGGTTTAGCATAAGGCAAACGGATGATGGAACCTTTCTCAATCAATCTAAATACACTAAGGACATTTTGAAGAAATATGAAATGGACAAAGCCAAGTCGATCAACACTCCCATGACCTCCTCAGTTCAGTTAGATAAGGATTCAAGTGGAAAATCTGTTGATCATAAGAAGTATAGAGGAATAATAGGATTACTACTTTACCTGACTGCTAGCCGACCTGATATCATATTTAGTGTCTGTCTTTGTGCTAGGTTTCAGGCTGATCCTAAAGAGTCCCACCTGACTGCTGTTAAGAGAATTCTTAGATATCTTTTAGGGACCCCAAACTAGGAATATGGTACCCTAGGCACAGCACCTCTTTTGAGATCATTCGATATTCTGATTCTGACTTTGCGGGATGTAGGGTGGATAGAAAGAGCACCTCTGGAACTTGTCAATTCATAGGACTGTCTTTAGTCTTCTGGTCCAGTAGAAAATAGAAATCAGTTGCACTTTCTATTATTGAAGCTGAGTACACTGTCTTAGGGACTTGTGTGACCCAAGTTCTTTGGTTGAAGCAACAAGTCTTGGATTTAGGGTTACCTGTTGGCACAATTTCTGTTCTGTGTGATAATACTAGTGCCATCTGTATCTCTAAGAATCCAATCCAACATTCTAGGACCAAACACATTGATATAAGGCATCACTTTATTAGGGACCATATTAGAAAATGGGACATTGAGCTACATCATGTAGCAACTAAAAATCAGCTGGCTGACATATTCACTAAACCACTGGCCTTTGACTCATTCAGCATTTTGAGAACTAGATTAGGAGTGATTGATATAAATGCTTGATTCTGATGACTGCTAATTTTTGATTATTCTGATTGTTATTCTATTTTCTATTAGTTAGTTTTTTCGTTATTTGATTTGATTATTTTCTTTCAGTTGTTTTTAGTTTTTATTCTTCTATTTTCTGTTTTAGCTTTAGTGTCAGTTCAATTTGAGTATTTATTTTGATATGGTTTAGTTTTTACCTGTGATTCATCTCGTTTATCTACTGTCTTATGTATTTAAAAATTAAAAAAAAAAAGGCTTTCTGACTAAGAGTTTTGCCTAATTTTATCTGAAAGCTTGTAAGCAGTGATTGATTCTACTGGATCTGTTAAAGGGAAGAAACGTTGATGATTGTTTCTCTTCCTCTAACTCCTTTACTGGTGTATGGTTTCTTTTGGATAAAAATCATTTTCAAAATTAAAATATTAGTTTTTGAAATAGAGATTTGTTTTATCTTCCTACAGTAATCTACCTCTTATAAATAGTATTTTCAAAGTCTTGAGTCACTATTATGATTTTCTAAACCAAATGATTGCATTTATCATATGATGTATGACTTTTGTTTTGTGAATCATTCTTTCTTATTATGGAGAGTCATCTCCTATGTCTGGAAGATAGTTTCACAGCTGAGACTCTTTATTGATTATGAAAAGCAGAAAGCTTACAAAAGATGCGCAGTGCGCCAAATCAATTGATAAAGAGGCACAAAATGAGCCCAAAACTGAAAAGATGTGAAATTGTTAAATTGGATACACAAAGTGTATCAAAAATGAAAAGATGCCCAAAGCGCCAACCAAATTGAAAAAAAAGAGGCACAAAATGAGCACAAACCAAGCTTTCTTCCCTTTCAGATTATTAAATGTCTTAGAAAAATCCTTGCGCCACTTAATATTTTTAAAAGCTTGAGTTTGGAAATCCTGATTTCTGATTCCTTACTTTATAACATTATTATATTAGATATTTTTCTAGATCGAGGCTTGAAAGGATCTCTTTTCAAATCTAATTTCTTTTCTTCTGAATCAGATTTTTGTTTTGAAAGAGGTTTGCATCGATAAGGTGCCCAGGGTCGGAGTTACAAAAGTTGATTTTTTCCAACCTTTTCTGGATTTCAGCACTGTCAATCATCTTCTTATTGGATTTTGGATCAAAAATCAAGGGAGAATTCTATTTTACTGGAGCAGACTGGTCAAAGAAAAAAAAAATCGTTGTTTTTTCTGTCTTCTTGTTCCAAGTTTTCTTCATTGTTTGTTTTGTTTTGTTGTTTTATTTTATTTTACTGGTTGTGTTTTTTGGGATCCTGATCTGTCATCTCCATCCTCCATCCTTTTCTGTTTTCTTGACATTGTTCTGGATGATACCCCGATCGTCCTGGATGATCCTCTTTGTCTTGGACTATCCAAACATCATCCTGGACGATTCATTCAAAGTCATCCCCACACTGCTCCTGCTGCTGAAAAACTCCAATTATTGGTGATCGTCCTGGACGATCCTTACATCGTCCTGGATGATATGATCCATATCTTCCTGATCTGATCAAACGGCTGACATTGCACCAATTATTATCCATCATCCTAGATGATCCACCTCATCATCCTGGATGATCCACGTGTCAGTCACTGGACGATTGAAATTCGGCCCGTCCGACACACTTATTACACATCATCCGGGATGATCCACCGAATCGTCCTAGATGATACCTTTTCATCAACGGTTGTCCAGCCTGACTCCTCAGAATGATCGCCTATGTCTAATCATCCTGGACGATCGGACCACCTTTTTGACCAATCATCCAGGCCGTAATAATTGCATCGATCGTCCTGGACGATCTCGCGATCGTACGGGACGATCAGGCCAAGATCTATTTAAACAACCATTTTTCTTGAGGATTTTCCACACTCTTTCTTCCTCTACTTTCCTTCACTTTTGATTCCTAATGGCTGGTGGCAAACGCTCGCGGCAAAAGGGTGCAAGCTCCTCCCAGGGGCCTGTTGATCCTCGCTTCCCCAATGCAGCCGATCAGGCTGCCTACGAGCGCTATTATGAAGTGGGGATCATACCGTCAAAAATAGTAAATCCCCTCACTCTTACTTATCCTGTCCTTGACCTCTTCGCACACACATCCCTCACCTTCATCATGACTCTCGCCTTTCCTTTTAGCACGGAATTTCTTCACGTTTTCTTTGCAAATTTGTGGATTTCGGCTGATTATTCCACCCTCCGCTCTTATGTAAATCAGCGCCCCGTCGAACTCACGTACCAGGACTTTCATAACATTCTCCAACTTTCTGTCACTGGCGATAAACTCCACACCCTTATCAACAACCCTGACTATGATTGGAGTGTCGCCAATCATTTCCTTCGCAATACAAATGTCCCCTATCATGACAATGCCTGCACTACACTTCTTAAGGACACCCAGACAATTCAACATATCCTTCGTTCCTCCGTCATTCCAAAGGTGGGGGATCAAATTCACATCAGCCCACTACTGTCCTTGACCACATACTACATCCTAGCCCATAGGGAATTTAATGCCACTGACCTTATTATCCGGTACCTCGAGCATCTCACTACTATTCGGGATCCAGGTCATCGCTGTCGTCCCAATCTAGCCTTAGGACATCTCATTGCCTAAGCCCTAGAAACCAAATATGACCTGCTGTATTCCGCAGCTCTAAATATCCCTCCTTCCTTCTTCACCAATAATTCCTTCCACATCCTACACAGCACCCGACTACATCCGGAGCCCACCCCGATAGTTGAAGAGGAAGAGGAAGAGGCTATTCCAGTTCCTGCTGCACCCAAGGCACCTGCTCCCCTTCATATTTCCTCTCCCTTTGACCACCTAGTACAGCGCTTCGATCAGTGGGAGGCCAGATTTGACTCCTATGTGGCTAGCCAGGAGCAGCAGCACGCCGAGGACATCCAGCGCTTCACTGACTATGCTGCGCAGCAGCAACAGCAGCATGACCAGGATATTGCCTGGATTGGAGCCCATTTTCAAGCCATTCACCACTACTTCAACCAACCACCGCCACCTCCTTCTTCCGATCAAAATCCGCCTCCATTCTAGTTTTTTGTTTTGTAGTTGTTTTCTTTTCTGTTATGTACTGTTATTTTTAGTATTTCTATGTACCCTCCTCCTTTTTGTGATGTCAAAAGGGAGAGTCAGTTGTAGTCGTTTCTATTTTTTTTATATGTTATGTTTCCTGTATTGATTTAGTGTTAAATGAAAATTTGAAAAAATATTTTTGTTTTGATCTCCTAGTTATTTTTTATTTTCAAACTACTGTACAAATGTTTGCCATCATCAAAAAGGGGGAGATTGTTACAAATCTGGTTTTGATGATGACAAACATATTTCCAGTGTGTTTTGCTTGGCTAACCCGTTTCAGGCACAAAAGATCACGAGCCACTCAAGCTCACTCAAGATCGGGGCCAAGTGTGTCCAATGTACTATTTTTTTTTTCTTGAGTCAATTGTAATGTAACTGATCCCCCAGCTAAGTAACCTTGCACACACACACACTCAGGGGGAGAGCTTGAGTGAATTAGAGTTTCTGTTCATTTTTTGTTCAGATCATCCTGGATGATATTCACATCATCCTAAACGATCAGGTAAAAATAAAAACCCTAATTAGGGTGACTAACTTAAGAGGGTCTGATTAAGCAGATCGTCCTGGATGATCTTTGGATCGTACGGGACGATACGCTCAAATCAAAAATTCTCAGCCGCCAGATCAAGTTAGGCAAGTTTTTATTTTAAGTTATTTGGTCTGATCGTCCCAGACGATACGTGTATCGTCCTGGACGATTCAGTACAATCATGCCTAATTTAATCTGGTAATTAATAAAAGTAATTTATTTTTGATTGATATGATCATATCGTCTTGGACGATCGCAAGATCATCCCGGACGATTATGATCGTCTAGTGCATTTCAGCTGTATGTCCCGAACTATGCTCAGGATGATTTTGGAACTTTTTGAATTAATCGTACAAAATGATACCCTTATCATCCTGGACGATCAAGTCATTTTTTGGTCGTCCAGCATAAGTTTCTCTGGACGACCCGAACTGTCTTTTGGATGATATTCCTTGATTTGTACTAATCGTCCCGGACGATCGCAGGATCGTACGGGACGATATGATCAATTTTTTCTACTGATCGTCCAGAACAGCTAGATCGTCCAAGCTTAAACAGCTGATTTTGAACTGATCGTACAGGATGATCTAGCGATCGTCCTGGACGATCATGGCCGACCAGTTGAGATTTAGGGCAAATTTTAAGCCCTCCTATAAAAGATATTTTTCTTCTAACAAGAAAAATCTTTTGCCACTTTCCTTCCCAGAGAAACCCTAGAGAGAGAGTTTGGGAGAGAGAGAGAGGATCTTGTGAGGGGGAGTTAGTGAGAGATTCACTAAGGTTGCTCCAAGTACGGATCAGAGTCGTCTTCTCCGCTCGTCGACTTTCATCTAGTTAGTGTTCGTTGTGGGAGGATCGTTCGCAAGAAGATCCGGGGTTCTCTGCCCGCTTCAGGTGAAAGAAAAAGGAGGTCGGGTTCTCTGCCTCACCGTGTGGTGAAAAGGAGGTTTTGTACATGCTTCTCCGCCTTGCTGTGGGAGCAAAAGGAGAGACACTTTTTGTTTAGTACAATACCCAGAGGGGAGGCTCCGGGGAGTGGACGTAGGTCAAGTTGACCGAACCACTATAAAATCTGGTTTGCTTTTCTGATTCAGTTCTGCACTTTACTTTTCTGATATTAACTGCTTGGGTGAATATCTGTGATTGATCTTTTTGTTCTTGTTTACTTGTTTCCGCTGCAAAGTATCGAAAAGATTTTTCTGTTGTTCGTGAAATTTTTAAATAACTAATTCACCCCCCCTCTTGGTTAGCCTCGGGACTAGTTCACTAGGGCTTAACATCCCTATCGAACTTTGACCTCATTATAATATTTTTATGCTATAATTTTTTAATTCCTAGGATAGATCTTATCTAATCTTGCATTCATGTGGCAATTGATTATGCCTAGGATTTTACACATTCGTATTCTACTCTTAATGTTATTATGCATCATTTAATAGTGTAATCATATAAATATTATAAAGTCCTTATTATACATTTTTTTAAATTATATTTTTTTATTTCCTAGGATAGATCTTATCTAGTCTTGGATTCATATGGTCAATGATTGTGCTTAGGATTATTAGTTAGTAGCTCACTCAAGGAAAGTATAAGCCCAGATTGTATACACTCCCTCAGTTTCTACACATCCTTATTCTATTCTATTCTTTTAAAATCTAAAATCTAAAATCTAAATCTAAGTTCCAAATGCAAATATTGAATTTATAATCTAAAGCTTGTTCTTTAAAATTTTATTAGCCTAATCATTTCTTAAAATCTATATATATTTGAAATTCTTGGTCCTCACTTCAATCGAGAGTATTCTCTTATTATATGTCATTAACTATAGGGGCCTTCCCCTATAGGGAGTTTAGAACCCAGAATAAAATAAACCAATCTTAGTTTCTTTAAAAGGTAGGGAAATAATTTGTGGATGCTGACCTAAGATTTAAATATTTATGTAATTTAATAATAAAATGAAAAATGATTCTTCGGGTATTTTAATATTCTTCATATATTTGATTATTAAAATAAATTGATGAATTTAATTTCATGACTAAATGATAAGTGATTTTTTTCTTTAATCCATTGGGATGAATTGAATATTTCTTATATAGTTTGATTTTGAAAATAAATTTATTAATATATATATTTATGATTAAAATGATAAGTGAATATTCCTTTTATCCTTAAAGATTAATTAAATATTCGTTACACAATTTTGATTATGAAAATATATTAATTGATTTAAATATATGATTAAAATGATAGGTGAAGATTAGGCTATGGGCTTTGAATTTTAATGGTTATAGGATGAGAATCATGAAGCTAGAGGGAAAATTAGCTCAGCTAGGGTTTTGTTTTTGCCCACCCGTCTCCTCCTCTATTGGAGGGTGTCCCCCTCCTGCCCTTCTCACATGGCTCCCTCTTCTGATTTCCCTCCTCTTTCTTCCTCCGCCACCCCTCCCATCTCTGCTTTTGGTGCTCCCCTTGACAAGAAGCTTCTCCTTGCTTCCTAGGCTCAAGTTTACACCGAGTTCTCCCATTTCCTCTCCTTTTTTTCAACCCAAAATGTTACAGCCCAGTTCACGGAAGAGTAGTTTGTCATTGGAGCACCCGAATGGTCCCTTTCTCTTGTCGGCTACTCCATCGGCCAAAAGAACTTATTACGAGTCTCTACTTGTAGCCATCAAGAAAACCTAGCCTTTTAAAAGTTCACTCTCACTTGTCACCAAGGATAAGGGATTTTTTCTTCTAAAATTCACTAATGTGGAAGATTATGAGATGGCTTGGTCAAACGGATCTTGGGTTTTCTTTAGGAAACCCTTAATCTTGTAGAAATAGACACTTGATTTTGTTCCCAAGAGAGAAGAGTTTCCCTCTATATCTCTTTGGATAAAGATCAAAAACCTCCACCACTCTTGCTGGACTCCTGAAAGAATATCAAAAATGCAAGTTGCATTGGAATTCCTCTAGCTTTTGATGCCCTCACAGTTGCAAAGAGCCGTCTTTCATTTGTCATGGTCTATATCCAGGTAACCAGCATGTCAAAAGAGATTTACTATAATGTAGATGGTAAGGTATCATCCTTATAAGTCCTCTATGACTAGAGGCCAGAACCTTGCTTGTAATTTGGGTCAATTGTTCACCCTCCTACTCTCTTCCCTAAAGATCCCATTCCCAACACCCAGACTACCATGAAACCTCAAGGCTAGAGTGTTAGCTGTAAACCTTAAACTAGTCCTCCTCCCCATCTAATAATCCCTAAGTCTCCTCTCTCTCCATCTTCCCAACCTCCACCATTGACTTCTGCCTCTCCACATATCCCCCACCCCACCACAGTCTCAAAAACTACACCCCAACCACCAAATCTTAATTCTCCCTATGAAGAGATCTATATCCTAATATTCTACAAATCCCTCCACCTTTGCCGAACCTTCTCGGGTTGGCACTAATAACAAGTTTATTGCCTTGTCTGAGGATGGTCACTTTGAACTCTCTATTTTAACTAGGTAAAGATAATCCCATTCAAAAAGGCCACCAAGATTAGCCGAGCAACCAACAAACAATTATACAACCTCCCATGCTGAATCACACATTACACCTAATAACCAACAACTTCCTAACCAATGCCCCCCCCCCCCCCCCCCCCCCTCTCGCAACACCCCTAGCAACCTACTGACCATAACCCAAAAACCACTAGAGCTAAATAAGCCAAAAAGGATTCCACACCTACCTCCAAATCTGAATGACCCTTCCTAAATTAGCAACCTAGAATATTTATTTGTTTAATAGATGGGAAAAGGTTTAGTGTTGCATGATATTTGTGAAACAACACAATCTTGACTTATTTTTCATTCTTAAAGCAAAAGTCTCCCCTCTCTAGGCATTTAACCCCTAGTTCCTTTACTCTCATAAAATTTCCCCTCTTAAGCTTGCTTCAATATCTTTATGCTTACCTCTCCTAGGCATATCTGGCTCAAGAGGAAATCTAATTAGGTAGACTTTAATGAAAGTCCGAGGAGGTTGTAAACCACAATGAACTAGCGTGAGGCATACTAAGAGGGGGGTAGTAATTTAAGAATTACTCAACCAAAATACTAATCTATATATATATTAGAAAATAATTTTAAAACTAATCCAAATAATTTACTTAAAATTGTGCTGAAGCAATTGAGAAATTAAAATAATTTTTTAATTCGTACAAATTATTCTTTTTACAAGCTACAACCTATTATAATTTCAGTTTATTATAAATATTAAAATTTGTGCAATAAATTTAACTTGCTAATAATAGAAAAATAAAATTGTAAAAAAGTAAATGTTGAAAGGAAAAAGTACACCAACAATTTTTATAGTTTTTCAGTCAACCTTGACCTATGTCCTCTCTCCGGAGTCCTTCGCTTTGGGTATTGCACTAGTATTCAGTGACTCTTCTTTTACCCCCACAACAAGGTGAAGAATCCCTTACAAAATCCCATCCCCCATTCCCCGGTTTGATAGAGTATTGGAAGCTATGTCACCATCCTTATGATGGCAGCGAACCTTCAATCTTTTTCTCCCTCTTGGAGAAGGCAGAGAACCTCAAGTCCTTTTTTCCCTCCTCGATATGATCTATTTAATTTCTCTATATTCATATAGGATGATTAAGAATCATATCTGTCAATTATCTTATACTGTTCTCATCGTACAATATGTTTAGTTGATTTCCAATAGGTCATCTAGTACATTGTAAACATCGTACTGTATGATTAGTTTAAATATCATGGTTGCATTCAGTACGATCTTTAGTACGACCAAATTTCATCTCTGTCAATCTTACGGTACGATCAAGATCATATAGAATGATATGTTGTAATTAATTGAACTAAAATTTTATTGACTAATTATGGGGAATAGTTTATGTAAGATATCAAAATATCATACAATATGATTATGATCGTACAATACGATTAGTTCAAAAATCATTTTTCAAATTTTTACTTAATTTATCTAGGGGCTAGGTTTTACAGATAAATTGAATTATATAGTACGATCGGTTCATTAAAATTAATGATTCAAATAGCTATTAAAAACTATTTTTTGAATATTTGATCATATAGTATGATTAGTTTAAAAAACATTATCCTAAATTTTCCTCACTCTTCCTATGTGTATGCAAGATCACAAATTGTATACACCCTTATGTGGTCATACTCAAGAAATAGAAAATTATACAAAAATTAAAATTATAGATTCTTTTACTTGACCTCCTATTCTATCCAAGCTTGAGTCTTCAGTAGTCTTGAGTGGTGTTTGTCTTTCTTGAAATGTTAGTGTGCACTAACAAAAAATAATATCCAGTATTTATGCTATGAGAAATAAAAAAAACTTAATCAATACTATTTGTTATCATCAAAATCATAAGATAGGGATCCTAGATTGCAACATTTAAGCCCCTCTAAACTTCTAAACAATTGATTCACTATTCTATTTGGTATATCTCAGTGGCTGTGTGCACTGTTTCTGTTGTATATGCTTCTAATTCTTACTAGGAAAGGCAACATCTTTGGCACCAAATTTTAGAACTTGCTGATAACTCCTCCACTCTAAGGTTTATTCTTAGTGATTTCAACTGTTGTCACTCCAATCATGAGAAAGCTGGGGGAAACCCATTAGTTTACAGTAATTTGGGTTTTTTGAACAACCTTATTTCTAATATAGGTGTACATGATCTTTCCTCTATGGGTCATTTCTACACCTAGTATAATCAACGAGCCCATAACCTTATACACATCAAGTTGGATCACATTTTGGTTAATGATAACTGGTTAACTTACATCCCCACTTTTTATTATAAAGTTGGGGATCCTATCTATTATGATCAATCACCAATTACTTTACTCTCTATGGCTGATAACTCTCGGAAGCACCAGCTCATATATAAGAACTATTGGCTTATGTTACACAAATTATGGGATAACCTCATCAATGTCTTTTCTTTGACCAATAGAGGTGGCCCTTTGTTTTATTTTTATTCCAAGATAATAGATCTTAAAAGTGTTATTAAGCATAAATCTTGGGCAAATTCCAATTTTCTACATAATAAATTGGAGACCTTAAGCTCACTTCAAAATAGCCTCCATGCTAATATTCAAAATAATCCCACTAATTTTGACTTGAATGCTTCTTTGAAAGATCTTAATCTGTATCTATCACCAAGAAATACTACTTTGTTTGATTAGATTATCCAATGTGGTAAAGCCAAGTGGCTCCCAAATGGGATAGATGACCTCAAATTCCTGTATGGCAGGATCAATTTTAGACATAATGGAGAAATGATTAAAGAACTTGCTACTGAAAATGGAACCCTTACATCCAATCCCAAAATCTATAATGCCATTGTCCAACATTTCTCTAACCTCTATAACAGCCAGCTCCCCAACCCCCTTCCACTACTCATATCCCTATATGCAAAACCATCCCTTTCCATCTTTTACATTTGTTAATGAAACCTGTTACTATGGAGGAAATTAAAAGAATCATTTTTTGTGCTCCCTATCATCTACTCCTGGCCCTAATAGGTTCTCTTTTGAGTTTAATAAAGCCACTTGGAGAACAATTGGAAATCAAATATGTCAAGCTGTGACATCATTCTTCACAAATGCTTACATGCCTAAACAAGCAAAAGCCACTATGATTTCCCTTATTCTTGAACAACCCCATGCTACTTACATCAAGGATTATATGTTTATTTCCTTGTGTAACGTCCTTTATAAAATCATTGCCAAAATTAAAGCCAACAAAATAAAAGAAGTGAAGCCCTTCATTATCAACCCGAGTTAAGGGGGGTTCATTCATAAGCAAATTATTTCTGATAATAGTATCTTGGTAGTTGATTTGCTTGGGGTCTTTAATAAGAAGGCATTTGCTTGCTACTTCAACACTAAATATAATATTCAATAACCTTTTACATAGTCTCTAAGGAGTTTTTGCTTGACTGGCTTACCGCTAAAGGGTTTCATCAATGCTTCATTGCTTGGATTAAAGGTTGTATCTTTGATGTCTATTTCTTAGTGTGTATTAATGGGGCTCTTATGGTTTCTTCAACTCTTCCTATGGTCTCCATCAGGGCTGCTTGCTTTCTCTTTATCTCTTCAATATTGTCATGGATGCTCTATCTTCTAGCTTCGATGAGGCAATTTCCAACAGCAACTTTTCTTGGATGGTTGCTGGTAACTTCTCAATCTCCCATTTACTCTTTGTTGTTGATTTATTATTTAACAAAGCATCATCTAACAATGTTATCACTGATAACACTGCTAAAATCTCTATTCTCCTGTCTAAGAATTTCCCCGATGCCACTAAAATTTGCACTCTCTTTAATATCAACCAATCCCACACAAATTTTTAATTACCTTAGGCTTCCCATATTTTACAAAAAACTAAAGATTTTCTAATTTTCATACCCTTCTACAAAATTTTGTAATTAAATGGATGGATGGAAGGAAAAATCCCTTTCTTTTATAAGAAGAATTTAATACACTAAATATAATATATGCAATACTTTAGCTTATTGGATCAGAGGTTCTATTTTTCCTATATCATACTATAATTTAATTAATCAGGAATGCTCAAGATTTCTCTTCTTTGACAATATAAAATAGAGGAAGATTCATACGATTTCATGGAAGGACACATGTACCTGTAAACCCAAAAATCTCAGTGGCTTAGGAATCCTAGACATTGATGCTCTTTATTATGTTAATGCCTCCTCTCTTATTTGGAGATTTTTAAACACCCACAACCTTCTCTTTGATTGGTTGTGCTCTAAATATTATTCCCTTTGGAATAACAAACCTACAAGCTTATCTGCATAGTGGATGTTTATTAGTGGTGTTGCCAACAACATTAGGCAATGTCTGTCACTTAAAATTCATGCCACCAGCAACCTTTCTCAACTTTGGGATCCTTGGTGTAATGGAAAATCAATTGTTGAATTAATTAACTTTAATAGCTTTAGGATCAATCCATATTACGTGTCTTCTTAGTAGGTTAGCAGCATTATTACAAATAGAGGTTGGATCATTCCTACTCTCCTCACACCCCCCACCCCCCCCCCCCCCCCCCCCCCCCCCCCCCCCCCCCCCTTATTATTGCCAATGAGATCAGTTCAGTGGGTATTTTTTATTCTACTATTAGGAAATTATGGCTGGGAGAAAAGAGCCCCACTTCTAGGTCCTTTACCTTACAATTCTAGTAAGGATTCTCCACTATTACTAAGCACTCACCTATTTGGCACAAACATTTTACAATTATATTTTTGGATTTTACATTGCTGGCTTTTAAACAGGTTTAAAAATAATTGATTTCCTTATGCATCAGGGAATTATTACTACCTCCTATTTCTCTTTTTTTTTTTTTTGAATGAGAATCTCACGTGCATTTGTTTTTTGAGTGTGCGTATACTTTTTCCATCCTTAAAAAATTCCTTCCTTTGATAGGTGATGTTTTAATGTGCCTGAACTTGCACCAGGCCTTTAATAGCATTCAGGAGAGAGATCTAATCAGTAATAGCAAAAGCTTTTAATTTTTGTGTCTCTATGTGATGATTTATCATTTATGGAGAGCTAGGAATGTTTGGAGACTCCTTTGATTGCCATGCCACACTATATGTTAAGATTAAAAAAGTAATCTTTCTTAATGCAACAAAATGGAAGAAGTTTTTGTCTATTTACCACCTGCTCTAACTGGAATCTGCTTACGGGAGGTTATTTTGTCTCTCATTTACTGTCTGATTTTGGCCCTTGGGAATATTAAGCTCAGTTTATCTCTTTGAGAGGCTATTTTTAGAATGGACGATGATGAGTGATGGTGTTTACCAGCCGCCCCTCGTACATTCCTTGGGTAACCAAGGGTGATTTTAGGATGATCTCTATCATAACCTCTTTGAGTTAATGTTTTGAATACCATTCTAAGTCCTTCATTGTTCCTATTTTTTTAACTCATTTTGGTTTTGTCTGTTCTCACTCTTTTTGTTCTGAGTGGTGAATTGATCATTATTTTTCTTTCTTATAATTTTTCTTTACAAATGTAATTTCTTTCCTTTATTTAATAGATTGGGCTTTGCCCCTAATTTCTGCATAAAAATAAGTGATAGGTGAATATTCCTTTTATCCTCCAGAATAAATTGAATATTCCCTATGTTGTGTTTGGCCTTGCCAATAAATTAAATGTTCCCCTTCTTAAGTTGATAGTGAGACACTAGTCTATTCTTCGGGATGGTAAAATGTCAATCTTTACAGATTTGACAAAAGAAACCAAAATATAGTATAAAGCAAATCTTGTGTGACATTGAATGAAAATTTGTCCATAGATTTTTTTTGGTGAATTCGTTGGGGATAGACTTCTCTCTCCATCATTAGTGAAGACTAACTTTTTTTTATAATTTATTAAATGCTTGGATAATTAGATTTCATGTAGTTGCATGCTTATTTAAATATCAATGAAGTACAAGCATATTTGATTTAGTCTTGTATGTTTATGCTTTGTATATCCTTATTGTGTCTACCTAGTTCATCCTTTAATATACAATCTTTGTCTAGTCTTTCATACTTGCATATTTATTTACATTTTTTTCTACACCTACGCTAGTAAGAATATCACATGGTTACTTGGTTCATCCTAAACCTAGTGGACTAGGCCAACCAAAATATTAAATTGGTCCTTGGTTTGGTAGGGGTTTCGCCCATTTATAATCTTGCATTTGCATTTATATTTGTATGCCTATTTAAATTTTAAGCATTGAGTCTATGCATATGTAAGTAAGTGTATCTTATGGTTACTTGGTTTTGTCATAAAAACTAAGTGGATTAAGCTAACAAAAATATTGATTTTATCCTAAGTCTGGTAGGAATGCATTTACATTTGCATTTGTATTTTTTTTTTTTAATTTCAAGCATTGATTCTATTGTTATGCGAGTAACCCTATCCAATTATTACTTGGTTTCATCCTAAAAATTAAGCAGACTTGTCAAACCGGAATACTGTTTTAGCATGTTTATACTCTTGCATTTGCAATTGCATTTATATATTTATTTAAATTTCAAGTTTTAAGTTTATGATTATGTGAGTAAGCACTATGTTTACTTAGTTTCTTCTTAAAATTCAAGTGAACAAGTCCAACAAAATACTGATTGGGTCCTAGGTTTGGTCGAGGTGCTGCCCATTTGTACTATTATTTTTTTGCTTGTTTTATAGTTTAACATTTTTGCATATATATAGTCTTACATGGGTATGTTAACTCTAGGCTTTAGATTATAAATTCTAAAGTTGTCCATTTCCTTTGTACGAAGATCTTTCACTAATATCATTGTCTAAATTTAAATTCAAATATAATCCAGGTCTCTTTTTATCAACTATATATGAAAGTCTTTGGACAATGATCCTTAATCAGTATTTTTCTAAATCTAAATTCACATTGAACCTCAATCATTCCTTTTCCAACTCAAAGCCATTTAGATTGAATTCATCTCAATGTGTCTAAATCAAGTCTAAATTTTAATTCCAAACATCTCTCTAGTCTATGTTCCCATAGGCTGGTTCCAGATCTATAGTTAATGAGCATTTAAAGTATGAAACAATTTTGATTAGCTTCAATTTAATCATGTCATGGGGATACAATAAACTTTACTTAGTATATTCTTTAGATTTATATCATTAAGGGTAAGTAAATTTGATAAATCAATTCTTGTCAATTACAAAAGTAATGTCTTGAAAGTTGATCTTCTCTTTCTCCAATGACATGAACATGACCATCAACTAAGGTCCATCTGTAGATGAAATAGGGATCCGTTTTGAATCAATAAATATAATTCAGTTCACCTTTACTCGATCACAGTCTGATGTGGTTAAGGTTGAATCTAGGCTTGCTACAACTATTAAGATTGTACTTGTGGGTGCTTCTATAGTTACCTAGGTAGTTGCTAAACCCTTGGTGTTCTCTCATTTAACTTTCTCTGTGCTATCTACTGGTCAGAATGGAAAATCTATCATTATTCCTGGATTCATGTATTCTAGTATATTTGAGATGGGGCCATCTTCTACTGTTATAGAGATGACAAAATCTCAGAGGAGGAAAAAGATTTATCGTCGGAGGAAAAGGGCTGATATCATTAAAATGCTTAAAGAAATAACCAGATGAATGTTGTAGTTGAAGTAGTTAAACTAAAATTACAATAAATGGTAGTTAAAGAATCCAAAATCTTGTATAAATCTCTTGTGGCATGCCTGAATCTTTTTTATTCAGTATTTGTTACTGCTGCTAGACAAGAGAGTCTAGTCAAGATAACAAAATTCCCCACCTACTCCTTTTCATCAGAATCCTATTTTACTTTCCTTATCTGAATGGAAAAAGAAGTTCAAATATTAGTTGAATGAGTTGATCAATGACTGTATTGATGGTTATAGATAGTCAAAGACTAAATTGCTAAAATATGTAAAAGATATTATATCCCAGAAGTAGGCATGAAATGTCTCCTTCTATCAAGAGAAGAGTACACTTCCAAGAATGGGGTCCTAGTCGACCAGTTACTATAAATTGCTAGCAACAACCAAGAAAATTCTCACATGTCAATCAGCGAACAGTTTTAGCAAATGAATAGGGTAAGCTTACTCTCATCAAATCTTTGGGATATGGAGCATTAGCCCATCAAGGGTATAATCTGATTTCCTCTCCACCTTCATTCCAATCTAAAAATATTCTAGTCAAAACCTCTGGTCATTCTTCAGATTGACATCCATTAAGAGTTCATTGACATTAGCAGTTAGGTTGAGATTCATCTCCTCATCCTGTTAATTGATGAAGAAAAAGTTTAACATCCTAAAATGGTTGCCACATCAACTACACTGGTCATGTCAAAGAATCATTTAGCAAAAGAAAAAGTAAGAAAGGTAATATCTATTGAGGAATCATTAATTATTAGAGAATACACTCTATTGGATCTGTACAAGGTAGTAGGAAATCCATGGAAGAGATGATGGATCACCTACTGGAGAGAATTTGGCATATAGATGAACAAGAGGTTGTATAGAATATAGAAACAAGTATGAATGATGAAGAAAGGTGTGAGAGTGTATTTCTAGTGGATACACGATCATCTACACAGAAAGATAAAAGGAAAATTAAAATGAATCCAGTAGAAGCTAAAAATGAAGAAGAAGACGATGAAGAGTATGTTCCTAATTTCACTTGTAATCTTTTAGATCAACTAAGTCAAAAAGATAAATAGATACCTTGGATGGAAAAGAAAATGGAAAAAATAATGGCTTCTATGGTGGCCATCCAAAGCAAAATGGTCCATTCAGCTAAAGCTTAAATAGACCTTGCTCTAATTGAATCCATCGAACATTTTAATCAACCTATAATGGTTGTAAAAATAAAATTGAGGTTATGAAGTTAGGAAATAAAATAGTACAAGTAGTAGAAATCAAACAAATGGGAAAATAATAATTTATGGAGGCCTTCGAACAGTTTAAGGGTACCTTGTTTATTCTGAAAGGGAAACCCTATCCAAAAGAATATAACTTGCTTCCTTATCCTAAAGGGTTTGTGTAGCCATTATATAAAAGTTTTGATGGAACATTGAATATGAAGCAACATTTTGCACATTTTAGGACTTGTTGTTTTAATGTTAGAGGCAATAATGCTTTACTATTTAGATAGCTTGTAAGTAATTTTTTTAGGCATTGCAAATGAATGGTATGATGAGGTAACTAATGTGTCAGTGCATACATCTGCAGAACTAGAATAGATGTTCACTAAAAGTTTTGCTGGAGCATGTCACCATGTTATGGCGGGAAGGTGGAATTAGAAATATAGAAATCTGATGAAAGTCTTGTTGACTATAGCTTGAAGTGGAGGAACATTATCAAGAAATGTGAACCTCAACTCCAAAAGTAGCATGATATAGAAATTCTTTTAAAGAACATTCATGGTTTTGTTGCTTTCTTATTAAAGGGGTTTATCATCAAAACTTTTGAGGAGTTATTTAGTAAAGCCTCTAATGCTCAAAAGTAAATTTCTTAATTAACTTTCCTGGAAGATTAATATTTAGTAGAGATAAAAAAATTAAAACTATTGCAGGTGTTATAAAAGAAGTCTAGGTTAGTATCTATAGTAGATAAAGGGAAATAGATGATGCATATTCAAACAAAAAATTTAGGTCAACCATCACAACATTAGTAGTAAAATAAACCTCCAATCTCAAAGTTTAACTCTTGTTCCAATCTTACTTTTAAAGAGGAAAGAGTGAGGTTTGAAGCTCTAAAGAATATGACCTATTTATTTAAAAGAGAAGCAATTAAAAAGATATTTATAAGACTTCTAAAGAAATAAGAAATCAATTTCTTGAACCAAAAAAGCTAGAAGATGTGGGTAATTCCGGATAGCCTAGATATTGCCCATATCATTGGATGATCAGTCATGAGTTAGAGGATTGTATAACTTTCCAAGAATGGCTTGAAAGAAATATCAAAGATGGATCGATTGTGATACCCAAAGAGTATTTAGATGATTCTAGAGAAGGATCTGCTAAATGTGTGATTATTGAGCCTTTTGTATCTATTTTAAATTCGAAGCCTGATTATAAATGAGATATAGCTTTATCCCGATCTTCTAAGTAAATTCTAAATCAACTTTATCATTCATCTACTCAAGTATCTCAAAGAGTGCAGAGTCCCCTCTGGGTTGATCTAGTAGCTCCTAAAGAATAATTATGGAATGAAATTCTTATTGAAGATTTAAGAAGATATCAGCTTGCCAATCTTCAAAAGTTCAAAACAAGGAACTGAAGAATAAAAATAGCAATGTAAATAATAATGTTGTAGTTTCTTCTATTGGTAAAGCAAAGAATCTTGTAACTCTTACATTTTATAAATTCTATTTTATCCTGTAAGGGGCTAATAAAGAAACAAAGAAAGATTTAGTGTGAATTTTATCTATATATAGTGATGTTCAAACAAATGATGCAACAAAAAATAATTCTATAGAAACTAAAATAAACTTAACTGAGTTAAAAGTGTCTCTTAAATACTTCTATGATAGTGATTCCCCTATTATCGATATTCAGGGTGATCCTATTTGTATAGAAATTATGATGTCTTATTCTGATAATTCATCAGATGAAGCATTAATGATAAATGAACATATAAAATAAAAAGAATCCACTGTCTCTTTCTCAAAGGAGATAGTCCAAGTAAATCTACGTAGTAGTAAAGTTTTACCACCATTAGTATTTGCAACTAGCAAAGAAAAGTAAGTGGCTGATAATCCATAAACCTCAACACTTGTTTAACCAGGTTAATATATAGCTAATCCAAATATTTCTAAAGTGGATTATAATGTTTTAGCACATCTTAGAAAATTTTCTAAATAACTAAGTATCTATGATTCTTTAGTTATTTCCAAGGAAATGAGGGAGGAATTAATTAAAGCTTTACTCGATCCAAAGATCTGTAAAGCACAGTTAGAATCAGTGTAGTTTGAAGAAACTTTGAGCTCCAAATAAATTCTACAAGTTATATTTTCGGACCATAATTTACTGTTGGGAACTCCAAATTATAATCATTTGCTATATACATCTATGAACATAGATAATTTAAAATTGTCTAGTATTCTTATTGATCCGGGTGCATCGATCAACATTATGACTCTTAGATGTCTCCTATACCTAAGGGTGGATACTCGAGAACACAGTTTAGATAAAATGATGTTGCAAGTATTTAATGAAAAAAGTGAGAGGGCTTTGAATTTAGTTACATTGCTTTTAAAAGTAGGAAAACATAAAACTAAAGTCAAATTTTTTATAATAGATTTGAAAGCTCCTTTTAGTGATCTTTTGGGTAGAACATAGCTACATGAATATAGATTGGTGCCTTCCACCCTTCATTAGTGTATCAAATACTCTCATGAGGGAGTAGAGCATTGTATTAACAATGATTTGTAGACATTTATAATTCATAAAGTTGGTATTTATGAAGATGCTTCATAATGTCTACCCAAAAAGTAGATTGTTCTATCTAAAAATCTCAAACTGGCTGATGAAGAAGGAAAAGAAAGGAAAGAAAGAGAAAAACAAAAATAATAGGGAAAGTAAAGAATTCTAATCTCAAACACGATGCTCATTGTTCACCTGCTCCTCCCTCACAAAGAGGAGGTAGAAAGGCCCAACAAAATAGAGGAGGAGGTTAGGTATGGAAAAATTGAGTGACAAAAGAAGATGAAAAGTAAAATGTGTAAATAAAGGTACCTACAATAAATATTAACTTTGAATCTATTTTAAAGGTGGAATCATATGTGATTGACAAAAAGCCACAAGCTAGAGAATATAAGAATAATATAAATCAGCCAAAATTTAAGATTTATATAGAAGCTAATAGCAATGAGGATAGGGTCCAAGTCACTAGGGAAGCTAATTCAAATCTATCTACTATGGAAAGAGTAAAGAAGTATGTGGAAAATATTACCTTTACTCCACTCTCCCATTGTGATGGAAAAAATTCTGGAGCTGAAAGCCTCTCTTCCTTTAAACATAGAAACTAAAGCCAACATCTTTATACCTTCTACCAGTAAAGCACCTAAAACCAATGTACCCTTTAATGATCCATTTATTGATGAAATAATGGAATTATTTTTGAATGGTACTCCGATTGTGTAAGAAAGTTTGCTAAGCAAGATTTAAAACTATCAAGTTGGACTAGAGGTGAAGCCCAATAATTCGAGTATATGTGCAATACAAAAAATAATATTAAGATATGTCAAGACTAGGCATCAGCTTTACTACTTTATGTTTATTTGATGAAGATGAATATTGCTTAGTCATATAAGATAATCTAGGGTCTGATAGTCTCTTTCTACCAAACGTTAAAACACTTAACGAACTCTGTTTAGAATCTTCAGATGATATGGATGGCTCTCAAGTTTGTGATACACATTTAAAACTTGAAGAGGATATTAAATCTATAATTGACGATTTAAGGAAATAATTATGGGTATTGAAGAAAACCGTCACCCAATTTTTATAATCTCCTTATCGACTAAGGAAAAGATAAACAAAATGTTAGAATTATTAACAAAATTCAAAGTCTATTTTTCTTGGAGTTATGAAGAAATATCTAGATTATCTCAAGACAAAACATTTCATAAGCTAGAAATTCAACCATAAAAAACTTATGTTAAGGAAGCACCTCAATGAATGTGGCTCAATATCAAATAACAAGTAATTTTTGAGGTTAAAAAGTTAATCAAAGCAGGCTTTATCAGGGAGGAGAAATGTCCAATCCAGTTAGCTAGCATTGTTCTAGTTAAGAAGAAGAACGATCAAATTCATGTCTGCATAATTTTTAGAGATTTGAGTAAAGATTGTCCTAAAGACAAGTTTCCCATTCCTATATCAAAATTTATGGTTAATATTGCTTCCTCTCATGCAACATTTTTCTTTATGGATGGCTCATTTAGATACAACCAAATTAAAATGGATCCTAAGAATGAAATGTTTATAGCTTTTAAAGTGCCAATAGGATTCTACTGTTATAAAGTTATGCTATTTATATTAAATAATGCTGGTGCAACATACAAGAGCGCATTAATGAGGATTTTTTATGAACTAATCCATCATCAAGTTAAATATTATGCCAATGATGAATTCATTTGAAGTGTTGAAAGAGATGATCATTTATATGATCTAAGAATAGTTTCCAAAGATTAGGTCAACATAACTTGAAAATGAATTTGCTGAAGTGTGCTTTTGGTGTCACTTTATGAAAGATTCTATGTTTTGTTGTCTAAAATTGAGGGATCGAGATAAATCCAAATAAAATAAAAATTATAATAGAAATGCCACCTCCAAAATGTCTTACTCAGTTAAGATCTTTCTAAGGTCGATTTGCTACCTCGAAAGATTTATATAAAATGTTTTAGGTAGATGTCAACTATTTTCAACTTTATGCAAGAAAGGTTCCCGTTATAAGTGGGATGAAAATTGTTAGAAAGCATTTGACAGTATAAAATAGTATTTGAGAAATCCTCCAATTTTAGCTACTCTTATTTCAGGGAAGGCATTGATTTTATATGCTATAGCTTTAAGTGAATCTCTTATTAGCTTGTTAGCTCAAGTTAATCAGGAAGGGAAATAGTCTCCACATTACTTTTTGAGTAGGCGTTTACTTCTAACTAAAGAAAATTATCCTTTGATATAGAAATATTGCTTAGCTTTAGTCTTCACCACTTAGAAGTAAAGATTGAAAGTTCGATAGGGATGTTAAGCCCTAGTGAACTAGTCCCGAGGCTAACCAAGAGGGGGGGTGAATTGGTTATTTAAAAATTTCACGATAACAATGAAAATCTTTTCGATACGTAGCAGCAGAAACACATAAACAAGAACGAAAAGATCAACCACAGATATTCACCCAAGCAGTTAATATCAGAAAAGTAAAGTGCAAAACTAAATCAGAAACGCAAACAAGATTTTATAGTGGTTCGGTCAACTTGACCTATGTCCACTCCCCGGAGCCTCCCCTTCGGGTATTGCACTAAACAAAAGTGTCTCTCCTTTTGCTCCCACAGCAAGGCGGAGAAGCCTGTACAAACACCTCCTTTTCACCACACGGTGAGGCAGAGAACCCGACCTCCTTTCGCTTCCTCCTGAAGCAGGAAGAGAACCTTCGAACTCCTTTTGCTTCCACCTGAAGTGGGCAAAGAACCCCGAATCTTCTTGCGAACGATCCTCCCACGACGAACACCGACTAGACAAAAGACGACGAGCGGAGAAGACGACTCTGATCCGTTCTTGGAGCAACCTTAGTGAATCCCTCACTAACTCCCCCTCACAAGATCTTCTCTCTCTCTCCCAACTCTCTCTCTCTAGGGTTTCTCAGGGAAGGAAGGCAGCAAAAGATTTTTCCAAAAATTAGAAAAAGTTCTTTTAAAGGAGGGCTTAAAATTTGCCCTAAATCTCAACTAGTCGGCCAAGATCGTCCAGGACGATCGGTAGATCATCCAGGATGATCGGTAGATTGTCCTGTACGATCAGTTCAAATTCAGCTGTTTCAGCCTGGACGATCAGTAGAAAAAAATTGTTCATATCGTCCCGTACGATCCTGCGATCGTCCGGGACGATTAGTGCAAATTGAGGAAAATCATCCAGAAGACAGTTCGGGTCGTCCAGAGAAATCTGTGCTGGATGACCAAAAAATGACTTGATTGTCCAAGATGATAGGGTCATCGTCCTGTACGATTAGTTCAAAAAGGCCCCAAATCGTCCTGAACACAGTTCGGGTCGTACAACTGAAATACACTAAACGATCATGATCGTATCAACCAAAAATAAATTACTTCCTTAATTACCAGATTAAATCAGGCATGATTGTACTGAATCGTCCGGGACGATACACGTATCGTCCGGGACGATCAGACCTAGTATCTAAAAATAAGAACTTGCCTAACTTGATCTGGCGGCTGAGAATTTTTGATTTGGGCATATCGTCTCGTACGATCCAGAGATCATCCAGGATGATCTGCTTAATCAGACCCTCTTAACTTAGTCGCCCTAATTAGGGTTTCTATTTTGGCTTGATCATTCAGGATGATGTGGAAATCGTCCAGGAAGATCTGAACAAAATTTGAACAGAAACTCTAATTCACTCAATCTCTCTCCCTGAGTGTGTGTGTGCAAGGTTACTTAGCTAGGGAATCAGTTACATTACAATTGAATCAATAAAAAGAAAAATCATATATTTGACACACTTGGACCCGATCTTGAGTTAGCTTGAGTGGCTCGCGGTCTTTTGTGCCTGAAACAGATTAGCTAAGCAAAACACACAGGAAACATGTTTGTCATCATCAAAACCAGATTCGCATCAATCTCCCCCTTTTTTATGATGGCAAACATTTGTAAAGTAGTCTGAAAATACAAGTAAACTAGGAGATCAAATAAAACAAACATTTTTTTTTAAATTTTCATTTAACAGCTAAAATAATACAGGAAACATGACTCAGAAAACAGAAACAGACACGACTACAACTGACTCCCCCTTTTGACATCACAAAAAAAGTAGGAGGGAAAAATAGAACACTGAAATAAAACACAAAATAGAACAACTACAAAATAGGAAACTAAAACTGAGGCGGATCCTGATCGGAAGAAGGAGGTGCCGGTGGAGGGTAGAAGTAATGGTGAATGGCCTGAAAGTGAGCTCCAAACCAGGCCATGTCCTGGTCGTGCTGCTGTTGCTACTGCGCAGCATAGTTAGTGAAGCGTTGGATGTCCTCGGCGTGCCGCTGCTCATGGGCAACCACGTAGGAGTCAAATCTGGCCTCCCACTGGTCGAAGCGCTGCACCAGGTGGTCAAAGGGAGAGGCAATGCGAAGGGGTGCAGGTGCCTCTGGTGCAGCAGGAACTGGAACAACCTCTTCCTCTTCTTCCTCAACATCCGGGGCGGGCTCCGGATGTAGTCGGGTGCTGTATAGGACGTGGAATGAGTTGTTTGTGAAGAAGGAAGGAGGGACATCAGGAGGGACAGGATACTGAAGGTCATATTTTGTCTCTAAGGCATAGTGAATAAGATGACCTAAAGCTAGATTTGGGCGACGCCTGTGGCCCGGATCTCTAATGGTGGTGAGGTGTTCTATGTATCGGATGATCAGATCAGAGGCATTAAATTCTCGACGGGCCATGATGTAGTAGGTGGTCAAGGACAGGATCGGGGTAATGTGAATTCGATCCCCCGCCTTTGGAATGACGGAGGAACGAAGGACGTGCTGAATGGTCCGGGCGTCCTTGAGAAGGGAAGTGCAAGCATTGTCGTGATAGGGTGTGTTGGTATTGCGAAGGAAGTAATTGGCGACACTCCAATCATAGTCAGGATCGGTGATAAGCGTGTGAATTTTGTCGCCAGTGACAGACAAGTTGAGAATATTGTGAAAATCGTGGGTCGTGAGTTCCACGGGGCGTTGATTTACGTAGGATCAAAGAGTGGAATAGTCCGCGAAAATCTGCAAGTTGGCAAAGAAGATTCGAAGGAGTTCCAGATTGAAGGGAAAGGCTAAGGTCAGAATGAAGGTGAGGGAGGTGTGTGCGAACAAATCTAAGATGGGATAAGTGAGAGTGCGGGGATTGACAATCTTGGAGTGTGTGATCCCCACATTACGATAGCATTCGAAAGCCGCCTGATCGGCGGCATTCGGGAAGCGAGGATCGACATGTTCCCGGGATGAGCTGGCCCCCTTTTGACGAGACCTTTTGCCACCAGCCATTAGGAACCCAAAGAGGAAGAAAGTAGAAGGAAAGTGGAGGAAAAACGGTGTGAAACATATGAAGAAAACTGCTGTTTAAATAAAAACGGACTGATCGTCCCGTACGATCGCGGGATCGTCCGGGACGATTTGGTCATTTATGACGTCCTGGACGATTGGTCAAAAAGGTGGTCCGATCATCCAGGATGATCAGAGATCGTCCAGGATGATTAGACACAGGCGATCATCCCGAGGAGTCAGGCTGGACGACCGTTGACAAAAAGTATTATCCAGGACGATTAGGTGGATCGTCCCGGACGATATGCAATAAATATGTTGGACGGGCCGAATTCCAATCGTCCAGCGGCTGACACGTGGATCGTCCAGGATGATGAGGTGGATCGTCCAGGACGATGGGCAATAATTGGTGCAATGTCAGCCATTTGATCAGATCAGGAAGATATGGATCATATCGTCCAGGACGATGTAAGGATCGTCCAGGACGATCACCAATAATTGGAATTTTTTAGCAGCAGGAGCAGTGTGGGGACGATTTTGCACGAATCATCCAGGACGATGTTTGGATCATCCAGGATGAAGTGGATCGTCCAGGACGATAGTGATATCGTCCAGGACGATGTGAAGAAAATAGAAAAAGATGAAGGATGAAAGATGATCGATCAGGATCCCAAAAACATAACTATAAAATCAGAATAACATAAAAACCAATAAAATTGACCATACAAACATATAAAAGCATTTTTTTTATTAGGATGCTCGAGAAAATCAGAATTTTTCCTTGATTTTAGATTCAAAAACCAATGATAGGACGATTGACAGCGCTGAAATCCAGAAAAGGTTGGAAATAATCAACTTTCGTAACTCCGATCTCGGGCACCTTATCGATGCAAACCTCTTTCAAAAACAAAAATCCAATTCAGAAGAAAAGACATTAGATTTGAAAAGAGATACTTTCAACCCTCGTTCCAGAAAAATATCTGATATAATAGTGTTACAAAGTAAAAAATCAGAAATCGGGATTTTCAAAACACAAGCTTTTGAAAATATTAAGTGGCGCACAAATTTCTCTAAGACATTTAATAATCTGAAAAGGAAGAAAGCTTAGTTTGGGCTCATTTTGTGCCTCTTTTTTAAATTGGTTGGCACTTTGTACATCTTTTGATTTTTGATACACTTTGTGTATCCATTTTGGCAATTTCACATCTTTTCAGTTTTGGGCTCATTTTATGCCTCTTTTTCAAATTATCTGGCGCACTGCGCATCTTTTATAAGCTTTCTCCTTTTCATAATAATTAAAGAGTCTCAGCTGTGAGATTATCTTCCAGACATAGGAGATGACTCTCCATAGTAAGGAAGAATGATTCACAAAACAAAAGCCATACAACATATGATAAATGCAATCACTTGGTTTAGAAAATCAAACTAATGACTCAAGACTTTGAAAAACACTATTGATATGAGGCAGATTACTGTAGGAAGATAAAATAATCTCTATTTCAAAAACTAATATTTTAATTTTGAAGAGGATTTTTATTCAAAAGAAACTACACACCAGTAAAGGAGTTAGAGGAAGAGAAACAATTATCAATGTTACTTCCCTTTAACAGATTCAACGAAGTCAATCACTACTTACCAGCTTCCAAACCAAAACAAGGTAAAAACTCCCAGTCAAAAATTCAGATCACCAGAAGTAGTGAGCGGTGATCAGATCTTGAAAGGCATAAAACAGTAAGTGCAAGATATGAACCAGTAAATAAATAAAAACAAGTAGAAAATCATAACAAAGTAAATACTCAAATCAAACTAATAGTAAGGCTAACACAGAAATCAGCAGAAGAAATAAAATCACCGGAAAGCAAATAATCAATCGAAAACCAACTGACAGAAATCAAAAATCAGAATACCAAAACTAACTAACAGAAATCAGAAATGATAATACCAAAAACTAACTAACAGAAATAAAAAATTAGAATATAAAAAACTAACTAACAGAAGTCAGAATACCAAAAAACTAATAGTAGTCAGAATACCAATCAGAACAATCATAAATCAGCAGTCATCAGAATCAAGCATTTATATCAATCACTCCTAATCTGGTTCTCAAAATTCTGAATGAGTTAAAGGCCAGTGGTTTAGTGAATATGTCAGCCAGCTGATTTTCAGTTGCTATGTGATGTAGCTCAATGTCCCCTTTTGTAACATGGTCCCTAATGAAGTGATGCCTAATATTAATGTGTTTGGTCCTAGAATGTTGGATTGGATTCTTAGAGATACAGATGGCACTAGTATTATCACACAGAATAGAAATTATGCCAACAGGTACTCCTAAATCCAAGACTTGTTGCTTCAACCAAAGAACTTGGGCCACACAACTCCCTAAGGCAATGTACTCAGCTTCAGCAGTGGAAAGTACAACTGAGTTCTGTTTTCTACTGGACCAGGAGACTAACGACTGTCCTATGAATTGACAAGTCCCAGAAGTACTCTTCCTATCCACCCTACACCCCGCAAAATCAGAATCAGAATATCCAATTATCTCAAAAGAGGTGCTGTGCCTAGGGTACCAAATTCCTAGGTTTGGGGTCCCTAAAAGATATCTAAGAATTCTCTTAACAGCAGTCAGGTGGGACTCTTTAGGATCAGCCTGAAACCTAGCACAAAGACAGACACTAAACATGATATCAGGTCGGCTAGCAGTCAGGTAAAGTAGTGAACCTATCCCTCTATACTTCTTCTGATCAACAGATTTTACATTTGAATCCTTATCTAACTGAACTGAGGAGGGCATGGGAGTATTGATTGGCTTGGCTTTGTCCATTTCGTATTTCTTCAAAATGTCCTTAGTGTATTTTGATTGATTGAGAAAGGTTCCATCATCCGTTTGCCTTATGCTAAACCCCAAAAAATAGGACAAATTTCCCATCATACTCATCTCAAACTCCTTACTCATTGTTTTAGAAAACTCTTCACATAAATATTTATCAGAAGATCCAAAAATTATATCATCAACATAGATCTGGACAATGAGTAAGTCATCTCCTAATCTCCTCAGAAAAAGGGTGGTGTCTACGCTCCCCTTAACAAACTCTCTTTCTAACAGGAATGTGCTAAGCCTCTCATACCAAGCTCTGGGTGCCTGTTTCAATCCATATAAAGCCTTTTTTAATTTATAGACATGACTTGGATATTGGGAACTCTCAAAATCTGGGGGTTGTTCTACAAAAACATCTTCTTTAATTATCCCATTTAAAAAGGTTCTCTTAACATCCATTTGAAACAGCTTAAATCCCTTATAACAAGCAAAGGCTAGTAGCACTCTAATGGCTTCCAATCTAGCTACAGGGGCAAAAGTCTCCTCAAAATCAATCCCTTCTATCTGATTATACCCCTTAGCCACCAATCTTGCCTTATTTCTCACCACCACACCAGAATCATTCATCTTATTCTTAAAGACCCACTTGGTTCCCATAATACTTTGATTTTTAGGTCTTTCTACTAACTCCCAAACATCATTCCTTATAAATTGATTCAATTCTTCCTGCATAGCTAAAATCCAAAATTCATCCGACAAGGCTTGATTGATGTTGGTGGGTTCAGTCATTGAGATAAAGGCAGAATGGTTTACTTCCTTCCTAAGTCCATGCCTAGTCCTAACACCTTCAGAAGGGTCTCCTAAGATCAGTTATTTAGGATGACTCGAAGAATATCTCCAATATCTAGGCAACTCGGTTTGAGGTTCTACCCTTTCTTCCAAATTTGTATTTCCAACTCCTTGGGTAACCTCAATAATCTCTTCATCTTCAACTTCAGATATATAGACTCCTTAGGATCATATTCATCAAACACTACATGGGTTGTTTCTTCCACCACCAAAGTCCTCCTATTGAACACCCTAAAGGATTTCCCCACACTTGAATATCCTAAGAACACTCCTTCATCAGATTTGGGGTCAAATTTTCCTAAGGGTGACTTCCCGTTGTTTAGAATGAAAACCTTACAGCCAAAGACATGGAGGTGGGACAGATTTGAAGTTCTACCCTTAATGATCATAAGGTGTCTTGTTCAGTTTGAGTCTCACATTCACCCTATTCAGCACATAACAGGCAGTGTTCACCGCTTCAGCCCAAAAGTATTTTGGAAGTGAATACTCGGAAAGCATGGCTCTAGCGGCTTCCACTAAGGTCATGTTCTTCCTTTCAGCTACCCCGTTCTGCTGAGGGGTCCTAGGAGCTGAAAAATTGTGACTAATCTCATGATCCTCACAAAAACTTCCAAATCTTTCATTTTCAAACTCCCCTCCGTGATCACTATGGATGGTAATAATCTCACATCCTAACTTCTTCTGAATCCAAGTAGAGAAGGATCTAAACTCATCAAATGACTCAGATTTATGTGACAAAAACTTAACCCAAGTGAACCTCGAATAATCATCTACAATCACAAAACTATAGACTCACCCCCCTAGGCTGGCAGTGCTAATGGGTCCAAAGAGGTCCATGTGAAGAACTTCTAAAGGTCTAGCGGTGCTAATGTCCTTAACAGAGTGAAAAGAGGACTGGACTTGCTTCCCCAACTAACAGGCATCACACAGGTGATCCTTAGTGAACTTAATCTTGGGCACACCTCTAACTAAGTCCTTTTGGGTGGCTCTCCTAAGGGTTTTCATACTGGCATGACACAATCTCCTATGCCATAACCAAGACCCATCAGCAGCAGTTTTTAAGCAAATTGAATTATCAGATTTAATGCTACTTACATCTAGCTTGTAGACGTTGTTGATCCTTTGCCCCTGCAAAACAACTTCATCATTTAAGCTTAAAATACAGCCAGTGGGCAGGAATTTGATGTTGTATCCCTTGTCACAGAGTTGACTGATGCTCAGCAGGTTGTGTTTCAGTCCATCTACAAGCAAAACATTATCAATCATAAAGTTCTTTGAATCACCAATTATACCTGTGCCTACCACCTTCCTGGTGGTGTTATCTCCAAGTGTAACCTTGCCTCCAGCTCTGGCCTCCAGCGAAATGAACTAATTTGCATCTCCAGTCATATGTCTAGAACATCCGCTGTCCAGGTACCACATGCTCTCATGAGGTCTTGTGTGAGAGCACACCAACAAAAGTATCAAACGTCAGTCTTAGGAACCCAAACAGGTTTGGGTTTCTTCTTATGAAAAGAAGAATGCAATGCATGCGTGCTAAGCTGTGAAACAGGCAGTTTAGGTTTCCACACCCAATGTGTACTACAGTGAACAGTGCAGGTGTGAGAAATATGTCCTAACATGCCACATGAAAAACATCTAATACCAGGAAAAGGGTTAACTAATCTATGTGGATGATAATGCCTCTTCCTAGATGTATGTGAAACATGCTTTGAAGAACTTGCAACAGATTTTTCAAAAGGTGGCGGTGCATAAAACTGTTCAAAAGTAGGCGGTGTTTTGTTCTTTTCAAAAGCACTGATCTTTACCTTCAAAAACTCATTTTCTTTCTTTAAACTTGTAATTTCAAATTTCAAGGTTCCCTTGCTACTTTCTACTTCACACGCCATTGTATCTAACTCTTTAAAAGCTCTTTCTAAGTCCACATGCATAGTTTTCAATGAATCATGCTCAGAAACTAAATCAAAATATTTTTTATTCAACTCATCGAATTCATCAAGCAAAGACATGTGATTTGAATCAAGTGTGGAATGATCTTTAACTACAGAATCATGCTCTTTTTGCAAAGTTAAGTAATCTAATTTCAAACTAGCATGAGTTTTCTTAAGCTTCCTATACGATGTATGAATTCTTTCAGAAACTTCAAATAATTGATCGTAAGTCAGCTCACATACCTCTTCCTGAACCGACTGACCAGGGTGATCATCAGCCATCAGACATAAGTTTGTTTCCTCCTCTTCAGCTTCAGTCTCAGAAGAGTCGGATGCAGAGTCTGCCCAGAATGCCTTCTGAATCCGCTTCTTCTCCTTTTAGAACTTTAGTTTCTCCTCACCCTTCTCCTTGCTTGGGTGAGCTTTAAGTGTTGGACAATCAGCCTTAATGTGTCCAGGCTTCTTGCATTCAAAACAAACAGATTCAGATGAACCCTTAAAATTTTTATTGGACTTACCCTTGTTCCACTTCTGATAGTTCTTATGTTTATTCCTTAGAAAGCTTTTGAATTGCCTTGTCATTAAGGCAACATCATCGCTATCAGACCCGGAAGTACTAGCATCTGAATCTTTGGCCTTCAGTGCCACTATCTTCTCTTTCTTGCGTTCACCTGCATCAAGTTGCCTTTGGTTCACCCCTTGCTCGTAAGCAATGAGTGATCCAAGTAAGCTGTCAATAGAGTAAGTATTTAAATCTTTAGATTCAGTAATAGCAGTAATCTTAGCATCATAAGAAGCAGGCAAACATCTAAGAATTTTGTTCACTCTTTCGTAGTTAGTAAGTTCTCTACCTAGAACATGCAAAGAGGTAACAATCTGAGTGAACCTTGTGTACATTTCTGAAATATTCTCACTAGGTTTCATGCAAAAAAGTTTGTAATCATGTAACAAGATGTTTAACCTAGACTGTTTGACTTCAGTTGTACCTTCATATGTTATACATAATCTATCCCATATTTCCTTTCCCGTTGTACAAGTAGAAACACGCATATAATCTTCAGATTTTAAAGCACAAAAGAATCAGTTCAAGCATTTTACATTTAACTGTGCTAAATCACGATCATCAAACATCCAATTAGCAAAAGGAAATTCAGTTTTCACATTGTTAATCAATCTAAAAGGTGGTTCGTATCCATCTTTAACTAACATCCACATGCGATAATTAATAGATTACAGAAAAGTAGACATGCGTGTTTTCCAAAAATCAAAAGGAATATTATCAAACAACGGTGGTCTTGTAATAGAATATCCTTCAGCAGTATTACGATTGTTACAGTTAGCCATGGATCAAATTCAAAAGTTTTTAAACCTAAATTTTGAATCCCGCTCTGATACCACTTAAAAGTTTGATAGGGATATTAAGCCCTAGTGAACTAGTCCCGAGGCTAACCAAGAGGGGGGGTGAATTGGTTATTTAAAAATTTCACAATAATAATGAAAATCTTTTCGATACGTAGCAGCGGAAACTCATAAACAAGAACAAAAAGATCAACCACAGATATTCACCCAAGTAGTTAATATCAAAAAAGTAAAGTGCAAAACTGAATCAGAAACGCAAACCAGATTTTATAGTGGTTCGGTCAACTTGACCTACGTCCACTCCCCGGAGCCTCCCCTCTGGGTATTGTACTAAACAAAAGTGTCTCTCCTTTTGCTCCCACAGCAAGGCAGAGAAGCCTGTACAAATACCTTCTTTTCACCACACGGTGAGGCAGAGAACCCGACCTCCTTTCGCTTCCTCCTGAAGCAGGCAGAGAACCTTCGAACTCCTTTTGCTTCCACCTGAAGCGGGCAGAGAACCCCGGATCTTCTTTCGAACGATCCTCCCACGACGAACACCGACTAGACGAAAGACGACGAGCGGAGAAGACGACTCTGATCCGTGCTTGCAGCAACCTTAGTGAATCCCTCACTAACTCCCCCTCACAAGATCTTGTCTCTCTCTCCCAACTCTCTCTCTCTCTAGGGTTTCTCAGGGAAGGAAGGCAGCAAAAGATTTTTTCCAAAAATTGGAAAAAGTTCTTTGAAAGGAGGGCTTAAAATTTTCCCTAAATCTCAACTGGTCGGCTAAGATCATCCAGGACGATCGGTAGATCATCCTGTACGATCAGTTCAAATTCAGCTGTTTTAGCCTGGATGATCTGGCTCTTCTAGACGATCAATAGAAAAAATTGTTCATATCTTCCCGTACGATCCTGCGATCGTCTGGGACGATTAGTGCAAATTGAGGAAAATCGTCGAGAAGACAGTTCGGATCGTCCAGAGAAATCTGTGCTAGACGACCAAAAAATGACTTGATCGTCCAGGACGATAGGGTCATCGTCCTGTACGATTAGTTCAAAAAGGCCCCAAATCATCCTGAACACAGTTCAGGTCGTACAGCTAAAATGCACTAAACGATCATGATCGTCCAGGACGATCCTCCGATCGTCCAGGATGATATGATCGTATCAACCAAAAATAAATTGCTTTCCTTAATTACCAAATTAAATTAGGCATGATTGTACTGAATCGTCTGGGACGATCAGACCAAGTATCTAAAAATAAGAACTTGCCTAACTTGATCTGGCGGCTAAGAATTTCTGATTTGGGCATATCATCCCGTACGATCCAGAGATCGTCTAGGACGATCTGCTTAATCAGACCCTCTTAACTTAGTCGCCCTAATTAGAGTTTCTATTTTGGCTTGATCATCCAGGATGATGTGGAAATCGTCCAGGACGATCTGAACAAAATTTGAACAGAAACTCTAATTCACTCAATCTCTCTCCCTGAGTGTGTGTGTGCAAGGTTACTTAGCTAGGGAATCAGTTACATTACAATTGACTCAATAAAAAGAAAAATTATACATTTGACACACTTGGACCCGATCTTGAGTTAGCTTGAGTGGCTCGCGGTCTTTTGTGCCTGAAACAGATTAGCCAAGCAAAACACACAAGAAACATGTTTGTCATCATCAAAACCAGATTCGCAACAAAGATAATATATGCTCCCTTATAAAGTGAGTCTAATATCCAGATTAAATACATTATAATAGCTGATGACTCGTCTAATGCTATCAAGAATATCAGCTAAATGGTTAATGATTTTGTCACAATTTGAAATCACATTCATTCATTTACAAGCAATAAAAGGGCAAGCTGTGGCATATTTTCTAGTAACTCATCCAGTAAGATGATTTCCCAATTAGCAATGATATATTAGATGAACAAATTAAGAATTTAAAGTTAAATGAGAGATCCACTTGATAATTTTATTTTGATGGTGCTACGTCTAGTCAATAAAAAACATTTGAACATATTTTCCCATGAAAACATGGAATTGTATAGTATTCATTTCCACAAAAAAAGTGTGTAATGTATTACTCATATGATTTGTTAGAATCTCATACGATCAATGAAGATGAGTATAAAGAACTAATAATCGGGTTAGAATTGATGATCCTAAATGAAATTCAAGGGATCAAAATTTTTGGATATTCATAGCTAAAGATTAATCTAATAGCAAGTACTTATCAAGTACTAAAATAAAATCTTATTCCTTAACATCAATACATAGTATATTTACTTATACAAATCCCCAATGTAACCTAATACAAGATTCCTCATGGTCATAATTCCACAGTAGATGCCTTAGCAAAATTAGCTAAAGTAATGACTTGTCCTAAAGAAGACTCAATTATAGCAAAAGTACAAGGTCGCTAGGTTCTATTGCCTATAGATCTTGAATGTGTATATAAAAATCTCTCACTGAGGTGAAAATTATTTTAGAAGTACAAGATGATGTGGCAGATTGGAGGAAGCCCGTGATCAAATACTTGCGAGAAAATATGCTCCGTCATGATAAATCAATAGTTGATTGAAATTAAAGAGGATCCTTATCATGTACATTAATTAATAACACTTTATATAGAAGTTCATTTAATTAAATGTGGTTAAGGTGTTTGAGTAAATTATAAGCATTAAAGATTGTAGAAGAAGTACATGCTGGTTTGTGTGGTGTACATCAATCAGGTCCAAAGATGAAATGAAAATAAAAAGAATGTGTTATTATTAGCCATTCCTAGTTAATTACTACATGAAAGTTTCATATTATTTTCATTAATAACAAGCACATTGTGTGGTTCTACATCAACCACCAATTTATTACACCCAATAGTTTCTTTATGGCCTTCATGATTATTCTCCCTTTGGTGCTACAACTGCCTTCACTATGTATTAATGTTAGAAATAATATCATTAAAGAGTAGAATGCAAAACATAGACTAGAAGAACTCGAAGGATTAGAAGTGAAGAATTTGTAAGCTCAATAGAACCTCAAATTATATAAAGCCAAGATGATTAAAACACATGATTAGAGGCACCATCCAAGAACTTTCCCAGTGTGAGATTTGGTTTTTGTTATGTGAAGACCTATTTTAGCCCATTAAAAGATAGGCGGTAAGTTTGAAGCAACTTTAGAATATCCTTTTGTGATAGAGAAAGCATATTAAGGTGGATCTTATCGATTGCTTGATTGTTAAAGAGAACGTCCAATGTTACCTATAACTAGACAGTTTCTCACATGCTATTATGGTGGATAGTGTTAAATAAGAAATTTTATAATAAATAATTTTTTATTACCATTTCTTTTGTATATTGCTTGAATATATCAAAATTGGTAAAAGAAAATGGGTCAAGAAGATAATATTAGATTTGAAGTTCATACTAAATTTTATAAGTTTTAAATTCCCTGAACAACATTAAACTATAAAATCATTTGTGTTATTCTCTAAACTTTATTATAAAATAAATCCATTTGGCTTGAGAGGTGCTATCTCATTCACATTTCAATCTTTCATGTTTACGAGATGCTATCCTAGTCAAGTATAAATATCTTCTATTTGAGAGCCGCTATCTCATTCATATTTAAATCTTTGTTGTATAAAAGGTGCTATCATAGTTAAGTATAAATCCCTTCTACTTAAGAGCTGCTATCTCATTTAGATTTCAATCTTTCTTGACTAGGAATGCTATCCTAGCAAGGTATAAATCCGTTCTTATTGAGATATGCTATCTCATTCATATTTTAATATTTCTTGTATAAGAGATGTTATCCTCATCAAGTATAAATCACTTCTGCTTGAGATTTGCTATCTCATTTAGATTTTAGCCATCATTTTATTGGATATGCTATCCTAGTCAAGTATAAATCTCTTCTGCCGAGAGCCTCTATCTCATTCAAATTTTAATCTTTCTTGTCTATGAGACGTTATCCTAGTCAAGCATAAGTTCCATCTATTTAAGTGTTGTTATCTTATTCAAATTTCAATTTTCCTTGTCTAGTAGATGCTATCTTAGTTAAGTATACATCCATCTATAATAATATTTAAATATCAATTAATCTTCTAGATTCAGTTGATCGCTTTAGTCACTGCCAACACGTGTGATTTACCTTTCAAAGTTCACCACACCTATTTGGGGTCCATTTATTGTCCTCATTTTTGAATGAGGTCATTCCCCCATATAAAAGATCAATCTTTAGACCAAAATCATTAAAATACATTTCAAAATATAAATCAAATTCATCATTGTATTTTGGCATGGTGATTTCATCATTGAAACATAAAACTATCACTTGGAAATCACTCTTGACTGTCATTTGATCATCAGATATACCACTTTATAATCACCCTTGTCTGTTAATGATATGATCATTCCAAATCCTAAAATTCCCTCAATCATTAAATTATATTGACTAGTTTAAAACTTAAATAAAAATTAGTCCTTAAATCCATCAGTTGATAATCTCTAATTATAATCAACTGATTTCTTGTTCAATCATTGATGATTATTAATTATTATCAATTATTTAAACTTTTCAATCCTTAAATTCTCCTAAATCATTATCTAAATCAAACCTAAAACCAATCTAGTGACTAAACAAATTGATAAATTCAAAACTCCAAAATCAAATGTCAAAACCAAACCCAAAAGCTCTTAGTCCATAACCTATTTTTTTAGTAATTACCCTAAAATCTGACCAAATGACCTTAGAATCCTAATCCAATACTTGCATATTGATTAAGCTTTTTCCTAGGGTCAACCACATTAGGTTGATAGCATTTTGGGATCCCTAGCCCCTAAAACTCAAAAGCATTTTCATAGGTTGTAAAACCTTCAAATATTTATAGCCTATGTTACTGAACATGACATATTGTCATTTTTGACATTGGAAGACCCTCTAAACTCTTTGGTCATGATCATCAACATTAGAGTGATGCATTACACTAGCAGTGAATCTTGGTTGACCATGGTTGACCATAAAACCCTAAAACTTGAAATCTTAGATATTAAATTTTCCTTATACCTCAACATGTTCTAATCAAACCAGGCCATTCAACCTTCTCTAAATATATCAAAAACATTTGGAGTGCATTAAACCAAATCCCAAACCCTAGTTAATCTTGGTTAACCAAGTCATTGTAGGTTGACCAAAATAAACTTTTACCCCTTTAAAATATATTACATGTATGGAGACCTAACCAAGCATTAGGGTCACCTCTAATAAACCCTAAATATCATTTAGCATGCTTTAAAAAAGGTTTAAACCCATGGTCAATGCTGATTGACTGAGTCAACCTAGATTAATCAAAGGGCCCGTTTAGTCCTTATACATGTATTTTGAACTAAATGACATTCATATTTCATGGGACCACCTTGAACAAACCATAAATATCATTTATAATGCATTGGACTAAGTTCTAACCCTTAGTCAACCCTGATTAACTAAGTCAACCTAGGTTGAGCAAGTTAACCTAGGCTAAACAAAGGGTCATTTTAGCCCTTAAATTTGCATTTTAAACAAAATGACCCCACCAAACCTTGGGACAACTTCTAACATATCCAAAATATTATTTAGATTGCATTGAACCCATCATTGACCCTTCATCAAACCTGGTTGACCAAAATCAAACATAAATACTTTACAAATTTGAAACTCTATATTTTAACTTCATCATTAAACCAAACTCTAAGGGATAGTTTATTAGATCCCCATGAGTAATTTAAAAAAGTTTGAGCCCATTGGCCCACATAGTTTGGCCAAAGGGGTTGGACCAAGGGCTAAAATTTTATTTTGTTGATCTAAATCATTACCCCTATTTAAATTAACACCATGCATGCACCCCAAAAGTTTAAACCCATGGTTTTACCTAGTTTAAAAGTATGGTTGAACCAAGCTCTCCAAAATTGATATTTTTAGACCCTAGACCAACTGAGCCTAATTTAAACCCAACTAACACATCAAAAGCACTCTAGAATCGTCTCCCTAAAGTTCATATCAAGCTTAAGCCACATGGGATGTTGATTTGGAAAGATTCTTTGAAACTACCTTTCCCTATTCATTAGTTCAAATTCTCTAGAACATACCCTTGGCTCCAATTGGCCAGTACATAATTGAAATGCTACTTACTTTGGCTTAGGTGGTAAGATCCAAGCCCTTCATTTAAATTTCTCTTCGCTATAAATAACCCATCTTCCCTTAGGAAAAGGTTTAATCAAATTGATTCCCAAGTTGATTTTTAGTAAAGCTACCTGCTAGTTGATTTTCAGTAGCTATTTAATGTAGTTCTATATCTCCCTTGGTTACATGATCTCTAATGAAATGTTGTCTAATGTCTATGTGTTTAGTCCGGGTGTGTTGGATTGGATTTTTTGAGAGATACATATGATACTATTGTTATCACACATGATTGTAATAGTGTCGACAGGGAGTCCAAGGTTAAGGATTTATTATTTAAGCCATAAGACTTGAGCAACACAGCTTCTTACAACTATGCATTATGCTTTAACGGTGGATAGGGCTGCATAAATTTTTTCTATCAGACTAGGAGACTAAAGAATATCCAATGAACTAATAGGTTCTAGAGGTACTTTTTCTATCAACCCTACATCCTGCAAATTCTGTATCAGAATATCCTATGCTTTTGAATGATGAGCTATGTCTAGGATACTAGATTTCTATGTTTTGGGTTCCTAAAAGATATCTAAGAATTCTCTTAATAGCTCTCATATGAGATTCTTTGGGATTAGCCTGAAATTTTGCAAAGAGATATATACTAAATATGACATCAGGTCTACTTACAGTTAAATAAAGATGTGATCCAATTATCCCTCTATATTTCTTCTGATCAACTAATTTTTTATTTGGGTCCTTATCCAATTGAATAGTAGGGCTCATTATAGTATTGATTGCCTTAGCATTATCCATCTCATATTTTTTAAAGATATATTTGATATATTTTGTTCGGCTAAGAAAGGTTCCATAATCCCTTTCCTGCATACTAAATCTAAGGAAACACGTAAGGTCTCCCATCATGCTCATCTCAAACTCCTCACCCATTATTTTTAAAAATTCATCACAAATATTCTTATTTGTGGATCTAAAAAGTATATCTTCAATATAAATTTAAAAAATGAGTAAATATTCTCCTACTTTCTTGTGGAATAGGTTGGTGTGTACACTTCCCTTAACAAAGGCTCTATCAAGGAGGAATGTACTCAACCTCTCATACCAGGCTCTAGGCGCTTTCTTCAATCCATATAATGCCTTCTTTAATTTGAATACATGATTGGGAAATTAAGAGTTCTCAAAGCTTGGGGGTTGCTCAACATATATGCCTTCCTTTATCACACCATTTAAGAAGGAACTCTTAACATCCATCTGATATAACTTGAATCGTCTAAGATAAGCAAAGGCTAATAGTACTCTAATGGCCTCTAAACTAGCTATGAGGGCAAAGACCTCTTCAATATCAATTCCTTTAATTTGATTGTACCCCTTAGCTACTAATCTAGCCTTATTTCTAATCACTTTGCCAGGGTTATTCATTTATTTTTTAAAACCTTCTTGGTTCTTACAACACTCTGGTCCTTAGTTCTACTAACCAACTCCCAAGCATCATTCCTAGTAAATTGATTAAATTCTTATTGCATGGCTTGTATTTATAATTCATTAGATAAGGCTTGATCTATGTTTGAGGGTTCACCATAGAGATAAAAGTAAAGTGGCTAACCTCCTTTCTAAGTCCATGCCTAGTTCTTACTCTTACAAATGGATCTCTTAGGATGAGCTGCTTAGGATGATTAGATGAATATATCCAATCTCTAGGAAATATGTCCTGAGGCTCTACTCTATTTTTTAGGCTAATAGATTCTACTCCTTAGGTAACTTCAACCACTTCTTCTTCTTCTGACCTAGGCCAAATAGATCTATTAGATTCATTAAATACTACATGGGAGGTCTCCTTTACCACTAATGTACTCTTAATAAAAACTCTATAGGTTGTACCTATAGATAAAAATCTGAGGAAAACTCCTTTATCAGATTTAGGATCAAATTTCCTAATGGATATTTCTATTCTTTAGAATGAACACCTTATATCTAAAACATGAAGGTGAAAGAGATTGGCTGCCCTTCCTATGAGTAATTCATATGGTCTCTTATTGAGTTTGGATCTGACATTAACCCTATTGAAAATATAACAAGCAGTATTCACTACTTTAGCCCAAAAATATTTATGAAGTGAATACTCAGATATCATTACTCTAGTAGCTTCTACCAAGTTTGTATTCTTTCTTTCCGCAACCCCATTTTGCTAAGGGGTTCTAAGAGCTCAAAACTTATGTTCTATTCCTAGCTCCTTACGGAGTGATTCAAACTTATTATTTTCAAATTCTCCACCATGATCACTATGGATGGTTTGAATTTCACAACCTAATCTTTTCTTAATCCATATGGAGAATATCCTAAATATTTTAAATGATTCATTTTTATTTTATAAAATTGAATCCTAGTAAATCATGAGTAATCATAAAAAATCACATATCCATATATTTTCCCACCTAAGCTAGTTGTGCTAACTAGTCCAAATAAATCCATGTGATGCATTTTTAAAGGTCTATAGGTGATGATGTCCTTGATTGAGTGAAAGGAAGTTTTAATTTGCTTTTCTAGTGGTAGGCATCATAAAGGTGGTCCTAAGAAAATTCGAGTTTGTGTATGCCTTTAATTAGGTCATTTTGGGTTATCTTTCTAAGTATTTTCATGCTTGCATGACATAGTCTCCTATGCCAAAGCCAGGATTCATCATTGATTATTTGCAAACATAAGGAACTAGTATATTCAATACAATTCAAGTCAAACATGTAAATATTATTAATCCTATTTCCTTCAAAAATATTATTTCCATTTAAACTGATCACACAACTAGTAGATAAGAATTTAATATGAAACCTTTGTAACACAATTGACTAATACTAAGCAAGTTATGTTTCAGGCCATCTACTAGTAAAATATTTTCAATAATAAAATTCTTGGAATTACCAATCATACCTGAACCTACCACTTTCATGGTGGAATTGTTTCCGAGTGTTACTTTGCCTCCTGCCCTAGCCTCTAGCAAGATGAATTGCTTTATGTCTCCAGTCATGTGCCTTGAGCATTTGCTATCCAGGTAGCACATGATCTCACTAGACCTTATATGAGAGCAGTCCTATAAAGTGAATTAATGGTTAGATTTGGGAACCCAAGTTAGTTTGGGTTCCACCTTAGACTTTGATGAATGCCTTGTATGTATGCTATACTGTAGTGCATGTGTTTTAGGCCTCCACACTAAATGTTTCCTACGGTGTATTGTACAAGTGCAGGCTATGTAAACTAACATACCATAAGAGTAACACCCAACACTAGGGAATGGATTCACTAATCTATGCTGGGTGTGGTGCCTCTTCCTAGGGGTATATGATGCATGCAGTGATGAGGGGTTATACCATTACGTCAATATAGGTGATGGTTTATTATTTTGGAGTGCAATGACTTCTTCTTTTAGGAATTTATTTTCACTTTGAAAGCTTGCTACTTCTAATTCTAATGCATGCTCATTAAGATCTAATTCACTTGTAAATTCTTCTAATTATTTGTATAAATCTTCTAACTTAAGATGCTTCAATTTCAAGGATTCATGTGCATTAGTTAGATCAACATGCTTCTTATTTAATGAATCATACTGATCATGTAAAGGTATATTTTGTTTATCTAATGCAGAATATTTTGCTCTTTATGTGAACTTGAGAATTCAAAATTTAAACTAGCATACATTTTCTTAAGCTTTCTATGTGCATTGTGAATTTTGTTTAGAAACTTCAAATAATTCATCATAATAAAGCTCACATACCTCCACTTGTTCAGAATGATGAAGGCTATTATCTTCCATATGGCATAGATTGGTTACCTCCTCTTCCATTTCTGGTTCAGATGAGTCTGAAGTTGAGTCTGTCAAAATTCCATTTACATCCTTTGCTTCCCTTTTATGGCTAGTCTTCTCCTCACACTTTTCCTTGATTGTGTGAGTTTTCAGATTGTGGCAATCTATTTTCAAGTTCCCTGGTTTTTTGCATCCAAACAAAATGGTATTAGATGATGCTTTAAAATTTTTTTTGGTTTACCTTTATTCCAGTACTGATGAAGCTTTTGTTTTCTTTTTATTTTTTTTTAATTGAGGTGTCATTAGTGTTATGCCATCATCTTTCTTATTTATAGAGCTGTCACTTTCTGGTTCATTTACTTTCAGTGCCACCACTTTGTCCTTTCTCTTGTCTACTGCATCCTACAATCTCTGACTCACACCTTACTCATAGACAATAAGTGAGCCAAGGAAGTTATCTATAGAATAAATATTAAGATCTTTTGATTCACACATGGTAGTAACCTTAGCATCATAATTACTATGTAGACATTAAAGAATTTTGTTCACTTTTTTTGAATTTGAAAGCTCTCTACCTTAAGCATGCTTAATTGGTGTCTAAACATTTAGTGATTTTAAAGTGCTCCACAAGATGAATCCATAAATCTTAAGTTTATTTAATTTAGAACAGTGGAGGAGGATATATGAATTTCAAAGTTATAAGTCAAATCTTAACATATAACCATAAAAAATCAAATCATAGTAATTTAAAATGATTTAGGCTTTAAGAAAATTATAGTAAGTAGGTAATAAGCCAAAATACATGCCACCAAAAATTGAGGTAAATTGACCAATGGTTTTAGAGAATTTGATGAAAATCAATGAACATTCAAATGTAAATAACACTCAAATGACTTATTAAACTTCTTCAATTTTCTTTTTAAAATTAAATTAGGCTCAATAGCTTTGTAATAAGCCCAAGATTACTTAATTTGGCATTAAAATGGATTTTATATTATTTTTTATAATTTTAAGTATTTAATTTGAATTTTTCAGTCTCTAGTGCCTTATTCCCAAATCCTTAGCAATGATTGGTTGACACGGTAACATGGTGCCATGTGTAGGACACGTGATGACCTCTCAACAATCACTTAAGCACATCAAATTTAAAGATCCAATTATTCAAATCAAAATGAAAAATTTAGAAAGGTAGGATTGCGCCACATATCACTATGTGGCTCACCAATTGGTGTGCGCTTGAATCTCAGTGAGAATGTGATTGGTCTGTTGCTCTAAACCATCTAATTGATTGATCAAACTATCAGGATTAAATTGAGTTGAATAGTTCAAATTTAACAACAACTTTAAACCCATATAACTTTAGATGCAACAATTTCAATTTGATGAAATTTTGAATAGAAGATCATGGTATCCTAAATGTTCAATCCCTAGAGTTTGGAGGCTCCATGGGTTGAGATCATTAGGTATTTTTAAATTTAGTTTTAAACTTCAAATGGAAATAAGTAACTAACCTGTGGTTGGATTATCATAATCTTGGACTCTATGGAAAGCATGAAAGTTTCTCTTTAACTTTCTAGAAAGCTACAAGGAATTATTTCCAGTAGAGAGAAAGATGGATTTGAATTATCCTTTCTTTCTCCTTTCTCTCTCTCTTACTGGTTTGGGGTTTTCTTGAACTAGGGAATGCTTAGAAAGACTTGGGAAAGGCAAGGTAGTATTCTATGGAGCAAAGGGTATGAGTGTATTAACCATTGCTTTAGAAGTTTTTGGGATATTTATAAGAGAGAGAAGTGGGTTCAATGGCCAAGATCTTTCCACCTAAGCCATGGCCTAGCTCAAAATCAATTTTGGATTAACCAATGGGAACTAAGGTATATTCTAGAGAGTTTGAAAGTACATGGTTGGTTGTTGACGGAGTTAGTCCTAAACCCATCATTAAAGATATGTTGTTTTGAGGTTATTGCCACATTTGTAGCACATGTGGCTATATCTCAATATGGGCTATCTGGGGAAGGATCTAGAGTGCATTCAAACCATTGGTTGGGTTCAAATTAGGCTGGGTTGATCTAGGGTCAAAAATTATGGGTTTCAGAGAGCTTGGTCCAACCAATACTTTTAAACCTGGTAAAATGATGAGTTCAAATGATTGGGGTGTATGTATGGGGCTCATACACATCTATTATAGTAGTTTCAAAATATATTTTGACAAGGTTAGTGATTTAGATTAAGAAAATCCTATTTTTAGCACTTGCTTTAACCCTATTTATCAAACCTGAGGAGCCTATGGGCTCAAACATTTTTAGATAACTCATGGGGATCCAATGAGTTATCTCGTAAAGTTTGGTTCAATGATGAAGTCAAAATCTTGAGTTTTAAATTTTTAAAGTGCGTATGGATGGTTTTGGTTAACAATGGTTAACCTGTTCAACCAGGTTTGTCCAAGGGTCAATGATGGGTGCAACTCATCCCAAATGATATTTTGGACATGTTCAAAGTGGTCTCGAGCTTTAGTGGGGTCATTTAGTTCAAAATTCATGTTTAAGGGCTCAAGGGCCCTTTTGTCAACCTAGGTTGACTTAGTTAACTAAGGTTGACCAAGGGTTGTAACATAGTTCAATACATTCTGAATGATATTTAAAGTTTTCTGGAGGTTGTCCCATGCAATGAGAAGGTCATTTAGTTCAAAATGCATATTTGAGGGCTAAAAGGTCCCTTTTGACAACCTAGGTTAACTTAGTCTACCAAGGTTGAACAAGAGTTGGAACTTAGTTTAGTGCATACTACATGATGTTTAGGATTTGTTGAGATGGTCCCAAGGTGTGGTGTGGTCTCCATGTATGTAATGTAGTTTAAAGATATAAAAAAGCAATTTAGTCAACCTTGGTTTACTTGGTCAACATGGGTTGACTTATTCAATTTGAGTTGACTAGGGCTTGGTATTTGTTTAAATGCACACCAAATCATATTCTAGATATGTTGGACATGGTTACATGGCTAGGTGTTAGTGGGCCATTTTGAGATTTAAGGAAAATATAGTTTTCAGGGTTTAGGATTTTATGATTTTTTGGTCAATTATTATCAACTATGGTCAAATAAGGTTCAATACTTATTTAATGCATCAAAATAATGATGATGATCTTGATCAATGAGTTTGGGGAGGCCTTCAAAGTCAAAAATCATAATATGCCATAATTAGTGGCGTAGGATTTTAATGTTTGAAGGTTTTACAGCCTATGAAATGCTTTGGAGTTTTAGGGGTTAGGGATCTTGAAATGTGTCTAAACTGATATGATTGACCCTAGGGACATGCCTAGTCAGCATGCAAGTGATAGATCATGAATCCAAGGTCATCTGGCCAAGTTTCGGGGTAATGGAATTTTCTCCAAAAATAGGTTATAAACCAATAGGTTTTGGGTTTAGTTCTAATACTGGATTATAAATTTTTTGAATTATCACTCAGTTTAGTCACTAGATTTGATTTTGATTAGGTTTAGTCAATAATTTAGGGGATTTTAGGGTTTTAAATGCTTAGATTAATGACAATCATCGATGTTCATCAGTGGTTAAATATGTGATTCACTAACTATCACTAGGGACTGTCTACCGAGCGATTTAATGCTTAATTTAAATTTAGGTTTTGAATTGATCAATAGAGATTAATGATTGATGGAATTTTAACTTTGTAATTATCATAGCACTGATAATCATTTGGTGATCATTAAGTGGTAGTCAGATGATTAAATGATAGTTAGGGGTGATTACCAAGTGATTGTTTTTGTGTCAAGGATCATGGTACTATGCTAATGCATAGTATAGAGTTTAATTTAGGGTTTAAAATATGGTTCATTGATCAATGTATGAATGATGAATGTTTGGTGTAGGGAGTTAACCTCAGCCAAAAATGTGGCCAATTATTATGTCTCAAATCTCTGTCCAAGGGGATGACAAATGGATGAGGATGTTGAGCACATTTCAGCTCACTATTTGAAGCACAAAGATCTGATGGTTACAATAATTCAATGGGTAATTCATATTCTAGTTTTCAAAAATTTTTCTTAAGTGATTCAATAGGTACAACTCTTATCTACAAAGAATCCTATAATGGGGCAAATTTATTATTCAAGTATTTTCCACGGTTGGATAAATAGAAACAACATTAAGCATGGTAAACTTACTAATCTTCCTTTTTTTCACATCAGCTACTATTTTATCTGCTGCTATTGATCCATATTCAGATCAAACTATGGAGAATTGGGTTGCTAATCACCCTCAACATATGAGACATAAATTTTAGCATCCCTCTCCTCTAAATTTGATAAACGTGAATGTGGAAGCTTCTCTACTCAAATCTAACAATGCTGGAATAGGAGAAGTTATTACAAATCATGAGGGAAGGTTTATTGTTGCATTTGCAAAAAAAGATTATTTCATTTGGATGTTGCTTAGGTCAAAGTGCCTGTTGCTTTTGCCTTTAAAGAAGTATTAGAAGATTGGATATTGGAATCTAATGGAATTTGGATTGGAGGAGATAACATAAATGTTATCAATAAGTTTCAAAAAAAATTTGCTTCTCCTTTTAAGCATAATATAAATAAGGATATCCTAGATTTTTCCTTTTTGCATGACATTAAAAAGTCATTTTCCATCATACTCCTAGGGAATGTAATAAAGCTACAGATTGTTATGCAACTTTTGCTTTAATAGGAAAGTTCTTTTGGAATGTTCTAGATAATAATCTTCCTTCAACTTTTTTGTCTTTGTTGAAGGTAGAATGTGATAGAATAACTATCTCTTAGATTCTGTTATTCCTTTTTTCATTAATAAAATTAATTTATAGTTTCTTCAAAAAAAGGGATCAAATCTAAAACTGAAATGAATGAAAATAGGAGAGGAGAGAGAAAGTTATTTTGAATTTGAATTTTACTAGTTCTTAATAAGTGAGTTGTTATGGCTGGGGGTGACTGGTAGACTCTTCTAGTCAATTTTAAAATTAGCCTTGCTGCAACATGGTGTTGTAACGGGTTGGAGTTGGAGGTGAGGGTGTTCTCTTCTATTAGGAGCTGGTGGGTTCGTCGGGAAGCGAAAGGCAGGAAGGGGTTATATAAACAAACTAGGTCCAAATGAACAGATTAAGTCAGGAGAAACATTACTGATTCATTTTAACATTCCTTAAAGATCATTTTAGATAATTTGGCAATTTGTAAGTATTAACAAGGTCTTCTGATTGTGCCTCTTATTTTAAATCTTATTCTCTAGTTGATTAGGTAGTTGTCCTGATCTAACCATCTAAATCTACTTTTTTAGGAACAACATCCCATTTGTGTTCAAATCTTATTCTCTAGGGTTAGTGTAACCTAACTGACGGGGTTTCCATTCCTTTTAAATTCTTATTAATTGGGTAGTTATTCTGATCTAACCATCAAAATTAACTTATTTGGGATCCACATCCAATTTGAATTTAAATCGTATTCTTTAGGATTGGTGTAAGCTACCCCACAGAGCCTCCTTTACTTTTGAATTCTAATTGATCGTGTATTTATACTAATTTAATAATCTAAATATATTTCTCTAGGATGCATATCCTATACAAGTTTAAAAATTTTTAGCCAGGATTACTGTAAGCTACCCCATAGGGCCTCCTTTTCTTTTGATTTCTAGTTAATCAGGTAGTTATCCTGATCTAACCATTTAAATCTTATTCTTTAGGATCCACATCACATTTGATTTCAAATCTTTTTTCTCTAGGATTGTTTTAAACTACCCCACGGTGCCTCATTTTATTTTGAATTCCAATTTATCATGTAGTTCTCTTGATTTAACCATCTAAATATGCTTGTTTGGGATCCATATCTCATTCAATTTGACATCTCATTCTTAGGATTGATATAAGTTTCGTTAGTGGCATCCTTTCTTTTTATTTTGACTGTTTGGGGGTATGACTCTCGGTATCATTTTGATTTAAGCACTCAAATCTTTTTATGTAAGACCATTTCATTCTTAAGTATCAATCTTAACTTAAGCCAAAAGAATTCAAAAATAATGTTCATTCAAATTTAATCACCAAATAAATCAACTAAATTTAGTTGATCACTTCAATCAGTGCTAACACGTGTGATTTACTTTTCAAGATTATATGACTTGTTGGGTTCCAATTGTTAACCTCATTTTTCCTAAAGGTCAATTCATCACTCAAACTCTAAATCAAAATTAATAGGCTCAGTGCACTACTCTTTGTAGTGCACTAACTCCTTGACTTTGATCACTATTCAAACTTTACCATTTGGAGTTTGATATATCAAACTAATCAGCACGAGTTCCTAAAACCTATGCGACCCACATGACTCAGTTGAGCTACCTCAACCTAGCCCAATTTATCATGTTAGAATCTTAGAGCCTGACCATGATGTTTTGATGATTATAAAAATAATTTAATTTTTATTTAATTGCACCTGCTTTATATACTGTATATTTCTTTATGTGCAACACTAACATTTTTGGTTCAACATACACAAGATTGTCATAGAAAAAAATTGAAGAATGGGTTATAAGGGTTTAGCATATTTGATGGAGTTTTTACCTTTATTCATTTTAAGTCAATTGTATAAAAAGGTGTATGTTAACTTAGCATCTATGGACACACACCCACAAGGGCATTAAAAAAAATATTTTAAGTTTTTTGTTAAACATCCTATACGATTGAAATCATAATTTATATTTAATTGAAATAAAAATTAAATAAAAAGTTTTATTTAAATAAAAAATAAAATGGACTTATAACTAATCATATAATATGAACACCACATTATATTTGACAATCAACTATAATCAAAAACCTCACTCTCAAACTAACTTACCTAACATAGGCAAATTTGAATTTCAAATTTTTAACTATTTGCATTGTGTGAAGCCTTTCATACTATAAAATATTTTGAATTATTGCCTAATTTAGGTCATTTTATTAAAGAATAAAATTGGGGCTAAATTGATTATAGATTATACTTTACGATCATAGATCATATAGGATGAATCACTCGAGGACACTTAAGATGATGTTTGGTTCATTATGTAAGATCTAATATTTGATTAAAACTAATCATATTATATAGATGTTCATTCATCTCGTATGATTAGTGATTGGACTGATCGTACTATACTATAATTTATCATACAATACAAATAGTGGGGCAATTAAACTAATTATTCTAATGACCACTATATTTTATTTTATGTATATAGTTGGGAAAATTAAAAAAATAGGGTTTTTGGAAGCCCAATATTTAAGCTTTCTTAATAGAGCTTATAGATTTCCTTGGTAGTCTGAAGGCCTGAGTCTTCTATAAGTGAGGTTTTGAAGAGACAGTCTTAAGCAAGCGAGAGACAGGTGAATCTCTGAGAGAGGGAGAAGGTCCTTGTGGATGTAAGGGAGTTTGAGAGGGAGTTCTAACATAGTTTTTCTACCAAATGTCCACATTTATTCTTCAATAAGTCAAGATTTTTCTTGAGGGAAACTTTGTGAAGAAGCTTTTAGTGTCAAAGGGTTTCCAGCTAAATTGCCATAATAGGGAAGGTAAAAGTGATTGGCCGGCTCCAACTCACCATAATGCTGAAAGTGATTTGGTCTAATCTACCTCACTAGGAGGCTAAAAGGAATTTTCATACTCTACCATATCTGGCTGCTGAAAGAGATTCAACTACTTTCTCCCATAAGGTTAGTTGAAGTGATTGTGTATGGGCTTCTCCACCTAGTGTTTATTTAAAAAACTTTGCTTTGCTTTGGAAAGATGCAAAAGAAATTGGATTTATTATTTCTTTGTGAAAATTTGATTTCTAAAATTTTAGTTTTAAAGTTGAACACATCATTATGAATAATATATCACCTCAAGATGCAAAAATATCATTCCTTAATTGGTTCAAGTAATAGAATTATAAGTCTCCTCCTGATTATAATAGTTAAATTAAAAAAAGAACTACATATGACCCCGAAGGTTCAAAATGATGTTCGATCGAGTATTTGATCATGATAGCCTAGATGAAGTATCATTAATTTCATATTTAAAGTCATGGTAATAAATGATATATCTTCTCGAGGAAAGAGAGTATCATTTATTATTGATCGTCCGAATATGATGATAATAATGGTCATTAATTTTAATTTTTCCTAAAGAGAATTAACTAAATTTTAAAATTGATTTGGGGTCTTTAAATCTCCTATGAGTGCAAGCCCTTGTAGTTAATTACATCATAAGAAATATGAGTTTCCTACAAAAACTCTCGATTAAAATAATGGTAGAAATTTTATTTTTGAATTCTCAAGGAGTGATATCAAAGAAATAAGGCTGGAATTTCAACTAGGATTGGATCAAATTTGAGCTCTTATTTTTGGAGGCCAACAGAGGAGAAGTAGGAGGCATTTTATGATTTTGAAATAATTCAAAAATGCCTCCGTCTACCCTAGATGTTGGGCTTTATTTTTTTTTTTTTTTTTTGAGGAGAAGATTTAATTTGAGTTGTCATTTTATTAGAAAGTTGGGATTATATTCTTGAAGTTGGGGTCTCATGATTTTGAGTCCACCCTGAATCCTAAGTTAAATTTGGGAACTAAATGATAGTGGCTAAACCTTAGCCAATGCAATGCAAATTTGGACTTATCTCAACCTGAATTGGGGATCCAGCTAACCACCTAGCACTTTAAAATTATATGTCCAATCTTTTATGAATGATGGGTGGGCTATTATTTAAGATTTTGAGAAAGCAGGGCCGACGTCTAGAGAATGTCCTAATTTGCCCCATTAGCTATATAAGGTGATTAATGCTAAAAATGCGATTGAAATTTTAGTGATTGAATTTTTTTTAATGAAATGTACAATGATTGACCTTGAACGTATAAATCATATAAAGAAGTTTTAAAATCAGGCTTAAAAATAAATTTTTCCCAAAAGATTGCGCAATATCCCCTTGATAGAACTGCACCCTAATAGGCCAGGTAGTCCACCAAAACCCACAAATGAGGAGGTGCCTAACTTTGAAGAGAAAGTTTTAATATGCATGTGTGAGAACTGTCGAGGAGCTAGAGCTTTACTTCTTAAAATTGATTAGTTTTCTTTATGAGCCAGATCATGTTTATTTAATTTTAGTAGAAAAATCTTTTAGCGTACCCTTGCGAGCCTCCAAACTCTTCTAGGCTAAGATAAAAGTGGCATACATGGAAAAAAACCAAGAAAAGCAGGCAATTTCTAAAGCACAATCAATGAAAATAATCATATATATCTTTAAATAAATCTAAATATCATGTGGAAACTATCACTTAATTATAACCTAGGATCTGTAGAAATTATAAGTGGTCAAATACCACTAACAACAACCCATATTTTAATAATAGAAATGATGCAAGTAATTTTGAAAGTGGGATGTTCTCTATGTCTTCACTTCTTTGTCTTCTTTCCTTCTACGAGCTCCTTGGATTCGTCGGGTCCAATAATCCAAATGAAAAGAACTCCTCCCCAAATTTTCTTTTCTCTTTGGATTTTCACTTCACTTTAACTTGAATCTTCAAATGAAGAGGAACTCTCCCGTAAGTGATGTTTCCCTTCTCTTTGGATTACAAGTTGGGTGATTAATATCCCATCTCAAAATTAAATTTTTACAACTCAATTACATTAAATTCTATATGGAAAATTTAAAAGACTAAACTCTAAGACAACCTACATGGGTATTCTAGGCAATTATAATTAAAATACATTCTAAGCAGTTATATATATTCAAATTTAAAATAAAATCACACTTGGTCATGCTCTTTTAATTTTAAGGGTGGCTTAGCATTTTTACACTTGTAGAAAATTTGTCAGTTAAATCTTTAATTTGGCCCACTTGATTTTATTCCTACAACAGCATGGCTACCTACAAAAAATTCTATGAGCATCCAGATTTTTCCTAACCTAGGAGTAATCTAATGCCCATCATATCAATTCACATATTATATAATAAAATTAACACATCAATAGACATCACATAAATCAATGATAGAAAATAGCATGCACTGAAAACCACAAAAAATCTGGCACACAAATAGCAGGAAAGTAAAACACTGGGCTAGCCTAAAACTAGAGTTAGTTGTCCTAACAAATCATCTAAAGTGTGTTGGTTAGACTGTGTGGTTTAGATGTGTCCTATGTTGGATAATTGATTGAAGTTGTTTAGTGTTTTGATGTTTATTATAGGCTTATGGGGGTTTCAATTTGAGTTTAAATATTAATATTTTGATGATGATTTTAAGATGTATTTTTAAATAGTGATTACTACCTTTGTTTACACTAGGACTGTGAAGTCTAATTCATATTCCAAGAGGCTAAATTAATAGGCTCGTAGGCCCAAGTTACCCATTAGTAATCAGTATTGTCAATTGATTTGAATGGTTCGAACTTAATGGTTAATAATTTTTGATTAAATTGATGTTTTCTGTAATTTTAATTAATTTTTTATTGTTGGAATTTCCTAAATTATTTAATCCAAAATTGACTTTTTGATTTAAGTTGTGTTCCAAAATTTTAGTACTTTTCCTAAATACTAGACCCTACGGTGAGAAATTAGACACTAAGTTTGCTGAATTTTGATTTTACTAGAATATGTTATAAATTTTTTAAGTTTAGGTTAAAATTTGAACTACAATTAACAAGAAAGTTGACTTATTGACTTTGACTGATTTAAGTAGGTTTGACATTTTTAATAAATACTATTCCCTAATTGGTGTCTAATGACTTTGAGTTCTTCTAATTTAATATTTCTAGAATTAATTATAATTTTTTGAAATTTGGGTATTTAATTGAATTATTAAATTAATTAATTAAGAGGGTTTTATTGAATTAGCTCCAAACTCATTCTAAACTTCTTGAAATTACTCCTGAAGGTTAGGGATGACCTATGGGGGTGTTTTCAAATGTTTGGGATTTATTTAGAATTTTTAATAATTTTTAAATATTTACTTTAATTAAATACTAAATTTCCTTAAAAATTAAATTATGCTTAAATTAAAAGCCCCACTGGACTTTTAATTTTCTAAAGTAGAGAATTGAATTCTGGAGAGTTTGATATAATGTTTGGATTTTTTTGATTTAATTTGAATTAATTGTGATTTTTAAAGTTTTAGGCTTCATTCAAGGGTTGAATTTTAACTTAATTAAATTTTGGACTTAATGAGTTTTAAAATCAATGAAATTTTAAGCTAAGGTAGGTGATGTCACTAGATTATCATGTCTTGTGTTTCACCACGATAGGGTACATATTTGAATTTCTATAATTTTCCTAAACTTTTTAATATTGTCCTTAATGTTTTGTCTTTAACAGTCCCTAAGTGTTGTAGGTTTTGAATCAAAGTTCTCTAACCCTTACGAAACACATAAGCATTCACACCATGCAAATCATTGACAAACACGTGACCTAAACCTATGTACATTAGAAAGGGGTGAATTTTTAAGTGTTTGGGTTAACCCATAACCAAACCATATGAAAATTCACCCAAAGTAGACTTCCCTACATCATCAAGATTGAAATGTTTTGGCAAAGAGGGCACTCACCATAACATAAATTAATCAAGATCAAATGTAAGCTAAAGTGCCTAAGAAATTTCTATGCAAGGCATCATAGACAATACATGCAAATGTCCAAAACTTTGAATAATTCAAATACCATTAATCAAACTTTCCCAAAATTAATTTTTCAATAAAATAGACTTCATTCTGAGTCCATAGAAGTTAAAATCATAAAAATCAATTAAGAAATAGATTTATTATGATTTTTTAAAGTTAATTGCATTTAAGACACATTTTAAAATTAGTTTAATCAATTAAAAAAATGGTGACATTGGTGGGCCACATAGCGTCTTTTGGTTCATCGGATCGAAATCATGGGGTGGCAGGCATTAATGGCCAATGATTGCATGGCGATAATCACTGTTAATTAATGAGGTGACACAATGATAAACCAATGCACATCAGATATTCAAGTTAGTAGAGGATCACGATCGTTCATCTACACGTAATTTGGGTGAACGGCCATGACCTAGCTGAATGATAAATGAATCAATGGAATCAAACCTGTGGTTTGATCAAATGGCTGGACAATGAGATCAGGGCCATTGATAACACGATCAATGGCCCAAAAAACTTACAAACACATACATTACATGATTAACCTTAAGAATAAAAAAAACTTATTCTATTAAACTGTTCGATCAATTTCAATAAAAACTTTAGAAGAGCATGAATGAGTGAATAGCATTATTGCGGGATCATTTGCTCTGCCTAAAATTAGATTTTTAGAAAGCTATTTAAACCTAAGTGTAGAAAGCTAGAGTTAAAGATTTACTGAATTTACTAGATGGTTTTTGAGGTTATAAGGCTTGTCAAGCTTGTAGATTACCAAGTATAGTTCCCAAGAAGAAATAAGCATCTAAGAAGATCTGGATCGTGAGATAGATGACTTTGATGGACTTCATAGAGAAGGTGCTGGAATCTCCTCACTGACAATGTTTCACCTATGGATTTGGGCTAAGGAGGTGAAGAGGAAGTCTTAAGGAGTTAAATCAAAATGGAAAATCAGTTGGAGGAGCTCTGGGAGTGGGATGGAGTTCAATTAGTAGAATGAGACCACATAGCACATTTTATGTTGAGGGTTCAATGTGGATGGCTTTAATTGATCAGATCTTTTGCTTAATGAGGGACACATGTCCTAGGAAGTTGGAGAGTAGGGCCAAAGGCTAGCCAATCCATATGGCCATTGGTGGCCTTACGTGGGAGGGAGACCACTTATTTCCTCTTTAAATTAAACTAGAGCTTGAGCTTGGTTTGAGGAAGGTTAAAAAGTCTTTTAAAATTGGCACAATAAGGTTAGGGAAGTAAGCTTGGAAGGAAATGGATTAGATAAAGTGTGTTGACCATTTGGGAGAGTTTGAAGCCTTGAGTTGACTAGTTTGACAAGTCAACTGATAAAGAGCTACTAAGCATATAGGTAATGTAAGGATGTTATTTAGATGAGTGGCCAATCATTTAAATCCATCATATCGGAGTTTGAGTTAGTGGTGAATGTATGTTATGGAGTTTGACCAAGTTTGACAGCTTAACTAGGCTAAACATATTAAATCTAAATCATAGAAGGGTTTACATGTGTATAAATCATATAAGGGAGTGAATTTGAGGGTCTGATGGAGTTTGAATGGGTTGATTTGATTGAATATATTGAGTTAATCCATTTGGATCAACTTTGAATAGTCATAGGTCTAGTTGAACAAGTAAACAACTAACTAGGTCAAGATGACCAATCAAGTCTAAATCACTAGGAGAGATGGTGATAAGAGTTTAAAAAAGTTCATCCATGATTTAAAGTTTAGTTAAGTGTGAATAAAGGCTAATGATCAATTGAGCTATCTTGAGCTATTTCAACTGATCAAATGAGTGAATAGAAGGTTGGAGGGTCTGTAGATGGATGACTCATTAAATAAGGTTCCTAATAGAGTGGTCTAGAGATAATTGAAGTCATAGGTACCAGTGCACTAAGCTTGGCAGTGCACTGGGCCTAAAGAGTCATAATTCATGATTGTACTGGTCAATTATTGTTGACTTGGCCAACTAGGTCAATCAAGAAGTTGGAGTTAGACCTAACAAGTTCATAATGATATTTTGGACATAATGGAGGGGTCAATGTAATGGTTAGGTCATATGGATTGAAATGCCAAATTAAGTCCTTAAGGGGAGATTCTGTCAATGTGAGTTGACTTGGTTAACAATTCATGACCATGGCTTAAATTGGAGTCTAATGAATTTTTAGTGATGTTTATGATGCATTAGAGGAAGTTTTAAGGTTCGATTTGATTGGGCCATGTTGAGGTTTGGAGAAAATTCTAATTTTCCCCTAAAAGGGCATTTTGGTGATCTGGACCCCCGGTCAACTATGGGTCAATCTTGGTCCACCAAAGTGCATTTTAATGTTCAACATGTCATAACAAGGGTTATGGACATAGTTAAGGGTTTTAGTGAAGGTCCCAAGGTCAAATTCCATAATGTGGAAGGTCTAGTGGCATAGGTTGTAAATATTTTAAGGTTTTGCACCCTTTAGATTTTAATTATGTTTCTAGGGTTAGAGGACATAGAATGGCCTCAAATTTGGATGGTTAACCTTCGGGGCATGCCTACTCAATATTCACTTGATAGATCACAAATTGTGTGTAATTTGACTAGGTTTTCAAGTGATTGAAAAATCACTCAAAAAGGGTTATAAGACATGAGTCCTTAACCTTGAATTTTAATTTATAATTTTTGATTTGAACTGGACTTTGGATTTGGTTGCCTGAGTATGATTTATCCACGTCAATCACAATTAATTGGATGATTATTATTCATTGTATGTGATTGAAACTTGATTGAAAATTTATTTAAGGTTGATTGTAGGTTGGTTTAAAGTTTGAATTGAGGATTGATCGAAAAATGATTGAAGATTGATTGAAGGCTAGATGATTGACACCTAGATGATTGAAGTCTTAATGATTCTAAACCATCAGATTAACATGTAGGAGTCTGGATGGATCTCGATGACCTCATATAGAAATGAGATCAACACCTGGACATGGAGGCTAAGGGAGAGTCACTATTTAATGTTACAGCCAGAGAAGAAAACTCCATGGAGTGGACGTAGGATAAGTTTACTAAAACACTATAAAATTATAGTGTATTTGTTCTTTTTTTCTACACTTTACTTTCTTGCACTTTACTTCTTACACTTTAATTTTTATAAATCTTAGTAGAGCATTATTACATTTGAGTTACAAAATATATGTAAATGTTTTGAGATTTAGTCTTTGTTTGAAAAGAGATAAAATTAAAAAATAAATTAAAAAAATATTTTTTTTTCTACAAAATAAAAAAAATAGAAAAGTTTTTATTCTTGCTAATAGCTTTTACATTTTAAAGTTCGAATTTGATTGTTTAATATTTAAAATGAAATTTTGAAAATATTTTTAAAAAACCAATTCACCTCCCTCTTAGTGTGCCATGTTATCGTTCATGTGGTTTCATAACCATCCATTGAACTTTCAGATCAAACCCTTTACTTGAACTTTTTTAAACCCTAAATCACATTAAAATTTCACAAAATAAATTAAAACTCAGCTCGTTATGGATTCCAATGTTAAATAAAGCTATCTTATGATCATGTATTTGACCTAAAAATCATGGTTTTAAAATTCATTGCTTAGGTGGCTAGCTGGTAGTGTACTCCAAGCAAGCATAAGTTCAGATGCATTTGCATGAATCAAACTTCATTCGGAGAGGATAATCCTAATCTACAAATGAATTTTCTAAATCTTAAAATTTTCCAAAATGATTGATTGAATTCTTTAAACTTTAAACATAATTTATTAAATTATAAATTTAAGGTATGTTTAATAAAGATATTATTCAAAACTTCTCTCTCCATATATATAATTAACTATAAAGGCTTGCCCATAAATGCAAACTAAAATAAATCCAATTTAGTTTGCTAAAATAGTGAAAAAATCTTTTCAACACAGACTAAAACTAATCCTTAATTTATTTAATTTTCAAAATGATAGGTGAATTATTCTTTTTTCCTTTAGGAAAAATTTAACATTCCATATGCTGTATTTGATTATGAAAGTATAATTCATTTATCATTTGAAGTCGATAGTGAATCATTTGTCTATCTCTCAAGAAAGTATAATGTTGGTTATGCAGATTTGATTAATGAAACAATAAAGTTATCAGTGGAACATTTATTCATCCACATGTCCTAATCAATATGAAGAATAGTTTCTCCTTCTATAGGATGGTGGTGTATGTTGCCTTCTAGTGTGTGGCCTACACATGTGAGATTTCCTTCCAAAGAATTTCATTATCACTCTTATACATGAGAACTTCTACTTGCACTACATCTTCATCTTCCTTAAATGCAACGCATCTCTTTCTTAATCTTTAAATGTATCTTCTAATTTAATTTTCTCTTTATTTGAAATCTTATACTTCTCTTCTATTGCGACATAATCAGCTTCTAAATTTATATAATTACTATTGATATTAGCATGACCATCTAGAAATGTAGAGTGTTCCTTTTTAAGTCATGAATGCTTATTTTAAAGCTTTTTATAACTATCCTGAAGCTATTTAAAAAAAAAGAATAATTAAACATATGTAACATGACATACCTGATTACTATTGGATTCACCATCAAATTTAGCTACTCTATTCTTTTCCATGAAACATAAATTTGTTACTTCAACAACTTTGAATTATAATTCTATCAAATAGCCTTCTATGTTCTTTACATTCCCTTTTTACAGATGCCTTTTACTTCACCCTCCTTTTATTGAGTGGATCTCTATGTTTTTTTCTTTTTGCACATTGATTGTTTTTCAAAAATTACTTAAAGTATCTAGTCATCAATGAAATATCCTCGTTTCCATTAATACTAGAATCACTGTTTCTTGTGTCATCGCCTTTTAATGTAATAGTCATCTCTTTCTTCCTTCTTCACATATACCTTCATTTCTTTGAGTAAATTTTTGCTTGTAAGCAATCAAAGATCCAAGTAAGTTATCAATAAAGTAGGAGATAAGATCATTAGATTCAAAAATTATAGAGACCTAGGCTCCCCAAGATTTAGGTAAAAATATTTTTTTTAACATTTTCTACATTTGAAATGTATTTACCTAAATCAGGATGGAATATAATAGTTTGTGAAAACCTAGTGTACATACACATGATAGATTCACTATGATGCATGAAAAATAGTTCATATTCGTGCAAAAGTTAGTTCATACAGAATTGCTTGACTTCACTATTTCATTCATATGTTATGTATAAACTATCCCAAATTTCCTTAACACTAGTTTAAGTTGACACTCGCTTATAGTCTTCAAATTTTAAAGCATAAAAGAAATAGTTAACACATTTTGCATTCAATTGGGCAAGATTACAATCTGGTAAAATCATTCAGTAAATGATATTTTAACTTTACACCATTAACAATTCAATAAGATAGATAATAACTAGTTTAAAACATTTTCCACACAAAAAATTAATAGATTTTAAAAATATGGACATTAGAATCTTCTAAAAACAAATAGAATGTTATCAAATAAAGGCCCTAGGGTAACAGAATACTCTTTTGAGGTGTTTACATTGATAAATGTACAATATGGATCTTCATAGGTGTTTAAACTAACGAAAGTGAGAACCCCTCTCTAACATCACTTAAAAGTAATATGGTACATAAAGAGGCCAAGGGTGGTAAATTGGCAATTTAAAAATATTTTCCTAAAATCAGAGTATTGTGCAAAAGCTTAAGAAAATAAAATATCCAAAGCATAAATAAAAACATTTTATTTAACTTTAATTTTTTTTTGATACCTTATGCAGGAGTTTAACCAAACATTCAACAAACCAAAAATTCATAAAGATGTACAACAAAAATAAAAACATAAGAAAGTAAATGCAGGAAAGTAAAAGAAGTGTAAATCAAATTTGCTATATAGTAGGTGGAGAATGACCTTTACAGAATCTTCTATCCCAAAAACAGTCTCCCTCCTTTAGCCACTCGACATGGTGGAGATGTTGCTACCTCCCTATGCTCCTCGCATGAGGAAGAGGCCAATACCTCTTCTACTTCTCCCATGATGGAGATGCCACACCCCCGTTATGCTCCACACTTGATGATGATGCTGCTCCTATATCCACCTTGGCTATTTAAACTTTTTTCCCAAAGACTTTTATAAAGAGCCCTTATCTAAGTGCTCCATAATCACAATATGGAGGATTTAAGGTGTAGGCTGATTGAAACAACCATGTTACTCCCTCAAATACATTAAATTCCTCAAGGAAACCCTCCTTCAACCTCTCCTCCTATCTCTTCCAAGCTTTCTGGACTCTCTTACAAGAAAGGAGACACTTCACCCACTTTTAATCTCTCATTCATAGGAAAAATATCTCCGACTACTCAACATAACTAATTAGGTATTTTTGAATTAATGTGGGATATCTGTATAAAACACTATTTTTTATTCAATGCTTCAGATCATATAGTATGATACAAGGATCCACTAGTTGATTAGTTTAATTCCCATCACAGATCGTCCTATAATATATTTAGTTTTATATTACAATTAGTTATATCAAATCAGGCATCATCCAATATGAACTATGTTTAAGTCAATTATCTCTCTGGTAAATTAGACTGTACGAATTGGAATGTATAGTATGTTAATTAATTAGTATTTAATCTTGATTCAATTCCTAAATCTATGGGACATAATTAGTTAAGATTCATTAACAATTTTATAGAATGAAATCCTTCATATAGTATAATAATTTAAATTTCAAATGTTATATTTTCCAAATTTTAGAAACAATGTTTTTAATGTGATGTTTAATTATAAAAGTATATTAATGAATGTATTTTCATAATCAAACTATCTAAGGAATATGCAGTTTATCCATAAGGATAAAAGAAATATTCGCTTATCATTTAATTATGAAGATAAATTTAAATATTTATTTTCATAATAAAAAAGGAATATTTAAATTACCCTTAAGGAAAAAAAGAATATTCACTTATTTTTTTATTATGAAACTAAACCAATGTTTAAAGATTAAGTTTGTGTCCATAATTTTTTCCCTTATCTTAGAAAAGAATTAAAGTAGGGTTTATTTTAATTCTGGGTTTTAGACCCCCTATAGGGGTAAGCCCCTAAAATTAGTTACATCTCCTAAGAGAATACATTCAATTAAGTGAAGAATAAAGTTTTCAAATACATGTAGATTTGAAGAAATAGTTGGGCTAATAAGATTTCAATGCGTAGGCATTAGATTAAAAATTTTATAATTGCATATATAATTTTGATTTTGATTTTAGATTTTAGATTTTTGAAAGAATAGAATAGAAGAAAAATGTGTAGAGATTGAGGTGGTGTATATAATCTGAACTTATACTTTCCTAGAGTGATTTGTCAGCCAACAATCCTAAACATAATCAATCATTTTATAAATGCAAGATTAGATAGGCTTTATTCTAGGAATAGAGGGATTATAGTTTAAAAAACTTTATAATAAGAACTTTACAATATGTATATAATCATGCAACAATATCATTCATGAATTATAATGTAAATAAAAGATCTTTTATTCATTTATAATTTCAGAGTATAACCCTGGGTCAGTTGTAAAGAAAAGGCGGCTAAGCTCCACCGACAATAAGCTTGATTTTGACTCCTATATAGGGATATATTTGAATATGATTATTTATTATTTTTTTCAATCTTTTTGATGTTGAATCTTCTATAATATTCTGAAACACACTGAATCTTTTAAAACTCTTGACACTATATGACTCAATCTAGCAATACAAAGATCTAAAATATTTACATCATTGCTTTTACATTTGCCTTTATATCATTTATTTAGTAGGTTCTACTTTTGCAAGAATATAAAAGAGTTATCATTAAAATGCATATATGAAATGGTAAAGTGTGCAAAGTTATATATATGCAAAATTTTAAATTGAAATTAAATTGTACGGCTTTAAATTCACTTTGATCTTTTTGTGCACCATCAAAAAGTAAATATGACATCCATAGTATAAAAATTAAACACACAAACATGAATACCCTCCAGGTAAGGAACTCCAAGCAAACAAATTCAAATCACTTGTCTAGCCTAGGCTAGAGTTGGTTATCTTTGTAAACCATCTAAGTGTGTGTAAAAAGCTATATGGATTTGATAGGTCTTAGGTTTTATTGGTTTAAAATTATCTATAATTGATTTGGTTATTTAATGTCTTTAAGGGGTGGTTTGCATTTAAGTATTTAATGATTTAGACATTTTAAATTTATTTTTAAAGAGGATTTTAATTATTTCAATTGTTAATTTTAAATTTAATTGAACATAACACTCAATAATTTATAAGTGCCAAAACCTATTGATTAGCAAGTCCTAGCCTAATATTTGTAATACTAAAAGTCCTCCAAAATTGGGGTAGATGGATAACATATATTATTTCATTTTAATTAAGTATTTTGGTCCTTAAAGCTTGTCAATCCAGTACACAATAGCCCTATTAAAAGGAATCAATCACAAGGGAATAGAAGCTGTAACATCAAAATATTCTATTATTATATTTTAAATTAATTTAGTTTGATTGATTGTTGATTTATTAAATTTATAATCATAATGGTTACATTCAATCAAATTTACTTGTGGTGTTGTCACAACAGGCACAATAACCAAAGCCTCTTTAAGACATGTAGCCCGTAGCCTGAGGAAGTCCAACCGAAAAATTCATTGAAAGAGTGTTGGTTATTTATCTTACTCTGTTCTGTGATTTAATTCATTAGGTTGATGATTAACAGAAATTTTTGATAATTTATTAATTTTTCATATTTTAATGAATATTTAAATGCATTTAATGTGAGTTCCATTTCTTGACTTTTTCATTCAAAATGTTTTATAGAATTTATATAATTTTAATAAATAAATTTTTTAATTTTGAGTTTAATGATTTTGAGTTTACTAGATTTGGATTTTTCTATATTTAGTTATGAATTTTATAAGTTTAAGTTATTTATTAGAATTAAATTTGAGCAAATAATTAGTTTTTTAATTTATAGTGATTTCTACAGTTTTCATATTTTGCACAAATACTAGACCCAGAGATAATTATAATGCCTTTGAGTATGTTTGATTTAGATTTTTTTAGAATTAGTTTAGGATTTTACAAGTTTAATGCATTTTTATATATTGAGTTTGATCAAATAATTAACTTTTTGATTTACAATGAATTTTGAAGTTTTTATATTTTTTTTAAATAAAGGACCCACAGATGAGTCCAATGCCATTGAGTTTGCTCAATTTGGATTTTCATAGAATTAGTTATAGAATTTTAAAATTTGGTGAATTTTTTGTATTTATTTAATTATTTAATTAGAACCATTTCCCTATATTTTTACCGAATCAACTCCGAACGCCTTAAAATCTTTGCCAAACATTAGAAATTACTTCTAGGGATGATTTCAGTAGTTTCAAATTATTTTTTTAATTTTAATATATTTTTAATTATTTATTATAATTAAATATTAATATTTATTACTTTTTAAATTAGTTTTCATTTTAAATTAATTTAAAGGGGATTTTATTTTTCCTCAGTCAAGCTTTCAATTCTAAGCATTTTGTTATATTAAATGTTATTTTTTGTTTTAATATGGATTTATTATAAATTTTCAAAAGTCCTAGGTTAATTATGTGCATGAATCTTAGGTTCACTAAATGACAGACCAAAAAATCTTCGAATGCAGTAAAATTTAAAACATAGGTAAATGATTGCATGTAATTCAAACCCACTGAACTTGGGCTTCTCAAAGCCACCTTATGTTGAAAAATTAAACACAAAACCTAAATACATCTATAGCTTTAACAATTTATTTTAGAATCAATACTTAATGGATTTATGAGAAGTTAGTTGCAAACTAACTGTGACATATATATAAACACACCACTGAAGAATGAAAATCTAATTCTAAGTGCATGGATAGTTTTGAATTTTCAAAGTTATGGGTCCAAAATGTTTCTAAAAGGGATCCATAAGCTTGAAAATTCAAATAATAGAAAACTTGATCCAATCATGATCCTAGAAAATTTGCATAGATCAAGGTTATTCTCTAAAATCTACCATCCATATTTGAGGTCAATTCGACCATTGGATATTGGGAAATTCAAGAAAATTGGGGATCAAACATCTCCAATTATCTAAAAATCTCCTATCTATATACTCATGAAACTATTTTTAATAAATAGCAGAGGTAAAGAGCTTTCTAACAAGACTAAGAATACTCAATTTGGATTTTAAATGAATTTTTTATAATTTATTGAAGTTCTAAGCATTAAAATTAATTAATTAATTCTGATCAAAATTGGCTGACACAGAATCATTGCCAATCTTTGGTAATGATTGGCACAGCAACGACAACCTATTGAAACACAATAACAACACATGGTGAATTCACTTAACCACGTAAGATTCATTATATGGTCATCAAAGTGAAACAGCAGAGAATCAACTACTTAGATATAGCCATGTTGCCTGCAATTTAATCTGAGCAGCATGCACTCGAATCCTAGGGAAGACACACGTGTGTGGTTTGATCCATAAGATTTAGTTCAAATTTGTACAAGATCTTTAAATGTTTATAACTTTTGATCCAACAGCCCAAATTTGATGAAATATAAAATAATGGATCATGAAAACCTAATCTTGCAAACAATAGAGTTTAAGGCTCTAAGCATTGAGATCTTGGAGAAATTTAAATTTAAATTATAAAATTTAAAAGGGGATAACTCACTAGCCTGTGGATGGATTTTGTTGATTCTTATCTTGTTGGAAATCTCGAGAGATCCTCTTCAGCTTCTTAGAATGCTACATGAGCTAATTTCCCCTAGATGAAAAGTTGAATTTGAATCATCCTTTCTCTCTCTTACAAGTTTGGAGTTTTTTGAAACTATTGGGGGGGGTAGAAGAAGCTATGGGAGAGCTGGGGAGTTGGATATGGTGCTGGGAATTCGTATTCATTAACCCTTTTTTTAAGGGAATAGGTAGTATTTATAAGAGAGAGTAATGGGGTTTAATAGCCAAGATCTTTCCATCTAAGCCATGTCCCACCTCTAAATTAGATTTGGACAAACAATGGGAGCCCATGGAACATTCTGGAGAGATAGAAAGTGAATAGTTGGTTGTTGAGGGAGCTTGGCTTGAACCAATCATTAGAGATATGTTATTTTGGAGGTTATTGCCACATTAGCAGCTTAGGCTGAGAGAGCTTATTTTGGAGTTTATTATGACATCAGTGGCCCATGTGGCCTCAACATAACATGACCAGTAGGGAGAATATTCTAGATTGCATACAAGCCATTAGTTGGGTTAAAACTATGCTGGGTTGATCTAGGATCCAAAAATATGGGTTTTGGAGAGCTTGGTTCAACCCATACTATTAAACTTGATAAAACCATTAGTTCAAACTCATGGGGTGTGTGTATGGGTTTAATACACACCTGTTATAGTAATTTTTAAAATTTATTTTAATGGTACTAATTTAGATCAAGAAAACACCATTTTTAGCACTTCCTTCAACCCTATTGGTTAAACATGGTGGGCCCATAGGCTCATGGGGATCCAAGGAGCTGTCCCCCAAAGTTTGGTTCAAAGATGAGGTCAAAATCTAGAGTTTTAAATTTTTAAAGTTTATTTGGTAGGTTTTGGTCAACCATGGTTGTCTTAATTAACTAGGTTTGACCAAAGGTTAAGGGTGGGTCTAACTCATTCCAAATGATATTTTGGACATGTTGGAAGTGGTCCAAAGAATTGGTGGGATCATTTAGTTCAAAATACATATTTAAGGGCTAAATGGGCCCTTTGTTCAACTTAGGTTAACTTGGTGAATGTGTTGGAACTTGGTTCAATGCATTATAAACGATGCTTAGGAATTTTTGTTGGTGGCCCCAATATTTGGTTGGGTCTCCATGCATGTAATGTAGTTTAAAGGGGTAAAAGGGCAATTTAGTCAATTAAGGTTGACTTGGTCAACAAAGGTTAACTTGATCATTAAAGATTCACTAAGTTTAGAATTTTTTTAGTGCACTCTAAATCATATTCTTGGTATGTTTGGACAAGGTTGCATGGCTTGGTTTGATTGGGCCAAGTAGATGTTTAAGGAAAATTTAATTTCCAAGATATAGTGTTTTAGGGTTTGGGGGTCAATCATGGTCAAGAATGGTAAACCAAGGTTCAATGCTATTTAAATGCATTTTGCCAATGATGATTATCATGATCAATGAGTTTGGAGAGGTATCTAATGTAAGAATCTCAATATGCTATGTTTAGTGCCATAGGTTACAAATATTTAAAAGTTTTACAGCCTAAAAAAATACTTTGAGTTTTAGGGGTTAGGGATCTTAAAATGAATTCAAATTGATATTGTTGACTCTAAGGACATGCCTAGTCAATATACAATGGATAGATAACGAGTCTAAGCTTATTTTGTCAGGTTTCAAGGTAGTGGGAATTTATCCAAAAATAGGTTATGGACTAAGGGATTTTGGGATTTTCATTCTATTCTAACACTGGAAGTAGGAGTTTTGAATTATTAATGAGTTTAGTAACTAGATTGGATTTAGATTTGACTTAGATAATTATTTAGGAGGATTTAAGGTATGAAATGTTTAAATCATTGAGAATCATAAATAATTTTTTGTGATTAAATAAGTGATCAACTGACTATCACTAGGGACTATCAAGTGATAGATTTAAGGACTAATTTTGATTTAAGTTTTAAGTTGATCAATGAAATTTAATGATTAAGGGAATTTTAGGATTTGGAATGATCATATCGCTGATAATCAAGGGTGATTGTGAAGTGGAAGATTAGATGATCAAATGACAATCAAGAATGATTGTCAAGTAATGGTTTTTTGTTTCAATGGTGAAGGTATTAAGCCAAAATAAAGTGTTGAGTTTGATTTAGATTTGAATTGTATTTTAATTATTTAGGTCTAGAGAATGGTGTTTATATTCGGGGAATGCCCTCATTAATGAGGGCAACACTAGCAAATCATTTTATGAATAAACATTCCAATTTTGTGTAGGTACGAAGAGACAAATTTGGTAGTTCTACATACAAATAAAATTTAACTCCATATAAACCTCTCACAAATAATTCAAACAATTGCATATTACTTCCTGAAGTCCTACAAGAAGTTTCTCTGATGTGCATTAAGTCTTGTTTGGGACTATCGGTACCATCAAAATTTTAAATGTTGTTGACATGAATCCATTTGGATAGGAACCAAGTTATATTTCATTGGATTTTGCCTACCCTTTAAAATAATAATGTACCTTAAGATTAAGCATATGCTTTTTAAACTTACTTCTCTACCATTTATTTTGAATTTATAGAATGTATAAATTCCCTTTTATATTTTACTATTTATCTTGCTCTTATTTTATTATCACTTTGTTTATTCTCACCATCTTAATAGAATCAAGCATAGGTGACTCAACTTGTGTTTACAGTAATGGAGATTCTTGATCATGTAATATGGCCATGGTAGACATCATTTCTTCTATTCTCTTCTCCGTTCTAGCAATTTATTTATCTTTCTGATTTAATTGGTCTAAAAGAAATTGGTTAAGTTAAATGCAACACCTTATTCAACCTCTACATCTAATAGATTAGCTCTATCAGATTTATCTTTCTATGCAGATACTCTAGTGTCTACCATGAAGAACATAACAAACATCTCTTTATCATAATATTTCATATTTTCTAATTCAATACATCTTCTTCTTTGATCCTTCGAATAATACCTTTCAACTCATCCATCACTTCTATTATGGATTCTCTAACAAATAATATGGGTCAATGAAATTGTAACCTCTATCTAGTGTAGATATCATCACCCTTTTCCTTTTAATCTCTTGACCTCCTTGTTTACATGATCTTTGAAACTGTTAATAGGTTGTTAGACCTATTGATTTCGTCCTTAGCCTAACCAAGAGGGGGGGTGAATTGGTACTTTTAAAAATTCTCTTTGAATTTTGGAAGATTTTTAATTAAAATATTTTATGAAAATCATACAGTACGAATGCAATCGTACTGTACGAACAGTGAAGAATTTTATACTTTTTCAACCACAGAAAAATAAAGTGCGTAAAATAACAATACAGGAAATAAAAGGGACAGGAAAAGAAAACACCAAATTTATAGTGGTTCGGTCAAACACGACCTACATCCACTCCCTAGAGACTCCTTCTCTAGGTATTGCACTATACTCAAGTGACTCTCCTTTTGCCCCCACAGCAAGGCGGAGAAGATTTTATAAACTCTCTTCCACCAACCCGATGCGGCAGAGAACTGTCCTCCTTTTTCAACCTCTTGGTAAAGGCAGAGAACCCCATATCCTTTCTCACCCTTCTGGTGATGGCAGAGTACCTTATGTCCTTTCTCACCCTCTCGGTGATGGCAGAGTACAACTCCTCCTTTCTCACCCTCCTTGGTGACGGCAGAGAACCGATCCTCCTTCGACAATTCTCTTCAAAAAGCTATCTAGGAAGATTGGGAAGAACTTCAAAGAACTAGAAAGAGATCCTCACTTGGTGGACAACCTTGTGAATCCCCTCATAATTTCCTTCCACAAGATCTCTCACTCTTCACTCTCAATACACTCTCCCAAACACACTCCTTAAGCCTACTCAAGAGAAATTCATGGAAGACTCTTTGACAGTCAGTTTTTAGGACCCTTACATACATAGAAGAAGAAAAACTGTCCAAAAACTAAAAATTTCAAGTTTTACTCAATCTGATCATCCAGTACGATTGCATATCGTCCCGTACGAACAGTTCAAAATATGAAATATTTTTCTGGTACGCCTATGTACGAACCTATAACAGAGCCGTTCGTACCTCACAACCTTCTATACGAATTCAATTTTGTACTATACGAACAGTTCAAAAATTGAATGGTTCGTCCCGTACGATCCAGTACAAACCTAGAACAGAGCTGTTTGTACCTCACAACCTTCTGTATGAAGTTAATTTCTTACTGTACGAATAATTCAAAAATTGAACGGTTTGTCCTGTACGATCCAGTACAAATCTAGAACAGAGTCATTCGTAGCTCACAACATTCTGTACAAAGTTAATTTCATACTGTGCGAATAGTACTTAAAAAAGTTTTTCAACCAGGCAGGTTCGTTTTAGAGGACAAATAACACAGATCGACTCGTAGGAAAATACATCATAATGTACGATGAGCTTTAAAAAATTTTCCTCACTCCCCCAGTGTGTGTGTGCACAGTTATTCAACTTACATTCACACTTTCTCAGACTCAAAAAAGTAAAACTTACATACTTCACTTACAATAAAATTTAACAAATAAACTTGAAGTCTTCAACAGTCTGGAGTATGAATTTCTTGAAAAGGCATGTTAGTACACACAAAGCAAAAATTCCAATATTTTTTGGAGAAACAATAAACAAACAATAAGTTTTTGTAATCATCAAATAAACTCATATCAACACTCACTTGAATAAACAGATTTGCTCAATTCTCAATAATCTCCAAATTTGCACAATGCTTAACAATCTCCCCCTTTTGACGAAAGCAAAACAATTATTTTTTGAGGTAACAAGTAAACAAAAAGCTCCCCCTAAATAAGTGATCTATTCAAAATAAGGGGTTTGATGAGAAAGAAAAATAAGGGGTTTGATGAGAAAGAAAAACAAATGGAGAAATAAAGATAAAGATAATCAAGCAATGCAGATACACACAAATCATGCATATACACACATATCATACAGAGTAAACAACAAAAAAATAAACACAACAAATAATCAATACAAAACAAAACAAAATAAAGACAATAAGATAATAAGGCAAAACAAATAATACAAACTCCCCCTTTTGACAACAACAAAAAGGGAAGACAATCGAAGTAGTTGGTGATTTAAAAAATGTTAAAAGAATATTAACTATAATATTAAAATCAGATGCGGAAAGTAATGACTCAAAATAGTTTAGATTACATATTAGAATAAGGAGAAGAGAAGTTGATCTATGTCAGTAATGTAAGAGACGCATTAGGTAACCACAGCTATTACACAAATAATGAAATACAATTACTAATTTTCTATGTCAATAATGTAATTATTGATATGTGTAAATTGAGAAAATGTGAAAGGAAAGAAACGATTGGCGACATTGCAGATATTTTTCGAATTGAATGGCATACTTTGTGCATCTTAGCAATTTTTGGGCTAATTTTATGCCTCTTTATAATATGGCGACATTGCACATCTTTTCAAATTCGTGACTCACTTTATGCATCTTTCCATTTTTAGACTCATTTTGTGTCTATTAAATAAAATTCTTTCCAACACAATCTCTTAAATACAAATACAATAATGAACACTTGAGCTAGAAAATAAGACCAATATTATGACATTAAATATGCAACAATTTAGGCTAAGTAATACATATCTAAAAATAATATAAAAGTAAGATCTTCCAATCTACACCAAATCACAATGTAATCGAAATATTTTGAGAAATTAGATTATGCATAAAAATTTCTATTGTAATCCAAATTCAGTCAACATTTTATAAATTTGATGAACTACAATTGAGAGACAAAATGTAAATAAAATGTTCAAGTTATCACCACAAACATATAACAATATGCATAGCAACATTTTTTTCCATTTCATTTAACATTTCATGAAGCAAGCTTACATTTCAAATGAACCACAAATAAAATATTGAAGCTTGCCAGTTCAATCATCATAATCCTAACTATAACATCCAACAACAACTGCAATAACCAACAATAAGAACAATGACCATAACATCCAAGCCTAAGAGACCTACAAAAATAACCAAGAACTAAGCCAAACAAATAGAAAGACATCACTAATAATCCGAAGGACCCTGATCTGGAGGTGGTGGTGGAGTAGCGAACATAGCAAAATAGCTATTGAGACTGGCAATATTTGAGTTCAATGACTCAATCTAGTCACGAAACTAACCACTATCTTCTGCATAGTGATCATCATACAAATTCATTTTGTTCTCAATTTGATCAAATCTCTGATCAAAATGAGTTTCTAGCCTATCAAATCGCTAGACCATTTCCTAATAATAATTCTTATCAGGTCCAGGAGCAGGTGCTGGTGTAGGTGCAAGTGCAGGTGCATGTTCTTCTTCAGAGCTATCCCCAGATCCCTCTCTCCCAAAGAGTGCTCGAAAAGAACATCAGTAAAATAGATTGGTAGTTTAGAAGATCTATCAGGGTGGACCAAACTATACTTCTTTTCTAAAATATAGGAAATCACATGACCCAGAGCAATGTTTTTCTTCCTTTTGACACTAGGTTGGCCAATATCAGTAAGAGTATATAGATAGTCTAAGAGTAATTAGGCTTCATATATTAGATGACCAGTCATTATCAAATAGGTAACAGTTGAGAGAACAGGGGTCATATTTACTCGATCTCCAGCTTTGGAAATTATGGAGGTCCTAAGAATGTGTTGGATAATTCTTGCATTTTGATTCAAGATGTAAACTTTAGGTAGGTGACTTGGTTGGCTAATACCCCTCAGAACTTGATTTACTTCGGACCAATCATAATCCGCTCTAGAAGTAAGAGTGTGAGCATGAATACCCAGGGTTTTAAGATGAAGAATTAGCCCAAGGACCTCCTTAGTGATTTCTACTCTTTGCTTGAGGACAAAAGAGGTGATCCTAGTGTGTTCCTGATTAATTTTCATGTTTACAAGGAAAACATGAAAGAGATCTTTGTTGTAGGCATGGATGAGGGTGAGAAGGAAAGAGAATCGAGTTGAATCTAAAAGAGGCATTACTGCAAAATGAATATTTTCCTGTAGTAGGATATGAGAAGGAGTAATTTTAGATGCAGCAAATCTATAGTAGGCCTCTTTATTTTGTGCACTAAAAAGTTATCGTCCCAGTCACGCCTAGAAGATGAACCCCTAGACTGTCTCACTCTCTTCCCACTGCCTAAAATCTCTACTTTATGCTCTGAAGGGTTTGAAATTGAAAGTGAAATGACTGAAAATGACCCTTCTTTATAAAGAAAAATGATCGATCATACTGTATGAAATTATTTTGTATGGGACAAAATAAATTTCGTACAGGACGATATTAATTTCGTACGTACGAATGGAAACAGTCAAAAATGAAATGGCTTTTCATAAAGTGCCCTTCCCGAGGCATCCTTTCATATATGTTTTTTGACTTCCTGATCATACAGACCATCACGTGTTCATCCAAGATAATCAAAAAATTAAAGATCATTCAAGCGACGGTTAGGTTCGTCCTTATCTGAATCAACACATGGATCATACAGATGAATGATGTGTTTCTATGTACGATCATCAATAATAACTGATACTAATCGTAAGCGCATCCCAATTCATACAGACAAATCTATACAACTCGTACGGTACAATGGTGTCATCATACAATATGATCAGATATGAAAAACATAGATTCATCACTTCAACTCTACAAATTTTCATGCTTGGCTATAGAATTCGTATTGTACGAAATAATTTTGTATAGTATGAAAATAGCAGAAACCCAAACTATAAGGACTCCAAAACTTTTTAAAGTGAAATATTTTTCAGTTTTTACATAAAATATAAATAATAAAAGACAATGCAACTTGTACAATCAAAAAACACAATGAAAAAAAAAACTTATAACCTATACTACACACACTTGAAATAACCAAACCTACAATTACATACAAAACAAATTTTTAAAGTTTTCAATCATGCACTAAGATCAATCACACATAGCCTTGTCCTTAATATGCTAAAAGTGTCAAAAGCTATTTATTTTGTAAAAATGTCTGCAAGTTGGTCTTTAGTAGCGACATGATATAATTCAATTATGCCTCTCGCTACATGATCTCTTATAAAATGACGCCTTACATCAATATACTTGGTTCTAGAGTGTTGAATAGGATTCTTTGAGATGCATATGGCACTAGTGTTATCACAAAAAATTAGAATTATGCTAATTGAAAGTCTTAACTCAACCAACTATTATTTCAACCAAAGCACCTATGCTACACAACTACCTAAGTTAATATATTTTGCTTCAGCTATAGAAAGTACAACTAAATTTTATTTCCTGCTGAACCAAGATACTAAAGAATTTTTAATAAATTGACAAGTTCTAGGTGTACTTTTCCTATTAACCCTACAGCCTATAAAATCTGAATCTGAATATCCAATTATTTTAAATGAAGAGATATGCTTAGGATAATAAAGCCCTAAGTTTTGAGTTCCTAAAAGATATCTCAATGTTCTTTTCACTGCTATAAAATGTGATTCCTTTGGATCAGATTGAAATCTAGCACATAAGCTATTACAAATCTGGTTTCAAAAAGTACAGTTTTGATGATGATAAATATGTTTGTATTCTATTTTGCTTGGCTAACCCATTTCATGTACAAAAGATCAAAAGCAACTCAAGTCAACTCAAGATCGGGTGCATGTGTGTCTAAATGTAATGTTTTTCTTTTCTTGAGTCAAATGTAATGTAACTGATCCCCTAGCTAAGTAACCTTGCACACACACACTCAGGGGGAGAGCTTGAGTGAATTAGAGTTTCTGTTCAATTTTTGTTCAGATCATCCTGGACAATATTCACATCATCCTAGACGATCAAGTGAAAATAGAAATCCTAATTAGGGTGACCAAGTTAAGTCTATCTAATTAAGTCGATCATCCTGGATAATCCATCCATTATAGGGGATGATAGGTTCAAATAAAAAATTCTCAGCCGCCAGATCAAGTTTGGCAAGTTTTATTTTTAGAGATTTGATCTGATCATCCCGGACGATACGTGCATCATCCAGGATGATCCAGTATAATCATGCCTAAATTAGTCTGGTGATTAAGGAAAGCAATTAATATTTAATTGATATGATCATATCATCCGGGATGATCGCAAGATCGTCCGGGATGATCATGATCGTCCAGTGTGTTTCACATGTACGTCCAGAGCGGTGATCAGGATGATTTTGGTACTTTTTGAACTAATCATACATGACGATATCAATATCATCCTGGATGATCAAGTCATTTTTAGGTCGTCCAGCATAAGTACCTCTAGACGACCAGAGCGGTCTTCTGGATGAAATTCTTGAATTTACACTAATCGTCCCGGATGATCTCAGAATCATACGGGACTATCTGAACAATTTTTTCTACTAATCGTCCAGAAGAGCCAGATTGTCCAGGCTGAAACCGGTGATTTTGAACTGATCATAAAGGACGATCTATCGATCGTCCTGGATGATATTGGCCGACCAATTAAGATTTAGGGAAAATTTTGAGCCCTCCTATAAAAGATCTTTTTCTTCTAATAAGAAAGATCTTTTGCCACTTTCCTTTACCGAGAAACCCTAGAGAGAGAGAGTTTGGGAGAGAGAGGATTTTATGAGGGGGAGTTTGTGAGAGATTCACAAAGGTTGCTCCAAAGAAGGATCAGAGTAGTCTTCTCCATTCATCATCTCTCATCTTGTCATTATTTTCTATGGGAGGATCGTTCGCAAGAAGATCCGGGTTCTCTGCCCGCTTCAGGAGGAAGCAAAAGGAGTTTAGGTTCTCTGCCTGCTTCAGGATGAAGCGAAAGGAGTCTGGGTTCTTTGCCCGCTTCAGGAGGAAGCAAAAGGAGTATAGGTTCTCTGCCTCACCGGGTTGGTGGAAAGGAGTTTTGTACAGGCTTCTCCGCCTTGCTGTGGGAGCAAAAGGAGAGTCACTTTTGTGTTAGTGCAATACCTGGAGGAAAGGCTCCGGGGAGTGGACGTAGGTTAAGTTGACCGAACCACTATAAAATATGGTGTGTTCTTTCAGATTATTTTCTGCACTTTATTTTTCTGGTATTATCTGCTTGGGTGAAATCTGTGGTTGATCTTTTCATTTATGTATTTGCTTATTTCCACTACAAATCATCGGATTTTTCCTGTTGCTCTCGAATTTTTAAATAACCAATTCACCCCCCTCTTGGTTAGCCTCGGGACTAGTTCATCTGGGCTTAATATACCTATCGAACATTCAAGTGGTATTAGAGCCAGGATTCATAAAATCTAGTTTTGAAAAACTTTTGAATTTGATCAATGGCTAACTTTGGCAATCGTAATACTGCTGAAGGTTATTCAATTACACGACCGCCATTATTTGATAACATACCTTTTGATTTTTGAAAAACTTGCATGTCCACTTTTCTTCAATCAATTGATTATCGCATGTGGATGGTTGTTAAGGATGGCTATGAACCACTGTTTAGAATGATTAACAATGTTAAAATTGAATTGTCTTTCACTTATTAGACTTTTGATGATCATGACTTAGCCCAACTGAATGCCAAATGTTTGAACTATTTTTTCTGTGCCTTAAAATCTGAGGATTACATGTGTGTTTCTACTTGTATAATTGGCAAAGAAATTTGGGATAGATTATGCATCACTTATGAAGGTACAACTGAAGTCAAACAGTCTAGGTTAAACATATTACTCTATGACTATGAACTTTTTCGTATGAAACCTACTGAGTCTATTTCTGAAATGTATACTAGGTTCACTCAAATTGTCACTTCTTTGCATGCTTTAGAAAGAGAACTTACAAATTATTAAAAAGTGAACAAGATTTTGGGATGTTTTCCTTCTTTATTTGATGCTAAAATAACTGTAATTACTGAATCGAAAGATTTCAATAATTATTCTATTGATAACTTACTTGGGTCACTCATTGCTTACGAGCAAGAGGCGAACCAAAGACAGCTTGATGTAGGAGAGAAGAAGAAGGAGAAAACTGTGGTGCTGAAGACCAACAAAACTGACACTAATTCTTCCATGTCTTATAGCGATGATGTTGCCTTAATCGCTAGGCAATTCAAAAGCTTTCTAAGGAAGAAACATAAGAACTTTCAGAAGTGGAACAAGGGTAAGTCTAGTAAAACATTTAAAAGTTTATCTGATACTATTTGTTTTGAATGCAGGAAGCCTTGACAAATTAAAGTTGATTTTCCTACACTTAAAGCTCACCCAAGCAAGGAAAAGGGTGAGGAGAAACCCAAATTCAGGAAGGACAAGAAAATAATTCAAAAGGCATTCTGGGCAGATTCCGCATCTGACTCTTCTGAGACTGAAGCTGAAGAGGAGGAAACCAACTTGTGTTTGATTGCAGATGATCATCCTGGTCAGTCTGACCAGGAAGAGGTATATGAGCTTACTTATAATTAATTATTTAAAGTATCTGAAAGAATTCATGCATCGTATAGGAAGCTTAAGAAAACTTATACTAGCCTGAAACTAAAATTTTTGAATTTACAAAAAGAGTATGATTCTGTAGTTAAAGATCATTTCACACTTGACAGGAATCACATGTCTTTACTTGATGAATTTGATGAACTGAATAAAAAGTATTCTGATCTAATTACTGAGCATGATTCATTAAAAATCTCGCATGTTGATTTACAAAGAGCTTTTAAAGAATTAGACAACATGGCATGTGAAGTGGAGAGTAGTAATAGAACATTAAAATTTGAAATTGCAAGTTTGAAGAAAGAAAATGAATTTCTTAAAGTTAAAATCAGTGCTTTTGAGAAAAATGAAATTCCTCCTACTTTTACATAGTTTTATGCACCTCCACCTTTCGAAGAATCTGTTTCAAAATCATCAAAGCATGTTTCATAGAAACCTAGGAAGAGGCACTATCACCCACATAGATTAGTTAACCCCTTTCCTAGTGTTAGATATTTTTCTTGTGGCATGTTAGGACACATCTCTCACACCTGTACTGTTCACCATAGTATACATTGGGTGTGGAGGCCCAAATTGCCTGTTTCACAGTACAGCACACATGCATTGCATTCTTCTTTTCATAAGAAGAAACCCAAACCTGTTTGGGTTCCTAAATCTGACGTTTGATGATTTTATAGGTGTGCTCTCACACAAGACCTCATGAGAGCATGTGGTACCTGGATAGTGGATGTTCAAGACACATGACTGGAGATGCCAATCAGTTCATTTCACTAGAGGCCAGGGCTGGAGGCAAGGTTACACTTGGAGATAAAACCACTAGGAGGGTGGTAGGTTCAGGTATAATTGGTGATTCAAAGAATTTTATGATTGATAATATTTTGCTTGTAGATGGACTGAAACACAACCTGCTGAGCATCAGTCAACTCTATGACAAAGGATATAACATCAAATTCCTTCCCATTTGCTACATTTTAAGCTTAAATGACAAAATTGTTTTGCAGGGATAAAGGATCAATAATGTCTACATGCTGGATATAAGTTGCTTTAAAGCTGATGTTTTAATTTACTTAAAAATGGCTGCTGATGAGTCTTGGTTGTGGCACATGAGATTATGTCATGCCAGTATGAAAACCCTTAGGAGAGTCACACAAAAGGACTTAGTTAGAGGTGTCCCCAAGCTTAAGTTCACTAAGGATCACCTGTGTGATTCCTGTCAATTAGGGAAGCAAGTCCAGTCCTCCTATCACTCTGTTAAGGATATTAGCACCTCTAGACCTTTAAAAGTCCTTCACATGGATCTCTTTGGACCCATTAGCACTGCCAGCTTAGGGGGGAAAGTTTATGGTTTTGTGATTGTTGATGATTACTCGAGGTTCACATGGATTAAATTTCTGTCACCTAAATATGAGTCATTTGATGAATTTAAGTCCTTCTCCAAATGGATTCAGAGGAAGTTAGGTTGTGAGATCTTGACTATTCATAGTGATCATGGTGGAGAGTTTGAAAATGTGAAGTTTGGAAGTTTCTGTGAGAAGCAAGGGATTAGTCACAATTTTTCAGCTCCTAGGACCCCTCAGCAAAATGGGATAGCTAAAGGAAGAACAAGACCTTAGTGGAAGCCGGTAGAGACATGCTTGATGAGTATTCACTTCCAAAATACTTTTGGGCTGAAGCGGTGAACACTACCTATTATGTGCTGAATAGGGTGAATCTTAGATCCAATCTGAACAAGACACGTTATGAGATCTTTAAGGGTAGAACTCCAAACCTATCCCACCTCCATATCTTTGGCTGTAAGGTTTTCATTCTGAACAACAAGAAATCATCCTTTGGAAAGTTTGACCCCAAATCTTATAAATGAGTGTTCTTAGGTTATTCTAGTGTGGGGAAATCATTTAGGGTGTTTAATAAGAGGACTTTGGTGGTGGAAGAGACAACTCATGTGGTGTTTGATGAATCTGATCCTAAGGTGATTAGAATTGAGGAAGAAGAAGAGGTAGGGGAGATTACCCAAGGGGTTAAAAATGCAAATCTGGAGGAAAGGGTAGAACCTCAAACCACTTTGCCTAGAGATTGGAGATATTCTTTGAGTTATCCTAAAGAACTAATCTTAGGAGACCCTTTTGAAGGTGTTAAGACTAGGCATGGACTTAGGAAGGAAGTAAACCACTCTGTCTTTATCTTAATGACTGAACCCACCAACATCAATCAAGCCCTTTCTGATGAGTTTTGTATCTTAGCTATGTAACATGAATTGAATCAATTTATAAGGAACAATATTTGGGAGCTAGTAGAAAGACCTAGGAATCAAAGTATAGTGGGAACCAAGTGGGTCTTTAAGAATAAGATGAATGATTCTGGTGTGGTGGTTAGGAATAAGGCAAGATTGGTGGCTAAGGGGTATAATCAGATTGAAGGGATTGATTTTGAGGAGACCTTTACCCATGTAAGTAGATTGGAAGTCATTAGAGTGCTACTAGCCTTTGCCTGTTATAAGGGATTTAAGTTGTTTCAAATGGTTGTCAAGAGTGCCTTTTTTAATGGGGTAATAAAAGAGGATGTTTTTGTAGAACAATCCTCAGGTTTTGAGAGTTTCCAATATCCAAATCATGTTTACAAATTAAAAAAAGCATTATATGGATTGAAATAGGCACCCAGTGGTTGAAGCAACAAGTCTTGGATTTAGGATTACCTGTGGGCATAATTTCTGTTCTGTGTGATAATACTAGTGCCATCTATATTTTTAAGAATCCAATCCAACATTCTAGAACCAAGCACTTTAATATAAGGCAGCACTTCATTAGGGACCATGTTACAAAAGAGGATATTGAGCTACATCATGTAGCAACTAAAAATTAGCTGGCTGACATATTTAATAAACCACTGGCCTTTGACTCATTCAGCATTTTGAGAACTAGATTAGGTGTGATTGACATAAATGCTTTATTCTGATGACTACTGATTTCTGATTTATTTATTTTTCATTCTATTTCTGTTAGTTAGTTGTTTGATTTGATTATCTATTTTCTGTTGTTTTTATTTTTCTGCTGATTTCTATTTTAGCCTTGGAGTTAGTTCGAATTGAGTATTTATTTTGATGCAATTTCCTACTTATTTTTATTTACTATTTCATCTCTTTTGTTTACTATTTTATCTCTTTCAAAATCAGATCACTACTCACTACTGCTGATAAACTGGATTTTTGACTGAGAGTTTTGCCTTATTTTTATTTGGAAGCTAGTAAACAGTGATTGATTCCACTAGATCTATTAAAGGGAAGAAACATTGAAGATTGTTTCTCTTTCTCTAACTTTTTTAATGGTGTATATTTTCTTTTGGATAAAATTCTTCTTCAAAATTAAAAAGTTGGTTTTTGAAATGGAGATCTATTTTATCTTCCTATAGTAATCTACCTCATATAAATAGTGTTTTTAAAGTCTTGAGTCATTGTTATAATTTTCTGAACCAAGTGATTGCACTTATCATACGATGTATGGTTTTTATTTTGTGAATTACTCTTCCTTATTATAGAGAGTGAGCTTTGTCGTCTCTTATGTCTGGAAAGTAATTTTACGGCTGAGATTCTTTAATGATTTTGAGAGAAAGAAAGCCTACAAAAGATGCACAAAGAGCGCCAAAATAAAAAGAGGCACAAAATTAGCCCAAACTGAAAAGATGTGCAATGTTGCCAAAAATTAAAAGAATACACAAAGTGTATCAAAAATCAAAAGATGCACAAAGCGCCAAACAAATTGAAAGAAAAAGGGGCACAAAATTAGCCCACAAATAAATAGGCTTTCTTCCCTTTCGGATCCTTAAAGGTCTTAGAAAAATACATGTACCCTTAATATTTTCAAAAGTTTGAAACAAAAATCATAATTTCTGATTTCTTACTTTGTAATACTATTATATCAGATATTTTTCTAGAATGAGGCTTGAAAGAATCTCTTCTCAAATCTAATTTCTTTTCTTCTGAATTAGATTTTTATTTTAAAATGAATTTGCACCCATAAGGTGTCCGAGGTGGGAGTTACGAAAGTCAATTTTTCAACTTTTCTAGATTTCAGCGCTGTCGATCGTCTTCTTATTGGTTTTTGGATTCAAAATCAAGGGAAATTTCTGATTTACTGGAGCAGATCGATTTAAAAAAAAATTTCATTGTTTTGTGTTCTTGTGTTTGCCATCTGATCAGGATCCGCCTCAGCTTTAGTTTTGTGTTTTGTTCTATTTTCTATCTGTACTGTTGTGTCTGTTCCTCCTCCTTTTTGTGATGTCAAAAGGGGGAGTTAGTTGTAGTAGTTTTTATTTTCTGTATTGATCTTATTTTGTGTTATTTATTTCATTTGTAGTTATTTTCCTGTACTGTTCTAGTTGTTCAGTGAAATTTGAAAAGATATTTGTTTTTTATATATGCGTTGGTTAACTCCTGGTTATTTTATTTTAAACTACTACACTAACTTGTTCTATCATCAAAAAGAGGAAGATTGTTATAAATCTGGTTTCAAAAAGTATAGTTTTGATGATGACATGTTTGTATTCTGTTTTTCTTGGCTAACCCATTTCAGGTACAAATGATCAAAAGCAACTCAAGGCAACTCAAGATCAGGTACAAGTGTGTCTAAATGTAATGTTTTTCTTTTCTTGAGTCAAATGTAATATAACTGATCCCCTAGCTAAGTAACCTTGCACACACACACTCAGGGGGAGAGCTTAAGTGAATTAGAGTTTCTGTTCAATTTTTATTCAGATCATCCAGGATGATATTCACATCATCCTAGACGATCAAGTGAAAATAAAAACCCTAATTAGGGAGACCAAGTTAAGTCTATCTGATTAAGCTGATCATCCTGGATGATCCATCCATCGTACGGGATGGTAGGCTATAATCAAAAATTCTCAATCGCCAGATCAAGTTAGGCAAGTTTTATTTTTAGAGATTTGATCTGATCGTCCCAAACGATACGTGTATCTTCCTGGATGATACAATATAATCATGCCTAAATTAGTCTGGTGATTAAGGAAAGCAATTAATATTTAATTGTTACGATCATATCGTTTGGGACAATCACAAAATCATCCGGGACGATCATGATCGTCCAGTGTGTTTCACCTGTACGTCCAGAGCGGTGATCTGGACAATTTTGGCACTTTTTGAACTAATCGTATAGGATGATATCAATATCGTCCTGGACGATCAAGTCATTTTTCGGTCGTCCAGCACAAGTTCCTCTGGACGACCAGAGTTGTCTTGTGGACGAAATTCCTAAATTTACACTAATCATCCTAGACGATTGCAGAATCGTACGGGACGATCTGAACAATTTTTTCTACTAATTGTCCAGAAGAGCCAGATCGACCAGGCTGAAATAGGTGATTTTGAACTGATCGTACAGGATGATCTATCAATCGTCCTGGATGATATTGGCCGACCAGTTGAGATTTAGGGTAAATTTTGAGCCCTCCTATAAAAGATCTTTTTCTTCCAACAAGAAAGATCTTTTGCCACTTTCCTTTACAGATAAACCCTAGAGAGAGAGAGTTTGGGAGAGAGAGAGAGAGGATCTTATGAGGGGAAGTTTGTGAGGGATTCTCAAAGGTTGCTCCAAGCAAGGATCAGAGGCATCTTCTCCATTTGTCGTCTCTCGTCTTATCAGTGTTTTCTCTAGGAGGATCGTTCGCAAGAAGATCCGGGTTCTCTGCCCACTTCAGGAGGGAGCAAAAGTAGTTCAGGTTCTCTGCCTCACCGTGTTGGTGGAAAGGAGTTTTGTACAGGCTTCTCCACCTTACTGTGGGAGCAGAAGGAGATTCACTTTTTTTGTTATTGCAATACCCGGAGGAGAGACTCCGGGGAGTGGAAGTAGGTTAAGTTAACCAAACCACTATAAAATTTGATGTGTTCTTTCTGATTACTTTCAGCACTTTATTTTTTTATTATTATCTGCTTGGGTGAAATCTATGGTCTATCTTTTCGTTTATGTGTTTACATGTTTCTGCTACAAATCATCGAAAAGATTTTTTCTATTGCTCTCGAATTTTTAGATAACCAATTCACCCCCCCACTTGGTTAGCCTCGGGACTAGTTCATCAGGGCTTAACATCCCTTTCGAACTTTCATAAGCAAGCACTGAACATAATGTCTGGTCTGCTAGCTGTCATGTAAAGCAATGATTTAATTATTCCTCTAAACTTCTTTTGATCAACAAATTTTCCCTTAGGGTCCTTATCTAACTGTACTGAGGAACTCATGGGTGTAGTAGTTGGTTTAGCATTATTCATTTCATACTTTTTGAGGATGTCCTTAACATACTTAGACTGACTAAGAAAAGTTCCTTCCTCATTCATTTTATGTTAAAACAAAGGAAATAACTCAAGTCACCTATCAAACTCATCTCAAATTCACTACTCATTATTTTTGAAAATTCATCACATAGATTTTTATCAGTTGATCCAAAAATGATGTCATCCATATATATTTGTACAATGAGTATTTTATTCGCTATTCATTTTAAAAAGAGAGTGGTGTCCACACTTCCTTTAACAAATGATCCTTTTAGTAGAAAAGTACTTAACCTCTCATACCACGCCCTAGGTGCTTATTTTAGTCCATACAATGCCTTTTTCAATTTGAAAATATGATTAGGGAATTTAGGATTTTTAAAACCTAAAGGTTGCTTAACATAAACATCCTCTTCTATCACCCCATTCAAAAAGGCACTTTTAACATCCATTTGATACAATTTAAAACCTTTAAAACAGGTAAAGGCCAACAAAACCCTAATTGCTTCAAGTCTTACTATAGGGCAAATGACTCCTCAAAATTAATTCCTTCTATTTGATTATACCCCTTAGCTACCAATCTAGCCTTATTTCAAATCATAACTCCTGAATCATTCATTTTATTTTTGAACACCCACTTAGTCCCAACTACAGTTTAATCTTTGGACTTTTAATTAACTCCCAAACATCATTTCTTATATATTTATTCAATTCTTCTTGCATGACCAAAATCTAAAATTCATCCAAAAGTGCTTGATTTATATTAGTGGGTTTAATCATTGAAATAAAAGCTGAATGATTGACTTCCTTCCTCAAACCACGTATAGTCCTAACTCCTTCACTTGGGTCTCTTAAAATTAACTCTTTAGGATGACTCTTGCGATAATTCCATTCTCTAGGTAATTTATTTTCTTCTTGGTTTTTAACCCTTTCTTCTACTTTTACATTTTCAAGTCCTTAGGTTTCATCAACTTCATCTTCATCCAACCTAGACCCTCCAGTATTATCAGATTCATCAAAAATAACATGAGTGGTCTCCTCAACTACCAATGTCCTTCTATTAAAAACTCTACAGGATTTTCCAACACTTGAATATCTTAAAAAAATTCCTTCATCGGATTTAGGATCAAATTTTCCTAAGAGAGTTTTTCCATTATTGTGTATGAACACTTTACATCCAAAAATATGTAGGTGTGAGAGGTTGGGAATTCTACCTTTAAGAAGTTCATAGGGTGTCTTATTTAATTTTGATCTAATGTACACCCTATTCAATACATAGCACACTATACTAACTGTTTCAGCCCAAAAATATTTTGAAAGTGAATATTCTACCAACATGACTAGCAGTTTCAATTTATGTCCTATTCTTTCTCCCAACTACTCCATTCTATTGAGGTGTCCTAGGAGCTAAGAAACTATGATCTATCCCATGAGATTTGTAAAAATCATCAAATAATTCATTTTCAAATTCTCCCCCATGATCACTTTGGATATTTACAATTTTAAAACCTAAGTTTCTCTGAATCAAAGTGCCAAAATCTCCAAACTCCTCAAATGATTCACTCTTATGATTTAAAAATCTAATCCAGGTGAATCTTGAATAATCATCCACAATTACATCACCAAATCTTTTTCCTCCTAAACTTAAGATACTAACGGGTCCAAAGAGATCCATGTGAAGAATTTCTAAGGGCTTGCTAGTTCTAATTTCCTTAATTGAATTGAAAGAGGATTTGACTTATTTTCCTAGTTGACATGCATCACATAAGTGATCTTTTGTAAAGTCTAATTTGGGTATACCTCTAACTAACTCTTTTCTGGTGATTTTCCTAAGATTTCTCATACTAAAATGATAAAGTCTTCTATGCCATAACCATGACTCATCAGATACAGTTTTCAAACAAAAAGCAGTAGAAGATTTTATAGAATTTAAATCTAGCATGTAAATATTATTTACTCTATCACCATTCAGCACAACAGTTCCATTTTGACTAATGATATAGCTAGTAAGCAAAAATTTTAAATGATAACCTTTATCGCACAGTTGACTTATGCTCAATAGATTATGTTTTAACCCTTCTATTAATAGAACATTTTCAATCACAATATTTTTTGAATTTCCAATCATACTTGTACCTACCATTTTCTTAGTGGTATTATCTCCAAGTGTAACCTTGCTCCATTCCTGGCTTCCAGCAATATGAATTGATTTGCATCTCCAATCATATGCTTTGAGCAGCCACTATCCAGGTATCAAATGCTCTCATGAGGTCTTGTGTGAGAGCATTCCTACAAAATTATCTAACATTAGACTTGGGAACCCAAACAAGTTTGGGTTCTCCTCTTGATAATTTTAAAACATATGCATGTGTGATATACTGTGTTTTATGCATCTTAGATCACCACACAAAATGTGTTCTAGGATGAATTATACAAGTGTGAGAAATATGTCCAATCATACCACAAGAAAAACACCTTACTCCAGGGAAATGATTCACCAATCTATGTGTACTATAAGATCTTTTAGATTTTGAATTAATTGACTTATGCTAAATTTTGTGAAAATCTTCAAGTTTAGGTGGTTTCCTATTTTCCTCAATTTCTTTTAACTTAACCTCAAGATATGCTTTAGCACTTTCTAAAATTGAATTATCAATCTTCAAGTTATGCTCTCTACTATCTAATTCATCCATAAAAGTTTTGAAATCATTTTCAAGTTCAGTGTGTGATGATTTTAAAAGATCATGCTATTTATTTAAATCATCATGGATTACTATCATTAAAGTCTTGTGGTTACTATCAATTAATGCAAGGTCTTTCCTAAGGATTTCAAATTCATTTTGCAGCTCTAAATCTTCCAAATTTAACTTAGCATGCAGTTTCTTTAGTTTCCTATATGCAGAATGAATGTGTTCAGAAATTTCAAACAATTCATTATAACTCAAGTCACATACCTACTCTTGATCTGAATGATCAAGATTGTCAACCATCAAGCACAGATTTGTGACTTCCTCTTCAGGTGCTATTTCTGAGGAATCTGAAGCTGAGTCTGCCCAAAATGCTCGTTGAAGTCTCTTCTTGCCCCTTCTATCATTTGGTTTCTCCTCTACTTTCTCCTTGCTAGGATTGGCTTTAAGATTAGGGTAATTAGTCTTGATGTGTCTAGGCTTCCTGCATTCATAACAAATTATTTAATTAAGAGCCTTAGCATTTTTATGGAACTTACCTTTGTTCCACTGTTGACATCTCTTCTGCTTCTTCCTTAGGAAACTTCTAAATTGCCTTGTCATCAAGGCAATATCTTCCTCATCCTCAGGTAGTGACTGATCACTGTCTAAATCATCCACCTTCAAAGCTATGTTCTTCTCCTTCTGCTTGTCACCTGCATCAATCTGTCTTTGAGTCATAGATTGCCTGTAAGTAATTAGTGATTCAGGAAGATTGTCAATAGAATGGACATTTAAATCTTTCAATTCTATTATGACAGTTATCTTTGCATCATAAGCAGTATGTAAGTAATAAAGTATTTTATTTACGTTTTCTGCATTCATTAATTCCCTACCTAAGGCATGTAATGAAGTAGCTATATGTGTAAATCGTGTATATATGTTTGAGATTGATTCATTCGGTTTCATGCAAAAAAGTTTATAATCGTGTAAAAGAATGTTCAATCTAGTTTACTTCTCTTTATTTGCACCTTCATATGTAATATACATTCTATCCCATATTTCTTTTTTACATTTACAAGTAAAAACACGCATATAGTCTTCAGATTTAAGAGCGCACCAAAAGCTATTCAAGCATTTTGTATTTAGTTATGCTAATTTTCTTTGTTCTAAAGTCCAATCAGTAAATGGTATTTCAACTCTAATATCATCTACAATCTAATATGTGCAGTATAACCATCCTAAACTAACATCTACATGCGATTGTAAAGAGATTGTAGAAACATAAACATTAGACTTTTCCAGAAATTAAACAGAATATTGTCAAACAAAGGTGGCCTAGTGATCTAGTAACCTTCTAAAGTGTTCCAATTTTCAAAATTTGCCATGTTCGAATTTTCAAAAAGTAATTTAAACAATAATTTTCAAAATATGCTCTGATACTACTTGAAAGTGTCAATAGGTTGTTAGACCTATTGATTTTGTCCCTATCCTAACCAAGAGGGGGGATGAATTGGCACTTTTAAAAATTCTCTTAGAATTTTGGAAGATTTTTAATTAAAATATTTTATGAAAATAGTACAGTACGAACGCAATCGTACAGTATGAACAGTGAAGAATTTTATACTTTTTCAACCATAAAAAAATGAAGTGCGTAAAATAACAATGCAGGAAATAAAAGAGAGAAAAGAAAACACCAGATTTATAGTGGTTCGGTCAAACACGACCTACATCCACTCCCTAGATACTCATTCTCTAGGTATTGCACTATACTCAAGTGACTCTCCTTTTGCCCCCACAGCAAGGCGGGGAAGCCTTTACAAACTCTCTTCCACTAACCCAGTGCGGCAGAGAACCGTCATCTTTTTTCACCCTCCTGGTGAAGGCAGAGAACCGCACATCCTTTCTCACCCTCCTGGTAATGGTAGAGTACCTTACGTCCTTTCTCACCCTCCTGGTGATGGTATAGTACCACTCCGCCTTTCTCACCCTCCTTGGTGACGGTAGAGAACCGATCCTCCTTAAACAATTCTCTTCAAGAAGCTTTCTAGGAAGATTGGGAAGAATTTCAAAAAACTAGAAATATATCCTCACTTATTGGACAACCTTATGAATCCCCTCGCAATTTCCTTACATAAGATCTCTCACTCTTCACTCTTAATACACTCTCCCAAACACACTCCTTAAGCCTACTCAAGAGAAATTCATCGAAGACTCTCTGACAGTTAGTTTTTAGGACCCTTATAAACATAGAAGAAGAAAAACCATCCAAAAACTGAAAATTTCAAGTTTTACTCAATTCGATCATCTCGTATGATTGCATATCATCCCGTGCGAACAGTTTAAAATATGAAATATTCATCCGGTATGCTTATGTACGAACCTATAATAGAGTCGTTCGTACCTCATAACCTTCTGTATGAAGTCAATTTTGTACTATATGAATAGTTCAAAATTGAACGGTTCATCCCGTACGATCTAGTATGAACCTAGAACAGAGCCGTTCGTACCTCATAACCATCTATACGAAGTTAATTTCGTACTGTACGAACAGTTCAAAAATTGAACGATTTATCCTGTACGATCTAGTACAAACCTAGAACAGAGCTGTTCGTTCCACATAACCTTCTGGATGAAGTTAATTTCACACTGTATGAATAGTACTTAAAAAAATTTTCAAGTAGGTAGTTTCATTTTAGAGGATAAATAACACAGATTATCCCGTATGAAAATACATCGTACTATATAATGAGCTTTAAAAAATTTGCCTCACTACCTTAGTGTGTGTGTGCACAGTTATCCAACTTACATTCACACTTTCTCAGACTCAAGAAAAGTAAAAATTACAAACTTCACTTACAATAAAATCTAACAAATAAACTTGAAGTCTTGAACAGTCTGGAGTGTGAATTTCCTGAAAAAGCTTATTAGTACACAAAGCAGAAATTCCAATATTTGTTAAGAGAAAAAATAAACAAATAATAAGCTTTTGTTATCATCAAAACAACTCATATCAACACTGACTTGAATAAACAGATTTGCACAATTATCAATAATCTCCAAATTTGCACAATGCTTAACAATCTTTACTTATGACAGGTGTAGATAAATTGGCTACCATTATAGGTCACAAAATCTTATTTTTTCTAGATGTCAAGGTTTGTAGAATTTTGGAACTCAGCATCCTCACATCAAAATAAAAAGATGATTGACCAACTTCTAAGTAATTTAATCACTGTAGGTGACTGATGCATGTATGTGTGATAAGAGGCCTTTATGGGATTGTTTAGAATGATAGATGTTGGTCGAGATAATGATCGATGTGATTGTTAGGAAAGGTGTCAAACTTCAATAAATTTTTGTAGGATTCTTCTAGTGCTGACCCCCAGATAAAATAATATAATTTATGTTCCTATAGAACTTCTTAGGTTCCTTATCACACCATCTATGATAAATGACACATTAGATTTTACTTATTTAGTTTCAATTTTATTTTTCAGACTTCTTTTCGGATGAACAACAATAACATCCTTCTTTAGCAACTCACTTTCATCCTTTTCTTTTATGATTCCTTTCATAATTCTAAGAAAGTCTATTTTGGATTGTCCAAAGTGTCAGCACACTTCTGGACTAAACCCTTCAATAAACTTTTAAACTTTTTGTTCCCCTCTCTCCCAAGTAATGTATAATAGGATAGCAATCAAATGCGGGTGGAGGTAAATTAGCTATAACTCTAATCTTTTCTTATACATTGATAGTGGAGAGAGGGTGGATAGAATACCTCCTAAGAATGGAGATGTCTGGGAAATTTGACCTTCATCATTCTCCCTCAAAGTAAACATAATCTGTTCTTCATCAAGAAATCTTTCCTTTGCCATTTTCTACCTAATACAGTGGTTCTTATTCCTCATTTAAGTACTAGTTATCAGAGAAAAAATTATAGATGATGATCCGATTTCAAAAGTAATGGGAATCATAATTTGAGCCAACAAAGATAGATTCAACTACAAACTATATCTTTTCTACTAGAAACTTGATTTTTTAAAACACTGAAGGCTTAGCTATTATGAGAGTAACCACATACCCAACTTTTATAGCAATCATTAACACAAGTTTCTTCTTCTAGAAATAAACATCCTTATTACAATTGAATTCAACACCATTCATGGTCATAACCAAAATTTTAAAGCCAAACTCAAATTTAATTAGACTTCCATCAAGAAGTTTTGATTTATTCATTGTAAGGTTCAAGTTGATAGACAAAATTTAAAGGTCTATTTTCTAGCCATTTCTTACAAAATATAAATACAGACTTGTGTTAGTTTTCTAAACATAATGGCTTTAAACAAGATATTTAGATTCGTAAAATACAAAATTGAACTAGTTGATTGACTTTGAGTGAAGTGACCAAGTAATGAAATGTAACTATGATTTGTTACATGAAACTGATGGAAGGAGATGAAGCAAATAATTAAAATTGATAGATCTAATTCAAGAAAATTCATCTAGCTTGTTGGGAATTGAATGCTGATCACATTCACCTAAGAACGAAATGGGTAAAGTGATCAATGAAATAAAGATAGTTTTAAACCTACTACAAAATTAAGTATACTATTGATGAAAATTTAGTCACTACTAAAGATGGAGAGAGGAACCAATCACAAGTTTAGTCACTAGAAAAAAAAATAGGAAATAAACTACTACATGATTTTGAATTTTACTTTCGTGTAATAAAATTCGCATTAACTATAACATGCCATTTATAAAGATAGAAATGATGCTTTACTACCAATTTAAGAATAGAAAATTTTTATTAGTTTCATGATTAAATACAGTATAGAAAATATCATACTTTCTTATATTATAGAAATGATATTCAACTATTATTTTTAAAATTAAAATAGATTTTAAGGAAACTTGTCTTAGGACTCAAAGACATTCCCCTATCTTAATGAACTTAAAAAGGTTTAATTTTTTATTAGGGATCTACATTCCCCATAAAGGCAAGCCCTTATAGTTAATTACATATCAAGAGAACCTCTTGAGAAAACACTCAATAAAGTAGTAACTAAATACTTCTAGAATAAATGATGCATGAAAATATTAACAATCAGGAATTTTATATGCAAGAATGGATCAAAAAAGAAACCTTTTTTTTTAATTTATCAAATCAAAGGTAGAGAGTACTTATTATTCTAGGATAGCCAGAAGCACTCTAATGTATAGCACAATTGGTATTTAATAATTTAGAATAGAGTTGAATTTATGTTTGGATTTGTATAATTTATTAGATTGCTGGGATTCTATTCCTAGAAGGATGAGGACTTAAGACATTGAATCAACCTCAGATTCTAGGTCTAGAATGAGCCATTACAAGGCAATAATTTCATCTTGATCTACTTACATGCTGAAATTATGTATCAGGACTTATACCTCGAAATCCTAAGAATTCATAAAGAGCCCCGACAAGCACTAGAGTTATGTATGCCAGCAGTGGACTGCTAGCTAACCACCTAAGCACTTTTAAATCCATGAATTTAGGTTTTAATGATATGCATAATATTCATGCTATTATTTATTTATAAGCGATGACTTTAAAATTAAGAAATTAAAATCAAGGTTTTACTAAAGATGCTAAGGTTTTGAATACACCTAACTAATGAAATTCAAAACATTTTTCATAACTTCTAAAACTTTTATATGAGACTATTCTAATCTACATGTCAAGCTTTCCAAGAATAATCTAGTAGCATAACAATGCTATACAAACAAGAATAATAAACCATCCCCATTACTGAGGCAGTCCCTACATTATCGTTGGTGTGTGTTTGTTTAGTGTACATAGAAAAAATGTAAAATATGTATGCTTATGCTTAAAAGGAAATTAAAGGTTGGTGTTTTAAAGAATAAACATTATTCAACCCTAAGAGCCTAATGAGTGTCCAAGAAATAGCACATATAATGCCAAAAAACCTAGGAAAATGATTAAAGTTCAAATTCATGCATCATATACAATAATAAACTATCACCAAACAATCAACGTATTTATAAAAGAAGTAAAAGAAAAGTTCATGTGGCAAATGCCAATTAATATACAACCCATGGTCTATAGGATAAGTAAAGGTGGTCAAGCGCCCCCAACAATAAGCATTGATTTCTACTTCCTAAATTGACATAATTCTATAGAAGATAAAAGTGTTTATATATACATTTTTAGGTCTTCTTCAAAACCTTTAGGCTACAATCATTAAAGGAATTCAAAAAGGCATCATCTTCAAAAAATATTTTGTTAGAATTCATTACTTTGTAATAAAAAACATCATTTTAGACTTTCATAACTCAATACAAGTTCAACTTCTTACAAATTTACAACATGAATATAAAAGAAAAGACTTTAAAACTATATGGATTAGTATTTAAAACAAAGCATTTATATAAATCACATCCATATCCTATTATACAATGTTACTAAACACTTTCTCATTTCTAAGAAATGTTTATACTTGACCATGCATTAAAACTTAGAGGGTCTAGCAAATTAAAGCACATGCATAAAACTTATTAGTAGTAATCAAGACATTTTCCCACTTTTTATTTAATAGACCTGCAAATGTATGGCCACTTATATAAAATTTGATTAATATACCAGGCACATTTAACCTAGGATGATCTAATCCACTTATCACATCAACATTACAAGTGTAGGAAACTAAACACTGACATCACCACACATCCATCAGGACATCACTTCATAATCAACAAAATATATTAAAAGTAAAACACACCAAAACACCATCCGAGCCTAAACAGGAGTTATCCGTCCTGTAAAAATTCTCTGTGTCTGCTACATTGAGTTATCAGGTTCAGTCATAAATGGATTAGGATTTAAATTACCTACACATGAATCAATGTTTTGCTAGTTAAGAGATTTTATTTAATTTTAAATTTTAAGGGCTTATAATATAACCAAAAAATTTATTTATTTATGTTTAATTATTAACTTTACGTTTTAAAGAACCATTTCAATTAATAACTTCAATTATTTAAATTATTAATTAATAAATCCTTTTTTATGAAATTGCAAAATGCATTGATAGGTAACTATTACAAACTACTAAGCAAAATAAAATTTTCACATTCCTTCTTTAACAAACTAAATAAAGAAGGAGGAATATTATCAAAAAAATTATTGTCCAAAAAAAAACTGCTACAAATAGCATGAGTAGAGCAAAGATCCGCCTGTTTCTTACAAATGAAAATTTACATTATTAAAATTATTCAGGAATAATAAATCCTTCTCCCAAAGTTGTAAAGTATCCAAACCGATTTCTTCATAGACGCTTGAATCATTTTCATGATGTTTATGTTGTCTCCTTCAATGATAAAACCATTGCATTCGAACATCCAATTTTGAATATTTACTCTAATCATAAATAGCTTCCAACTCCATTTGGGATATATCCAAATAAATACGTTGTTTACCAAAGGTTAGAATAAACCTTCATTTATGATCTCTGATTATTCCACCACTACTAGCAATATTAGATTTCATGATCGAAGCATCAATGTTGATTTTGATCCAATCCAGAGGTGGGGGACGCCAAATTTTGTCAGACTCTGAAGGGAGGTTCACATCCCAGTCTTCTAGAATAGGATTTTGAATATTATGAAGAGTTGTAATTAATACATTAATAGTAGAAAATTGAATAAAAGGAGTAAAACTTCTATGCTTTACTTCATTTTGGGCTTTCTAGAGAAATAAATTGATGTACAATATAATCCAGCCAAATTCTTGTTGACCTTAGTCATCTTCTTTAGCTTCTTGATACACTCAAAAAATGATTGAAAAATAGGGACATAACATTTGGAATGTCAAAACTTAACAAGAAAATCAATCAAATATTTACATTGAATAGCTATAAGAAGATTATTCTCAACTTGGAGACATCCTCTAGGACAAGAATTGGATTGAATAATATTTCTATAAGTAAGAAAGACATTTGAAGGATGAGCATTCTTAATCATATGCCACCAAAACATATCAATCTTATGTTTGAGCTTCAATTTCCTGATGCAATTTGTGAAACTAACATCTTCATCTTCATGTTCAACTTGTATTGAAGCTTCAAATGCCATTGATGCAATTGATCTTCTAGAATGCTGATAAATCAATTCCAGTTGATCTCCCTTAAGTTTCGGATGAATAGGCACCTGCACTATCAAGGAAATCATCTCTTTATGAAAGTAGTTTGGCAACTCGCTGATCTTCTACGTGCCATTCAGAGAAATAAACTGCTGAAGTTTTATTTCCTTCAATGCTATAATATCAGCAATTATTGGCCAGCTCTTCAAACTTCTATCCAAAATCCATATATTATTGATAACATGCACTTTATTTCCATTAGATAATTCTCATCTGATTAATGGGTTTAAATATTTGGCTCTAAGAACCAAGATTTTCCAAGTTGATGAAGAACCTCTTTTAATCACTGCACTCTACACATCGCATCAACATTTGGCTATGATATTACGATTCAATAGAGATTATCGATTCTGAATAAATAGCCATGTTAATCTTGATCTTAAAGGACCAGTCTTATTAACAGAAGAATGAAGACCTAAGACACCAATTCTTTTAGGTTTATAGAGTTCATCCCATGCAACATACACTACAGGAAAAATAGTAATTACCGGCGGACAAAATCCACCTGTAAAGTGAAAAATGTGACGGAAATAATCGGTTTTCGGTGGATTACCGGCGGAAATCTTTCTAATGATAAAATGCTCATCGAAAAAATATTTCTATAGCATTTTTTTCACTGGAAGCATTTTCGGCTGAAAACCGGCGGATATATTTGACAACCTGATGCCTTTTCTATCGCCGTGTTCCAGCGTAAAAACCGTCGAAATTACTGGTGGATAATATTCACCGGAAGTTCTGGCGGATATTCCACCGTAATAAAAGTGATGCCTATTCTTACCATCGGATATCACCGTCGAATTATCCGTCAGAATTTTCGTCGCATGTTCCGCCGGAAATGTCGTCATATCATATTTCCGACAAGGTTACCGGCAGATAATCTTCCGGAAACCTGTAGCAAAAAAAAAATCTTCCTCACTTTGAAAAGTGATTTCCATATTTATACCTGCATACAAAAAATTACAACACTATATATATTCCACAAAATCAATAGTTACACAAACCAGAAGAGCATCATCCAGATAAGGAATAATTAAACATGTATACAATTAACATATATAAGAAGAGTGTCATCAACAAATTACTAAATATGTTCAAACAACAAATAGATAAATATGTCCAAAAAAACATAAAAAATTAGATGTCCACATCAGTAAAATAGATAAATAATGTCTACTCTGATTCAGTTTCATCCTCAGGTGATGTTGTACTTCTACCACTATTCATCTGCTCTCTCATTTTCTCATTTCTTCTAACATTTGAGCTTTCTGCTGCTGTATCTGCTTCTACTGCTGCTGCATTTGTATCTACCAATCAGCTTGGGCTTTCCATACCTGTTCTAGCTCGGTTGTAAGGGCAGCTATCTGTTGGGTATATAAATATTCCTGGGTATTACATGAAAAACTACCGCCACTAGATGACTGCCCTTCATATGCATAGGCCTGCGAGCCTAACCCGTATACTCTGCCATGCTGCATTCCTCCTACCGCTTGCGACCAAGTGTGATAGTCAGAACAGTCTGTTGAACCAGCAGAAGAACCTTCACCTGCTGCAGCCTGACTCTCTCGAAGCCGTGTATACTCCTCCTATGAAAGTTAATAAAAAGTTATGCAATTTATACATAATATCACATAAATTAAACTTATATACTTACATAGGCTCTCCTAGCACGCTCGTCAACCCATTGCTGGTCCTCCTGCCGCTTGCGGGTATGACTATGTAATTCAATAGGAGTCGGTTCTCTACCCAACACCTGTTTCTGTAATAGACATATATGAGTATTCTAATTAAAGAAATTATTAAAAGATTTTAAAATTTCTTACCAAATATCTTCTGTGCTCATTGTGAGGAACAGAACCTCCTGTATGAAGGGAACTACCCAAGCCCCCAACATCAGAAGCTCTATTCTGTCTATTTTGATCTCTCCTTCTGGTATAATCTGGGCTACCCCAAACACTGCTCAACTCTGCCCATACACCCTCACCAATCCAGAGAGGTCACTGGCTAGACTTTTAATGTCAGTAAATATGTCTCGCATATGAGTCGAGCAACGCTTCTCAAAGTTCTTTCTAATTTTATCATTATGTTGGGGATGCCAATAAAAATCTTTCTACAATTAAACACATACAATAAAGAATAAATAATTTTTTTAGCTTATATATATTAGATATAATAAAAAATTTTATATAATTACATACCTCAAACTCTCCAAACCATATATCCCGTACTTCTTTTGGGACTTTCTTCCAAGAAATATAAGGAGGTCGTATCTTCTCCATTTTATGTCCCAGATTTTATGCGTAAGATCTTTTGATGGATGAAACTTGAAAGTAATATGTTAGTTGTCAAAAAAACTAATTCAATTCTATTTACATTACTGAAATAAAATTAGTACTTACGTGTCACAATTAGGTTCAATCAACATGCGACCCTCTATCGTCTGCTTTACTGCAGCTGGATAGGAAGGTCCAGCTGTAGCGGGCTGAGCATGTACTGTAGCAGGCTGAGGTGGTGGTGGGATATATGGCGGATATGGATATGGAGGATGTGCACCATGATAAGGTGGGGGTGGGTAATAGGGGTAGAAAGGAGTAGTCTGTGTAAGGTCCGGTGAAGCTAAGTGTGGGTCTGGTGAGTAGAACTGTGGGCTACTAGCTGCAGGAGTAGGTATAGGCTGGCTAGGCTGACTCTGAGTAACAGGCTAAGATGAAGAGGTGCCCTCAATACGTGCAGGCCTGCTAACAACAGTCTTCTTGCTGCGCCTACCAAATATATTCTTGATCAGTCCTCTTTGACGGTCATCACCTGAAGCCATCTACACAAATATTGAAAAATATTAGTAACATAAATTATGACAAAAAATGAATATAAAATATCACAAGAATTAAATAAATGCAAGTACAAAAAACTTTTAAATATAAAATAACATAATAAATAAGTAAATATAAATACAAAAATTTCATTTCTAGTCCAAATTCATTTACCTTATGTTGATTCACTTTCATATGATGAAACATCTGTACCACTGTCAGACTCGTCATGAATGTCCTCTATGTTTAAATCCACTTCCTCTAACTGCAACTCACTCTCAGTAGTTATAATTTGATCGTTCACATCATTAGAAATATCTTGTATGTTTGACATAAACTCTTCTTGATGTGCTGGTGGTATTGAAGTAGTCTTTTCAATAACTCCTGTGGGTTTGGTCTTCATAACTACAAGCCAATCTTGTTTGCCTCGTACTCTACTCGAGTAGTTAGCAAAATAGACTTGGTGCGCCTGACTAGTAATGATGATTGGGTCAAACTTTGAATATTTTCTACCCCATTTGACTTTTGTTATACCGTACAATGGATGTATTCTCGTACCTCTATTCTTTAATGGATCAAACCACTCACAATTAAATAGATACACATTATTCCCAACACCCGGATATTCCAACTGTAATATTTCTTCTAATACCCCGTAATACTCAGACTCATCACATGTATGGGTATTCCCTCTAACACATACACCAGAATTATCTATTTTTCTATCTTCACACCAATATTTGGTTTAAAATTTATAACCATTAACTAAGAATTTTTTATAACACTTTACCGCTCTATTTGGTCCCCAAGCTAGATCAAGTAGTCCATGATATTGTAAATTACTACCTTCAGTATGGACCTAGTTATTAAATAAAGTATGTCATTAGTATGCTTAATAAATAAATAAAGATATATTAATTAAAATGAATAGTCAAAATATGTACCATATTTTTAAACCAAATAGGAAAATTTGTTTCCACTATCTTCTGGACTTCTACTTGTTCTGTTGTATTCAATCCATCAATGAAACTCCTGTAAACATTAAGGTTTAGATTGAATGAAAATATGAGTAACAAATTTATGAGCAAGCTTATTCATACTTACTCAAGATATGACTCAACTTCATCACAGTTAAGCAAGACATATAAAGTGGCAACTCGCATCTCTTTATTAGTCAAATAGTATATGGTACTAGCGCCTAAAGGTTCACCACTGCCGTTGAATACAGATAAATTTGAGGATTGACCAACTTTTTCAGGTGCAGTGCTCTGACTTGATTGTGACATTATTTCAAAGTAATACGAGCAGAACTGAGTTGTCTTGTACATTCAATATGCTTCGTATATTGAGCCTTCAGGATACGCTTTGTTCTTAACAGTCTTCTTAAGTTTATTTAAGTATTTCTCAAAAGGATACATCCATCGATACTGAACTGGTCCATCGACTATATCTTCATATGGTAAATGTACGGGCAAATGTTCCATAGAGTCAAAGAAAGCTGGAGGAAATATCTTCTCAAGTTTACACATAATAAACGGGATATGCTGCTCCATAAGAATCAGGTGCTCTGTATTTAATTTTGAAGAGCATAAATTTTTGAAGAAGATACTCAGCTCGATTAAGGGCTTCAAAATTTAATCTGGCAGATAACTAAAGGCAGTTGGCAATAGACATTGCATGAAGATATGACAGTCATGATGCTTCATACCAAATAATCTCTCAGTTCTAATATCAATACATCTGCTTAGATTTGAAGAATATCCATCAGGTACATGTAAACTCTTCACCCATTTTCAAACAGCACGCCTCTACTCTAAAGCCAAAGTGAATGGAGCTTTTGGTTTAAAATATTTTCCACTTCCACCATCCCTCAATTCTAATTCTTTTCTCCTACAAATCTCCTTTAAGTCCATCCTTACTTTTATGTTGTCTTTGGATTTATCTATGATATCTATGACTATATTGAATATATTATCAAAGACATTTTTATCTATATACATCACATCTAAGTTATGTCTGATCAAGTTTATCCTCCAATATGGTAATGACCAAAAAATAGTTTTCTTAGTCCAATTGTGGTTGACATCATATCCTGGCAATTTGTAATCAGCTAATGATGGTGATTCCACTATTATGGGGCTAGATCTGACTCTTTCAAATATTTCTTCACTAGTTAATCTAGGAGGAGGCAGCGACATAACCATTTTATTCTTGACAAAACTATCTTTATTTCGCCTGAAAGGATGATCTGTAGGTAAGAACATGCGATGACAGTCAAACTAAGTGTTCTTCCCTCTATGCTTTAGAGTGAATGACTTTGTATGTTCCATGCAAAGTGGACAAGCTAATTTTCCAGAAGTGTTCCAACCTGAGAGCATACCGTATGTGGGAAAATCACCAATTATCCAAAGTAATGTTGCCCTCATAATGAAGTTCTATTTGGTGGAGATGTCATATGTACTTATTCCCTCTTCCCATAATAGATTTAAATCATCAATTAACAGTTGTAAGAAAATATTGATCTTTACTTTTGGATTATGTTGTCCTGGAATGATAAGCGTCAGAAACATATAAGGAGTAGTCATGCACAACTCTGGTGGAAGATTATATAGTGTGAGTATGACAGGCCAACATGAGTAAGGTGAAGCATGAAAGTCAAGTGTATGCTTTGATATCACTTGAAAGATTGAGATGCGCCAAGAGTTATAATATTTATTAATTTTTTTTTAGATTTCTTACAATAATAACTTAACTAGTCAAATACGGAAGCTGATGATTTGTTATATAAAGATGGTGATTATTCTCTAATTATCACAATAAAATAATGTTCTCAGATTTTCACTAAGCAGTTATAATAAAAAATAAGATGCATGAAAATAAAGTACAGAAAATAAAATCAGAAAGAGCACATCAGATTTATAGTGGTTCGGTCAAACTATGACCTACGTCCACTCCCCGGAGCCTCCTCTCTGGGTATTGCACTATCACTATAGTGTCTCTCCTTTAGCCCCTTCAGCTAGGCAGAGAAGCCCTTACAAACTCTCCTCCACAAACACGGTGTAACAGAGGACCGTACTCCTTTCACAGGCAGAGAACCTTAACTTCTTTTCACCCTCCTGGTGAGGCAGAGGACCTGAACTCCTTTTCACCCTCCTGGTGAGGTAGAGGACCTTGAATCACTTTCACCTTCACCGGTGCGACGGAGTAGCCGGGTCTTTTGACACCAAAGAGGTCTTCTTCTTCCAAAAGCTTCCCTCAAGACAAACCTTGACTCTTGGAGGAACTCACGAGCAAGTTCGCCGAAGTAACCGTGTGAAAACCCCCTCTCACACTCCCTTGAAGCCCACAAGGATCTTCTCCCTCTCTTACAAACTCCACCCTTTCTCTCCCTAGCCCAAAGCCCTCTCTTCAAGCTTTCTTTAGAAGAAAACAACTCAATGAATGCTCAAAAAGACTCCTACAAAGTCTTATGAGAAAGCTTAAATAGAGGGCTTCAAAAAACCCTAAAAATCCAATTCAGCCGTCAACGATCGTACAGTACGATCGCAGGATCGTCCAGTACGATGTGTAGAATTTGACCTGTTAGTACTGTACAATCTCAGAATCGTACAGTACGATTAGTTCAATCGAAGTGCAGTTCATCCAGGACGAATCTTGGGACGACCAAAATCATCTCTGATCATCGTATAGTATAATCCAGTTCGTACAGTACGATCCAAATATCAAAATTACGTAGATTCGATTGAATAATCATAAGATTAAATTAGGTAATATTTTCAACATCGTACAATATGATTAAGATCGTATAGTACGAATAGAACAATTTCCAAATTTAAATTTTTGCCTAATTTAATGATCGACGGGGTTTCTAATTATACCAGATCGTCCAGTACGATGTGGTATTCGTACTGTACGAATAGTTATATTTCAAAAGAATTTTTTTCAGAAAAATAAAATATTTTAATTAATTTCTATAACACCAGATCGTACAGTACGATGTACAGAAAAATTAAAATATTTAACATTAAATTTTCTCCCCTTGTGTGTGTGTGCACGGTCACTAGGCTATCATGCACCTTTACATGACTTGATTCAAGAAGTTAAAATAAATAAATGAAAATTACATTCTCTTTTATCATAACCTATTCTACCCAGTCTTAAGCCCTGAATCTTCAAAGACCAGTGTCTGTTGTACCTGAAATGTTAGTCAACACACAAACATCTATACACAATAAATACTAGGAGAAATAAAGAGCCAATCAATAATATTGTTATCATCAAAATCATAAACTCGGGAGCCCGAGTTGTAACAAAGTAGACTAACTAAATGGAGTGAAACCATCTGCGCATAAACCTAATCTTATACTTCTTGATTCTGAGAAGAATGTGGGATATGTACAATAAAAAAATATTTCCAGGCATCTGCTTCTGATGGAAGTGTAATAAACCATTCCTTTGAGATATGTTCTTTATGCCATCTCATTTGTTTAGTAGATCTCATTGATGCATATAATCATTACAGTCTAGGAATTATGGGTAAGTAAAATAACCTGCTGGCTGCTACATCCTTCAGCTTTCCTTTTGTGATAGATTTTGGTTTAAATATCGATGCATTGCAATGATGGCATGCAATCTCTGATTGGAAATCTTTGTAGAATAACATGCAATCGTTGACATAATAATATATCTTTTTGTATGTCAAACCAAGCTTCGAAACCAACTTTTTAGTCCGATATAAATCTGTGGGAATTATGTTATCTGTTGGATTGGTTTCTTTGAGTAGTCCAATAAATTGATTAAAATAATCACGGGGGGGCATTATAATCTGCCTTGATACTTAACATCTTAAGAGCAACGGATAACTCTGTGTGAGTGGTGCAACCTTTCCATATTGGTTATTGGGAAGCATGTAATAAATCATAAAAATTTTATGCTTCTTTATTAGGTGACTCTTTTGTATATTGTTGAAATTGTGCTCCACTTAAATCATGAATTAAGTCCTCGAGATTAGGTATGATATGCTCTTCATCATCTCTAGTAGCACTTGTCGATGGGCAGCATCGAGAATCCAAATGTAGTTCATACTCACCATGAGAAGTCCAATACCAATAATCTAGCATGAAACCTCGACGATATAGATCAACAGTTATGTCATCTGGGCTAAGGTGCACCTGATTTTTATGTTTAGAACATGGGCAACGAAACTTTCCATCTGAGATGAAGCTGGGTAGTTGAGAAGCTATCTGAATAAAAATATGCACCCCTCTAATGAACTCATCAGTTAATGTCTTTCGTCCTTGCGCCAATCGATTATACATCCAACTTCTTTGAGTTCTGATATCCATAATATATAGCCTACATATAATATTGATAATAAGGATATAAGTTATGATTACTTGCCAAAATAGTTACATACTACCATTGATAAAAAGATAGCAAGGTAGTCCTATCTAGGTTTGATGGAGAAATATAGAGAGAATAAGGATGATCTACATTTGATATTTATTGATTTAGAGAAAGCATATGATAAAGTTCCAAGAACAGCAAGCGAGCTCAAGGATTTGACCAAAATATGTATGCAGGAGCTTTTGGAATCATTTCGTATCCTATCTCTAAGGGTACAACCACTCATCTACCTGAGCATCCTCATGTCTGCAATGCTTAACTTAGAATTATGCTACTCTTTTATTGGCCAACATTCAGCACCATAAAGCATTGCAGGTCTCACCACATCATTAGGCGCGCGGTATCGAGTGCGGTACCACTCGGTATCGACAGCAGTACCGCTCAGTACCGATCGGTACTAGCTATCCAGACAGAATAATTTTTCAAGTTTGAGGGGTACTTTTCTATCAGACAATAAGCCCGATGCATTCCTCCAGTTCAACCATCCTACTTGGATATCTAAAATGTGTACTCTTATTAATGACCAACATTCTGCACTTAAAAAAATTACAGGTCTCACTACCATCTTATAGAATTTTCCAATATGTTTGAAAGGGACTTTTCTATCACATAACAAGCCCAATGCATTCCTCCACTTCAACCATCCAACTTGAATTCTACTAATAATATCCACATCTATTTCATTACTCTAAACAATAGACCCAAGATATCTAAAATGTGTGCTCTTAATAATGACTTTGATTGCCCAAAGTTACAAACCCCACACTTGATTTATTATTACGAAAATTACACTCCATATATTCAGTTTTAGATTTACTCAAATGTAAGCTTTTAGACTCTAAGGTTGGCCTACATAGTTCAAGTTTACCTTGAACTCCCTCTCTAGTCTTATTAACAAGAAGAATATCATCAGCAAAAAGCATACACCAATGTACATCCTCTTGCAAATGTCTAGTGAGAACATTCATGACTAAAGCCAAAAATCAGGAATGCGAAAGGGAGAAAGTTACCTAAACAGCAAGCGAGCTCCTAACGCGGACAATGTCAACGGAGCGAAGTCCACCAGCGTGCATCAAGGAGAGAAGTCGATCTGCATCCATGGAGAGAAGTTCATCAAATTAGGGTGAACTGACTGGAGAAAATGGAGCAAAGAAGGCGAAAGTGAGAAAGTTACGTACATAGAGCGACCGGCACGGGCGAGGCCGAAGAGGGACATCGTCAAAGGAGCTCGAGGGCAGGGTCATCGTCGAAGGAGCTTGATCGAGCGAGGGAGGGACGTCATCGACGGAGCTCCAGGGCTGGCACGTCGTTATCGATAGAGCAGGGGAAAGAAGCGACCTAAACATAATGAGCTAAAGTCGAGGGCACGGAGCCGATATATTGAAATTATCGACGTATTTTCTGACCAAAAATACGCCGAAAGTATTACCCGCCGGTAATACTTCGTTGGGTTTTAATTAACCCGACGGTAAATCTGCCAGATATTACCGACGGAATATGCGTCGGTATATTGAAAACACAAGCGCAATTCCGGCGGTTCTACCGCCAGAAAATTACCGACAGTACTTCCGCAGGAAAGTCCGCTGTAAGATTACCGGCGGAAAAATCCGCCGGAAATTCCGTCGTTGATTCCGGCGTAACTATTTCCACCGAAATTTTCGCTGGTATTTCATTATTTTCCTGTAGTGATAATGTAAACCATTCCTACCTTTGTCTTTATGCCATAAGAAGTTTCTACATAATTTACCCAAGTCATTCAATAAACCCTTAGGAACCAACAAATGTGTTGAGAGAAAAATTGGAAGCGATAAGAATGACGATTTTATTATTAGAACTCTTTGAGCCAATGAGAGGAATCTATGTCCCCGTGCATTTAATCTTTCCAATGCATAATCCATGATAACTTGATAATCAGATAGAACCACCCTTCCTAATACCATTTTAACACTCAAATAATGCAACTCTTTGACAACTTCAAAGCCAATTTTTTTGGAAATCAATTTCTTTAATCTATCTTCAATAGACTTTCGAATATATTCTGAGACTTATTATTGTTAACTTTTTGACCAATCTACCCACATAAATCATTAAATATTCTTTTCATCAACTCAGCATCTCTGGATGATGCATTTGAAAATAAAAGGATATCATCAGCATATAACAAATGTGATATTTTTTTAGGTTGAGGGACAATTTTTATGCCCAAATCTAACCCTCTCTGATGAATAGCATTTGATAGAAGTTGAGAGCACATAATGAATAGGTATGAAGACAAAGGGTAACCTTGTCAAAACCCACACTTTGCTTCGATCCAATTAGAATTTCTACCATTAATAAGAATATAATATCTAATGTTTTGCACACATATAATAAGATTAGAAAACTTATTAGGAAACCCAAACCAACTTAAAATTTTGAACCACATAGGCCAATCCATACTATCATAAGCTTGTTCCATGTCAATCTTAACTACCATTAATCCTTTCTTAAAATTAAAAAATATAAACTTGTTAAAAATATCTTGAGCCAAAAGACAATGATCAGACATAGATGTACCTGGAATAAATGCTACTTGTTCTTCAAAAATAATCTTGGGAGGACAAAGTTTCATTCTATTATGAATCATTCTAGTAGCTACTTTGTAAATAGTTTGACATAACTAATTGGTTTAAAATGAGAAGGTTCAAATGGTTTTTTGGTTTTTAGATTCAACACAATTAACGTATCTTTCAAATCAGCATACATTCTACCATATTTGAAAAAGCTATCAATAGCATTCCAAGCATTGTCTTTAACAATATCCCAATAAAATTAAAGAAAGGAAGATGTTATACCATTAATTCCGGGAGACTTTTTTCGGCCCAATTGTTGTACAGCTTGAACAAACTCTTCTCTAGTGATTTCAACATTAAGCATATCAAGATATGATTTACAAATTTGTTGGTCATTATAAATAGCCGACAAATCTTCAAGGTTGTAATATCTTTTTTTTTACTTCTACTCGAAAAAATTGAGAAAAACTGATTCCATACCTTCATGATCTTCTATGTAAGATTTATTTGCAACTTTCAACTGCTTAATCTAGTTACCATTCCTCTTAGCTAATGCATAATCAGGAAATTATTTGGAATTTGAATCTCCCTCCTCCATCCATCTCGTCTTGGCTCTTTGGCTCCACTATGTTGATAAATGATCTAATGTCACATTTAGCTCTTGAACTTTGTTGTGAAGAATCTTTAAATCTGTAGGATTCAAATGACCCTTAACACTCTCCTCCATTTACAACTTTAGAATATCAATTTTAGGTTTTCTTTGATTGTATTCAATTCTCTGATCTTGTTCTTATTCCAATAATACAGAGCTTTCAATGATCTTCACATCTTCTTTTGCAAGATTTTAGCTTTGCTAACAACATTTATTTTTCTCCAAGATTTATGAACAATGTTCCATATAGCAGGATAAGATTTCCAAATGTCTTAAAGTCTGATTAACTTACGATGAGGAAGAAGAGTATCATCAATCTTGAACATTATTGGATTAGGATCCGAAGCAATTCTAGCAAGGTGCCTATATACTACAAATGGCATAATCTGTAACACTGCTAAATTGAGAAGACATCTATCAAATCTTTTTAGAATTCTTAATGTTCCCTCCTTATTTTTGTACCAGGTATATCTCAATCCAGTAATACCTACATCATGCAAATCATTATTAGCCATAAATGACTTCATCACCTAGGGGCCTTGAGAAAAAATGAATATCTTGCCCCCTCTCTTATCATCTTTGGAAAGAATATAATTGAAATCACCACCCATAATGAAAGGAATGTTGATGGAAGAGACTTTTTCAAGAGCATGCCATAACCCCCTCCTAACATGTAACTCCATATTCCCATAAATGGAAGCAACATGCCATCTACATTTACTAGGAATTTGGATAACACCAACAACGAACTGAGAAGAATCCTTTAAAACTTTAAAACTAACTACATTATTTTTCCATAAAGTAAGAATCCCACCCAAAATATTATCAGCAGGATGATGAAAGAACTCCCAATCCTCCCCAGTAATCCTACTAACCTCCCTTCTATTGATAGCGGATAACTTTGTTTGAACTAGCCCAACAAAAAAAAACATTATTATATCTAACAATTTCTCTAAGATAAGAAGAACTTTCTTCTTTTTTTAGCTCCTCTACAATTTCAAAATATGACAAAGATTAAGGAAAAAATGAAGATTAATTACCACCTCCACAATTCCCATTCACATCAACTTTCCTTTTTCTAGGAATATTCTCAATAGGACCTAAGGATTTAAGTTCTTTACTTTTTTTTTATAGAACTTCCACCTTCACCAGTCTTCATATTAAAAGAAGAACATTTACTTATCTTTGTATCTGAATTTTGGATGATAGAAGTAGTGTTTAACATCCTTTTGTCATTTGGAATGAAATGCTCCTTGTTTAATTTAATCTTCTTCTTATCAGAATCCACCTCTTCAGCAACTTCATAAGCAGTCACCGATTTAGCAATAGATATAATATCGGCTTTACTTTCAAATCCATTTGCAGGACTTTTCCTTAATGCAGCAACATCTTCATCCTCACGAATAATTTCCCCAACTTCCAAAATAGATTCTTCACTACTATGAGATAACAAGCTAAATTTATTTGATGTTAACAAATTCTGCTTATCTTCAATTGCAGTCGAAATTTTTTAAGAATGAACATCTTGAATACTCACATTATTTCCCAAGCCATCTTGTTTATGCATTTAATTTTGGCTTTCAAAATAATTACCCGTTAAATCTATGTCCTTAATAATCAAAGACTTCTCCCCACGAGATTCTGTATCCTTTTCAGATTTATCCCTGCCCTTTGAACTATTATCCTCAAGGAAATTAGGAGCTCAAGGATTAATATTTTTAATAGATTTATCTTTGTCTGAAGTTTTTTCCTTCAATTCATATCTCCCCCTATTCTTCCTAAAGTTCACATGAATCCATGGTCCATATTCTAACTCCTCACTTTGTTTAGAAGTAAGCTTCTCATAATCCATCTTCAACAGTCCAGTATCTGCATCAGACACATTCTTGCTGGTCTTCTTTTGTTGAAGTGTTATATTAACATCGGGACACATATCAACTATATGTCCAATCTTCCCACAATAGAAGAAAAAGGATTATATTTTTTCATATTTAACTCTTTGAAAGAATTTCCCACTTATACCTTCAATCCAAATTCATTGAGGCAGTTTGGAATGCAAACTTAACACAAGCTCTAGCGAACTCTCTTCTCCTCCTATTTAAACATATTAGCATCAAGTAACATAGGAATTCCTATTTTTGAAGCAATTTTATTAATATTAAATTCATCCCAACATTGTAAAGGTAAATGGGGCAATTTGATCCAAAAAGGAGAAGATAATCCTTTCAATGATAGTGGAGTCCATCTATCAATACTTATTATATGTCGACCTACAAACCAAGGGCCCCCACTCAGAACTTCTTCTTTAGCTTCCTCTGAGTAGAATGAATATAGAATCCAGTCTAAACCAAGTGATGTTAAATGAAATCCACCAAACTTAGCCCATTGATGTCTAAGTTCAACACTAGAAATCGGGAATGGAAAATTTTTACCAAAAACTTTCACCATCAATGAATTTCTTAAAACATGGACATTTTCCAACTCCTTTTCTGCATTCAATTGAACATGATTTTCATCATCACTGGAAACCTTATCAATCTCCATATGGTCCACTTTAATATGATGAATTCTAGCCCAAGCATTAACCACATATTTAGACAAGTTAGGAAATACCTCTGAAGAATTCATATCCTTCTTTGAAGAATCATCATTCAACTCTTTTTGAACTGACGTATACGATTCCTTATATTTTTCATCAACAAAAATTATAGGATTAAGAAACCTATTCACCTTCAAATTGAAACCACATGAACAAGATACCTCAAAATCATTTGATTTTGGAACAACCTCAGTTAGCATTCTCTTCATTTCAATAAATTAATCTTCAAAATTGCGAACATATTTCAAGGTCTTGCATTCTTGAAAAGATTTTTTTCCCTTTTCCTTCAACTGGAACATTCTGATGAACACTTGAAATAATGCCTTCTTTGATAACCAGCAGCTTCTCTTTGAACAAATTCTGAAAAGAATCTACATTGTAGAATTATTTCTGAGGTTTGGATTCAATATCACGATTAAACCCAATGCGAATACTTAATGGTGTGATGGTCCGATCATCGGAATGCATTGAGTGGTGGTTCACCACCGGCATTGCGATCAAATAGGAAACCCAACAAAATAAAAAAATTCAAATTTCTAAACATTCTCCCTCTAAAAATTGCTCTCTCTTTCTCTAGAAAATGGCCCTCTCTTTCCTTAGTGAGATCAGTAATAATTAATAAGATCTTGTTGGAAATTTAACAACCACTTGATTTTGTAATTTATATTCCTATGATAGAATTCACACAAAGAATAACATACAATCTAAAAAGATAAAATTTATGTTTCACTATCATTTTAAGAATAAAAAGGTTGTCATTTTCATAATCTAATGTGGCATAGAGAATAGCATATTATTTCAAAATATAAAAATAATTTTTGAACTATCATTTTGAAAATGAAAATAGGTTTTAAAGAAACTTGTGTGCTATTACAATTAATTTTTCCTAACTTAGGGAAACTAAAATTTGGTTTATTATATGCTAGGGTTCCAAGTTCCCCATAAAAGTAAGCCTTTTTGCAAGAAAAGCTCTTGAGAAAACTCTCAATTAAACTGTTGACTAAATGTTTCAACAATCAAATGATTCAAAAAGGAATTAGTAATCAGGATTTATCAATAGGAAATAGATCAAAGTAAGCCTTTATTATAAAAATTTCATTGAATGTAAGGTAGAGAATAATTGTGATTCAAGGATATCTAGAAGCACTGTAACCTATACTACAATTATTCTTTAATGTTTTATCATAAGAATGAATTTATGTTTGAATATATCAAGTTATTAGATATGCTTAATTATATTCCTAGAGGATAAGGACTAATGACTTTGAATGGGCCTCAGATCCTAGGTCTTGAATAAACAGTTATAATGTAATGATTTGATCCTAAACCATTGATAATAAAGAATTAAGTATCAGGACTTGTACTTCAAAATACTAATAATTTAAAAAGAAGTCTGACACACGCTGGACTAATGTCTAGTTGGTGTGGATGGAAAGTTAAACCACCTAAATACTTTAAAACTATTTGTTTAGTTTTAAATGATATGCAAGATAGATAGACTACTATTTATTTTGAAGCATCTAGTTTATAATTCTAAAATTCAAATTTGGGTTATATTTAACATGTATTTTAAATGCACCGAACTAATGTAATTAAAAAAAAATTCTAACTTCTAAAAATTATTTATATGAAACTAATGTAAATCTATATGTGTGAATTTTTAAGGAATATTCAGTAGCATGAATGCCCTTTACCAACAGGAAAAGCAAACTCGGCCTTATTTCTTAGGTTGTTACTAGCTTGCCCCTGGTCTGTATGAGTTTAGTGTCCATAGCAGAAAATTAAATATGCATACATTTTTCATATGATGTAAAGGTTAATTTTTTAAATGATAAACATCATAAAATCCTAAGAGCCTGATAAGTGTTCAAGAAATAACACATGCAATGCCAAGAAACCTAAATAAAGCATGCAAGTTTTAATATTTTGACATCTTATATAATCAATAATCATCAAACAAACAATGTATATATAAAAGAAGTAAAACAAAAGTGTTTGTGCCAAACGCCACTTTATATACAACCTAGAAACTGTAAGAAAGTAAAGGTATCCAAGCTCCACCAACAATAAGCTTAAGTTTCTACCCCAAAATTGGTACAAATCTACACAATTGATGTTATTTATATAAATCTTTAAGTCTTCTTTAGAATCTCTAGGCCATAATCATCCTTCTAAAAAAATCCAAAAGGCATCATCTTCAAAGAAGATTCATTCATTTAGACTCTTTATTATACAAATAAACAACTTCATTTAAGATTTTTATAACTTTATACATTTACAAGTCTTTGAAAATTTCAATTGAATATAAAAGAAAATACTTTACACCTACACGGATTGGTATACACCAACAAAAGAATTTAAATATACAGTACATCCTAGTCACACTATCATCACAATTGTAATAAACTAAACACTCAAATCATTACATGTCCATTAAAACATCACTCCATAATCAATAAAGTGTATAAAAAGTAAACATGCATACCAAAGCAACTGTGCTAACCTAAAGCTAAAGTTGGTTTTTTTATCAAATAATTCTATACATGTGGTAGGTTATGTGGCTGGGTAATGTTCTAAATGATTTTGGGTTTGAATTTTCTAAATATTGAATTTATGTATTGCAGGCTAATTGTTTTTGTTTGAACTTAAGTTTTAATGATTTAGAACTTATTAAATAATTTTATTTCTTTTATATTTTGTTATTAACTTTAGGTTTTGATGAACCATGTAAATTAATAACTTCAAAAAGTGATGAAATTTTTAATATATGAGACTTAGGCTTTTAAAAGAATAGATGTATTTGTTTCATTCCACATGAATAAAGCAAACATATAAAGCCAAATATATATTTGCTTATTATTACTTATTTACATAATAGAATTTATTTAAATGAATTATTTAAGTTTGTTTAATTGAATATAATTTATGATTTCATTTTCATAAATTGCAATATTTAAATTTTAATTATTTTTTATGTTTATGTTTAATTAAAGATTTATCTTTATTTTATTTATCATTTATTAATTATTATTATTATTTTTTTTTAATTTTATTTAATTAACTCTTTCATTATAAATTTCATTATGAATTTCGAAATTATTTATTGAAATATTTAATATTAATTTAAAATTTATCAATTAATCATAATAAAAATCTATTAAATTTCATAAATTTTTATAAAATATTTATTCATTAAATTTCTAGTGTTTTAGAACAATTAGGATTGTGTAAGTATTTCTCTATTTATTTTTATTATTTATTATTTATTATTAACCTTTTTTAAGTTTGATCAATGTTTAACCATTTCTTCAAGTTTTAAATTTTAAATATTTATTTTTTTTTAAATTAAACAATATATTTAGAGTTTAGTGTATTTTAGTTTGTATTTCAGGATTTTTCACTTTTACATATGTGTTTTTAAATTTAATAGTTATTAATTATTTATTTATTAAAAGGTTTTAGTATTTTCTTTACACCAAATGATACTCTAACATCTTGAAACTTTTGTCATAGGATAGGATCGACCTAAAATGAAATTCATTAAAGTTAAGAGCAATTTGGATTTATATTTTATTTTAAAAAATGTTATTTGTTTGTTTATTTTATTTTTCCTATTTATTTGTTATATTTATCTATACATTTTCATAAAGTGATATTATTTATTTTTATATCCAACATTAAATTCTAAGAAAGAGGAATTTATGTTTTCATATTTATTTATTTAGAAAATTTTGAAATAGTCAAGTCATTTATTAGGTTAAAATTAGGGGTAGCTAATAAACTACCCAAACCTTCAATTAATAAGAAATTTATAGTCTTTCTTTCTAACGTTCTTAGGAATATCCCATGAAAATTTGGGAACATTTTAATCACTCTAGAATTATTTATATTTTTTTAAAAGCAAATACATCTTTAACTTTCAGAAGTAAATTTGGGTAAACAAGACAAACGACTTGGGTGCAATCACTAGCACTCATGCTTACATCAATATGCATAATTTACCAAGTTTTGTGCAATGATTCTCTATCAGCTATTAGTTATGAATTTCAAACTTATAGGTAAGAAATTGACTTATGAACTTCAAAATTTAATTCAAGCCAAAGAATGATCCAAATTAATTTAAGAAATATCAAGGAAAAAAAATAATCTCTTAAGGTTACTCAAGCACAATTTGTATACAATTTAATGAATCTATGCTTGCTAATTAATCAAATAATAAAAAACATTATTCTAATTATCCTATAAAATATAGCCTTCCTTTAGTTGTAACTGTTACCTCAATGGGTAGGGGATCCTTAATTGAATCCAAAGAAGTATATTATTAGGGAGATATGATTTTTTTTTTAAGTTTGGGCTATTTAATACAGTCAATTCAATAATTTAAGCCATTTGCAAAGTTTGATGGCTAACAGAGCATGTGCTTTACACTTGGTGGAAGAGGATCACTAAAATAGTGACATAGCCACACACTACATTGCATAAAATTAATATACAATGAAATTAAACTATTCTACTAATCAAAATAAATAGAGTAGTCCTGCTTTTATCTTCAACATCTTATAACTAATACTATGTGTCTATTTTTTTCCCCTTAGATCTAGGGATCCAATGACCCATTCTTCATAAAATTGATAAAGTATAATCTAGATTAATAGATAACTTCCAATGGTTATACTATTGTTAATTGATCACCCCCTTCATAATGCCCCACACCAAACATTATTAGGACCAGGTTTGAGAATGACCTCAATGAAAGGGTTAATTGAATAGGGATTCAATCGGGTTGAGTTTGATTTGATCAAGGGAACAGTTTTCCCATTTAGGTTGAGCACTAAGGTGTGCTATATCAAGATTTAAAATTTCACTGATTTCAACATGTTGCAGGTCACTTAAAACCTCAATCATGGGTTATTGGAGACAATGGGAAGCTTAAGGAACACTCAAGAAGCTCACATGAAGAATAGGAATCAAAATGCACGAACATATCTTCAAATATTTTGAAAGTATTTTTTGAGAGTGTGAGAGTGCATTTGGAATGGATTTTGGCAACCTGGGGACAAACAAGGTATTAGGGATGTGATGGATATTTAATAACATGTAGATAGGTTTCTTAAATAAACCATGCATATAGGGATAGCTGGTTTGGCCAATTGAATTAAAATAACTCAAATTGGTCAAGTTTCTGGTAGATTTCAAACACATCAGGCTAGGGTAAGGGGTATGTTTGGCTGGGCTGAGTCCAAGTACATCAGGGCTAGCATTAACAATATTTTATTTAGGCCAATTTGGTCTGCATTGAGATATGGTACACTTAATTTAAATTGGCTATAGCCCAAGTGATTAACAAGCTTGGGAGAATTCACAATGACACTAGAGACCTAATTATAGGCTTTGGAGCCCATGGGCCATAGGATTTTGAATGCATATAATGAAATTGACCAAATGGATGATTAAGTCCAACTATGATAACTTGGTCCACATAGCCTAAAGATTGGGTGCATTAGGTTTAGAGATGTTTATGGATATGTTGATAGTATTTAAGAGGTATGCTAAGGTTTAAAATAAATTAAATGCTTAAAATAGTCTTATAGGTTAAAAAGTACTTAAATGGTTAACATGGTCATACAATGTCAACCATTGCTAACCATTAGTTACCATCAATTTTGATAAGTTTAAGTGCCTAGGTTGTTTGAGAAGTAATGTCATGGTTTAAAGATGGTTAAATCAACGAATTGACACTTCAGCTCAATTCAGGTTTATGTGTCAACTTGATTAATTATGGTCAATCATTGTCAATCATGACTGCAAATGGGTTTAATCATGCTTAATCTAAAATTCATAGGGAAGTTGATTCAAGACTAAGGTTCATGCTTAAAAATTCATTTATGGTTTTATGAGACTTATGGTCAAGCTTGTTCAACACTGGTCAACCATAAATCCCACTGAGCTCAAATCATCCAAATGATGATTATGAATGAATTTACATCACTTTCCAAGGCTTAAGATTTTGTGAAGTTCCTTAATGCCATGTTGAGTGGCGTGAGATGTAAGTATGAACCACATTGATTTAGGTTTAGGGTTTAATAGAGTTTAATGGTTGGAAAGGTATGCATACTTCCAAAAACAACTAGTGATGATTTAAGAAAATGTTTGGTCAAAACAAATTTTTGCTAGGCCAAGTCTTACAAGCTCTAATTTTTACCAGGCTAAGGCATCCTACAAGGTTATATCTTTAAATATTAGGTAGATACTCTTATTTTTATTTTTTATATTTATATTTTTTAATTATAATTATTATAATATGTTGACCTCATTTTTGTATGAGGTCAGTGAACCCATCCAGACCCCAGATCAATCCTGACCCCAAATCAATACAATTTAAGACCAGTCTAGACTCTAGGATTTTCCTAGATTTCCATCCCTAGGATCTGTTCTAGACCATAGGATCTCTTCAAATTAATCTTAACCCTAGGATCAATCTAATCCTAGATCAATCCAGATTCAAATCAACCTTGATCTCAATTCAGTCAAATTTCCAGACTATTCTAGATCCTAGGATTCCCAAACCCAAGGATTTTCCTAGTATTTAGACTTTAGGATCTATTCTAGTTCCTAAGAACCTTCTAGATCCTAGAACTTAAGGTTTCCTAGACTCTAGGAACTTCCTAGACTTCAGTCCCTAGGATCTACTCTAGACCCTAGGATTTTCCTAGGATTTCCTAGACTCTAGGATATTCCTAGACTTCAGTCCCTAGGATCTACTCTAGACCTTAGGATTTCACTATATCAATTTAGGTCCTAGGATCCTCCTAGATCTTAGATCTATCCAGTCCTCAAATCTATTCAAACTTCAGAACAACCCAGACTTTAATCCATATCCTTAATTCAAACCTTGAGCAAAATCCAGAATTCAATCCAGTTCAAAATCTAAACTCTAGTTCAAACCCTGATTCTACCTTTGATCAAACCTTAATCCTATCCTATCATTTATGATCTCTAAATGATCATAAATGATTTAGGTAATTCAAATCCAATCATTCAAATTCAAATTCCAATTTAAACCAAGATTTCCAGACTCAATTCTAAGGCTGAAGGTCTAAGTCCTAAAAGCCTTTTCCAATGAATCTTTGAATATTTCAAAACCTTATCAAATGACCTCTAATTCAAGATCTATCAGTTCCACACTGATGTGACATGTCTCTAGAGGCAACCCTCCAAATTTCAGCTCATTCTGAGGTCTCTAACCCCAGAAAATAAATTGAAATCCAAAGGCTGTAAAACCTTCAAATATTTATAATTTATGCCACTAGACCTGCCACCTAGTGGATTTTGATCCTGGAGCTTTCTCCAAAGTCTCCAATCACTTTCAGACCCTTAATCATGACTCATTAAATAATAAACTGCATTTTGTTGGACTCAATTTGACCCCGAGTTGACCAGAGGTCAAAATGACCAAAATACCCCTATGGGGTGTGAATAGTCACTTTGGTCAAATGAGCTCCAAATCAAATGCAACCACCTCCAACAAGTTTCAAATATCAAACCAAACCTGTTGGATCCACTTCCAGCCCCTGGGTCAACTTGGTTGACCAAGTCAACCTAGTTTGACCAAACAGGCCTTTATGGGTCAAAATAGGTCATTTTGACGAAATGACCTCCCCAGACCTTGGGACCACCTCCATTGGTCTCCAAATATAATTTCAAATCTGTTGAACCCATTTCCAGACCATGGACCCACCTGGTTGACCAAGTCAACCATGGTTGACTTAAAAGCCCATTAAGGGCCCAAATAGGTCATTTTGACCAAACAACCTCTCCAGACCTTGAGACCACCACCAGTAGACTCAGAATGTCATTCTGAACAGGTTGGACCCAATCCCTGACCCTGGGTCAACCAGGTTGACCATTTCAAACCCTTAAACCTCCCTATTTCAAATCAAACCTCAAATTCATCAAAATCAAACCTTTCAAAATACTCAAACCTCCTTAAACATGCCCATGATGATTTCGATTGGACTGGTCATTGTGACCCAGCCACTAGTTGACTTGGTCAACTAAACTCAATTCAAGTCAATTCAAGCTAATATGGGCTCCTTTAAGGATTCAGATTCAAATTTAAGCCAGTTAAGCCCTTCAAACTTTCAAATTACCCTAATACATTACTCAAACTCATTTGAACCCATGAGAAGTTAAATCATTATAGACTTTGACTGAGTTAAATCTCAATAATGATCAAAACTCAAGCCAAGGTCAAGCTACAATCAATTTGGGCTATCCAATCTATACCAAGCCTCAAATTGACTCCAACTTATAGCTTAGTCATGTCCTAGCTATAGGTCAATCAAACCCAAGCTATGTTAACCAAGTAATCCCATTGCAACTTGGTCAAATTTCATTGATTTGCTCAAGCATTGAATCCAACACTTCAAACCCATTTCAAATCATTTTAAAATCTTCCAACTATTCCCTGAATTTCATATTATTAATTTTGACCAAAGTTGATTGGTCAAAATTAGTCAATTAGAAACCTAGAATCCCTTAAGCATAGTCAAATCCCACCATCCAAACACTCCCTCATTCATACAATGGGTCTAGTCACCTAGATCTCTTGCAAACCATTTAAATTAACCCCCCACATGTTCTCCAAAACCTACCCCATTATATCTTAACCATTTGACTAGTCAAAACCAAGTCAAACAAATTCCAAGTGAGCCCTAATGGTCAACCCGACCCTTTAAGCATTGCTCAACCAGACCCAAGCCTGCCCAGTCCATGGAATTGCTTCCAGAACCCTCTCTGGAGTTATCCTGACCCAGCCCAATCATTTTCATGGCTCCAAATGGCTTAAACAAATCCTAGTGGTCCCCCTCCATGTGGAAGCACCTAGAGTCATTTCCAATTGAGCCATGTCCCTCCTCTGCTCTCTAACGGCCTAGGCCAGCTGTCAAACATCTAAGGACTCCACCTGATGCATCCTAGCCGTCCAAGCAAGCTCCCGTAGCTTGAATAGGGAAAGGGGAGATGGAACTAATAATAAGCAACTATCTCCTATTCTAGGGGAATTCAAAGAGCTTTAAGTTTTTATTTTGCTTCCAGAGGGCCGTATCCACTCATCCCTAATCATTCCCCGTCGTTTTGAAGCTGCCGGCGGCGAGGTTGACGCGTGACCGAAGATAGCTCTGTCCAAGCTACTTCGACTCCCTATAGAAGCTTCTTCTGAGCTCGAAGCCTTCAAAAGGAATAAGCGCAGACAATCTACAAGCTCAACAAGATCAAAATCAACCAAATCCCTCAATTCTACAGTGGTAAATTTTAAACCCTAGGTTTTTGTTTATATTCTCAAATAACTTCGTTTATATTGCATCAAATGCTTAGAAAACACTTCATAATGATTTCTTTGATCCTATAATACCTCTGTTCAAGATCTTATGAATTTTTATTGAGTATTTTAAGAATAAGAAATGAAAATTAATCCTAGGGTTTACGGTGACTCGAGGAGGAAGACAAAATCATGGCCGTCCATTCATTCTATGTGATATGGACGGCTGTGATTTTGTTGGTCCTTTCCCCCTATTTCAACCACTTAAAATGAGAGATCAAATGGTTTTCATCCGACTGAATCTCGGTCGTTCTTTCAAACCCCGGGATCTTTGATGGCCGTCCGATCATTCTGGATCGAATTCCATCCCGCGGTTTGATTATAACCGTTGAATCATTCCTTTAATGGATCCGACGGCTTAAAGCCCTGCTACGCTGGATAAGTGAGTGCGGTCCGCTTGACCGCCGCCGCTTGCGTGGATCAGTATGGGTTTGACGCGTGTAAAGCGCCGCCGCCGGCTGATTTCTTTTTTTTATTATTTAATAAAAAGTCCTTAAACTTCAAAAATGCATAAGAATTTCAATTCTTATCCAATTTTTACGTTTAATGGCTCGTTTTGTTCGTATTCACATGTATTTTATTTTAAAAATAAAATAAAATTATTTTGAGTAAATTGTTTTTAATTATTTTAATTATTCAGAAAACTTTATTTTATTTTTAAATAAATATTTTTACACTATTTTGACTTGAAACTTAACAGAGGTATTATAGGACCTAAGCTTGATTTCCCTTAATTTTTCTAAGCCTATTTGATGTACATATTATTAGTTTATGAATTTTCAAAAATCTAAGTTAATGATGACTTAGGATTTCCTTTTTGAAAATTCATATCTGATTTAATCTTAATCTAACAATTGCATGTTAGAGCTCTATGAGATTGGTGAGAGGGTCTCTCTCATTTAAAACAAAGTTAGATTATGATTACACATGATTTGAGAAAAATTAGCTTTCAATGATATATTGGTTTGTCTACATAAATATCAAATCATGTATAATTTTGAATCCAAATTGAATTGAGATTGATTTAAGGATATTCTTTATGTCCTCAAATCTCCTTAATTCAATTTGATGTATCCAATCTCTTATAGTTAAATATTTAAGTCTATAGGTCATGATGTGATCTATAACTTCAATACTTTACTATAATTAATTCCATAGAACATTAGGACATTTTCATTCTGTTCATGATTGAGTGTATTGATGTGATTGTAATTAATGTTCAAGGGTTAGTTGAGCTTTGATTTGAACCCACTCCAAACTAGTGACATTAAGGACAATAATTAGGGATTTGATTAGAGAACTTAGATTAATTCCAATAATTAGGATTGATCTCCTATTGACTTAAAACTTTGAACATTTGAACATAGTGACATATATAACCTTAAGAAAAATCCTCACTGCCTTTTGAGATCATTAAGCCCCTTAATCAATTTAATCAAAATTAAACCTTAATTAAGCCTTTAAAACTTCAAAAAATGTAATAAATCAAGTTTAAACCCAAAAATTATACATAATACCTCAAATTAACCAGAATTTAATGCTTAATCAATGAAAAATAAAAGCCCCTTGATTGGACTTTAAAATTAAGTTTAATTTGAGTTTAATTGAAATTTAATATTTAATTAATTTAATTAATTAAATAAAATTAAAAATTCCAAAAAATTTCCAAACACTTGGAAATCACTCCTTAGTTCATTCTTGACCTTTGGAGTTGATTTCAAGGAGTTTGGAGGTCATTTGGTCTCAAATCACAAAAAGGGCTTTAATTAAATCAATTTTAAAAATTCAATAATTGTCAAAACTTCAAAAATTCATAATTAATTCAAATGAACTCCAAATTGAGCAAACTCAAAGGCATACAACTCATCTTAAGGTCTAATATTTATTAAAAATGTTAAGATTCCAGAAATCAATCAAATTTGAAAAAGTCAACTTTTGGTCAAATTTAGTTCAAATTCAAGTCAAAACTTCAAGCCTTCATAATAAAATATAGAAAAATCCAATTTCAATGTACTTACTGTCTAACTGATCGTATTAAGATCTAGTATTTTAATAAAATATTAACTTTTCATAAAACATTTTAAGTCAAAAAGTCAAATTTTGACCCTTGAATTAAATGAATAAAATAATCCAGAAAATGTTAAAATTCAATAAATCTTCAAAAATTCCAGAAAACACCAATTCAAACTTAAAACCAGCAATCAATCAATTCTAATTAAAATTTAATCAATCCTCAAACCCTTAATCAAACTCAAATTACTTAATTATATCGGGTACCACTAGGTAACCCAGGCCTACGAGGCTATTAAATTAGCCCCAAGGAAGGTAAAATAAACTTCACGGCCTTGGTGTGCAAGAAAGGTGGTATCCAACAAACAATCAAAATTAAATTTAAAATCAAATTCAAATCATTAAGATTTAAATCTTAATTAAAATACCCTCAAGCCTTTCAAATAACCAGAACTTTAAGCAACTTCAATCAAGTGCCTATTTAAGACATATCAAAACCACACAGCCTACCTCACACACTTTAGATGGTTTTCTAAGACAACCAAATTTAGTCTTAGGCTAGGCCGGTGTTTACTTTTCTGCTACTTGCATGTGCCGAGTTTTCCGTGGTTTTCATTGCATGCTGGTTGTTAGATTTAAGTAATTGATGTTGATGTGATTGTTTATTTATTTACCACACTCTGTGATGTGATTGATTGTACGTTATACCTACCCCTAGGCTAGGGACATTTTGTACTAATTTAATCTTATGCAGGTGGCCATGCTCATGCAGGGCATTAAATAAAGGGGGCAAAATCATAATTATTAAATCGCACAAGTGCTAAGCATGCTTAAGTCCCCCTTTAAAATTAAAAGAGCATGGCCAAGCATGGCTAGTTTGACTATTTTAAATTTCAATATATTAACTGCTTGGGATGTCAAATATAAACTGCTGATTATTAGGATAACCTTGCAGGTTGTTGAGTTTAGATTTTTAATTTCAATTGATGTAATTTGATTTAAATTGAGTTGTAAATTATTTAAAGTACTTTGAGATTGAGATGTTTAAACATCCAATTTGGAATCCAAAGAGGAAGGAACATCCCTTAGGGGAGAGTTCCTATCTATTTGGAGATCCAAATTAGGATGAAGTTCAAGTATCCAAAGAGAAAAGATAACACCCCTATTCAGGGGGAGTTTCTTTTCATTTGGATATCCAGACCCGACGATTCAAGGAGTTCCAAGAAGACGAAGAAGTGAAGAACGAGAAGAATCTTAAATCTCAAAGTCACTTGAGTCTTAGGAGTAGAATCCGGGTTGTAGTCAGTGGTACCCGGCTACTTTTCTTTCCTGTAGACCCTGGGTAGTATTATTAAAAGGCACTTACCTATGGACTTTCAGTTTGAGCATTTATTTATTTAATTTAATTATTTAATTGATTTGATTGATGTGTTGATTGCGATTAAGGACCCGCATGCTTTTAGTAGTTTATTTGGCGATCTTGCATGTCGTATTTGTTTTAGCCTGGAACCTGATCGGAGGCTCGTGAGGGTACGGTCATAAACTATTTCTACTTAAACAAAATTTAAAAAAAACTTTAGGCTCAGATAGTAACTCTAACGCTTTTAAGAAGTAAGCCCGGACTCGCCGGGAGTTTTTCATGCATTCATATTAAGTTTTCTCTACCTTGTTAGGCACCTCCTCGCCTGCGGGTTTTGGCAGACCACCTGACCTATTAGGGTGCAGTTCTGTCCAAGGGGATGTTGTGCAATCTCTAGGATAAAATCTATTTTTAAGCCTAATTTTTAAACTGCTTCATTCTGATTTCAAGCATTTAATCGAGTCAACTAGCATGCATTGCATTAGATACAAATTAAAAATTGAGTCTAAATCTTAATTGCATTTCTAGCTTAAGCATTTAACCCAACATATGTTAAGGGGTCAATTAGGATCTGCTCTAGATGTCGATCCCAATTCTTTAAACCAATCTTAATCAATATTCCTACCACTCTTGCATAATTTACTTGACTCATGGTTTTAAAGAGTTTAGGTGGTATAGCTGGCTCCGTAATCTAGGCCGGCGTAAGTCCATATTGCATTGCATTAGCTAGGTTCCGGGTCACTGATTTTCAGTACCCAATTTTAGACTTAGGTTCTGAGGCAGATGTTCAATCCTAAGACCTCAACCTCGGGGAATCTAATTCCCACTTTCTAATAAAATTGATCACTCAAATAGTAAATCTCTTTCAATCTAATTCAAGCCCAACACTTAGGATAGTTTGAGGTGTTTCTGAAGTAATTCAAAATCTCAAAACACCTCCTACTTTTCTTTCTTTGACTCCAGAAATAAGTGTTCAATCTTGAACCAATCCCTGTTGAATTTCCAGTCCTTTAACCTCCTTTGATATCAATCTTTGAAAATCTTAAATAAAATTCATATCTCTATTTTAATCGAGAGTATTCGTAAGAAATTTTTTGGTTTCTTATGATGTAATTAACTACGAGGGCTTGTGCTCGTAGGATATTTAGAAACCTAGACCAAATTTTCAAAATCAAGTTTTCAAAATTTTAATTTATTATCTTTGGGAAATTCAAGATTTGACGATCATTATCGTCATTTTCAAATGATCAATAACAGACAATATCCTCTTTCCTTGGAAAGATATATCCTAATATTATCGTGATCTTGATTATAAAATTAATGATCTCTTTACTAGATTATTGTAGTTAAATATTAGATTTAACATCATTTTGATTTTTTGAGATCATATGTTGTTTCTCCTTGAGTTTGATTATGATAATCAGATAAATCCAAAGATTTGTAATCTGAACCTATTAAGGAACGATATGTTCACCTTTTGAGGTGATATATCATTCATAATAAGTGTTCGATTTCAAAATATTCAAATTCCAGAAATTAAGCATTTCCCAAAGAAAATTAAACACTTTTTCAAAACATATATTTTTCAACCAAACATAATAATTATTATTATTATTATTATTTAAAAAATAAAATAACATAATCAAAATAATTAATAACAATGCAATAAGTAATAAAAAATACTAAGCAATGAAAATAACTTTTATAGACCATTAACATCCTACTCTACCTTTTAACATCACCAAAAAGAAGAATATTAGTATAAATGCTAATACAAAGTAAAATAAATAAAAAATATAAACAAACTACAAAGAGAAAAACTACACCATACATAATGCAATACTCATATGAAGGTGGTGGAGGTTGTTGGAAGTAATTCTAAACTGAGGCAAACTCTTCACCAATCCATGCTCGATAGACCCCGTGCTTCTATTGTTACTTTAAGTAAAACTTTATCTGATGCCAATGAGTGATAAACTCCTGAATATGATTCTTAAGGCGCATCTCTATTCATTCAAAGTGCTTTACAAGGGCATTATAATAAAATGTATTATCAGTATGTGCTGGTGCTAGTGTAGGAAGGTATCCCCCTTCCTCATCAAAACCCTTCTCCCCTTCTTTGGGCTATGCCTCACAACATCTGTCACTAAAAAGGAGATGAAAGGAAATGTTTGTGTAGAAAATAGGGAAGTGGTTAGCCTATGTATGGTACATTTGGCTACACTTGACATCTAAGTTGAAGGTAATGATATGTCCTAGTGCATGGTTTTTCCTACGTCAGCCTCTTAAATTTCTAATGATAGTCAAGTTCACTATATATCTAATAATCAATTTTGTTGTATTAAATTCAATGCCAGTTATATAGAAATAAGAAGCAATAGAAAATAATGGGGTGATGTTTACTCTATTTCTAGTTTTAGGAATGATTGATATTATAAGCACATGTTAGATGACACGTGATTTTCATCTAAGATCTCACTAAACGTAAATATTGGTAAATTGGGGTGTTCCTAATAGTGAGGTTTATAATTGTCCAATTATAGTATCTTAAACATCATGAGGTTTAATGTCAGTTGTAGATTAATGTTGAAGTTCATGGAAGTCTTTGGAAGAAATCTTTATTGGCCTTCTATATATATATATAAGACTACATAGTTGTACATTCTAAATTAATTTTTAGGTTTGAAAAAATTCAAATAGTAATTTTGTGAGAAAAGAAAAGGCAAGTGTCAAAAGGAACTAGAGCATGGTTCCTATAAAAAGATCTAGGACCTAGCAGTTCAAAATTTCTTGGTTTATGATGCATGATGGTGTGATCTAGGCAGCTCATTAACAAGGATAATCTACCTCTTCATACTATGATTGGAATCAGTCATCCATTAGGTGACAAGAAGAACATTCAAAAAGTGGTCTTACTCTCTTATCTTCCATTGGGATGCTAAGGACAAGGGAATGAGGGGTGTGAAAGCTTAGAAGTACATTGTGCGATTTAAAGTGATATTTTTCCCTAAATTTATAGAAAATAGTGTAATCTTACATTATGAAGAGGATCATAAAGTATAATCAGAATAAGAAGAATTATCTCATTTGAATAGCTCAAAAGTCAGTCAAATTATACCATTTGATCAATTTGATTGCCATGTAATTTGTACTGTACAAAATGTGTATATTTATAGTATGAACACTAATAATTATGTTCATTTGAACTATTGGATTGACTGAACGGTGTTGATTTATTGACTTACGTTTATCGTACAGTATAATGTAAATTAGATAGCATTATGAGAATAAAAAATTTTCTTTATGTGTGATGATCAAGGAAAATTTTATAAGCAAAAACATAAACATAAGCAAGAACAAATCACTACATATCTATGAAATTTTGATAAAAATAAAAATATATAACATAAATTAAAACAAAAAATAAATAAATAACCAAATAATCAAAATTTTCTTTTACCCTAATTTATCTAAGCTTGAATATTAATGACACCTAGTTTAGTCAAAAGTGAGCATAGTACTCAACCTAAAGCTATATTTACCTAACGTCTCTCTGCTCTAGAATTCGAGGCGATTCCCAGGCAATCTAGGTTTCTTTCCCTTATGTTGTTGATTTTTCCCTCCTGGCATAGATTGATTTCATTTTTCATTTACTTTCCTTCTCTTTATTTTCTTCATTTTCCTTCCATCATCAATTTTGAGGCTTTTTTTCAGTTTTTGGGTGCTGGGAGATGACGACTCCATCGTCATCGAACCCATCGACTTTTGCCATTTTTGAAGGGAAATCTCGTTCTTTCAAAGATGTGTTGGCTGGTTCTTCAGCATCTTTGTCTAAGTTTCATTTCATTCCCTCCTCATTTAAAGTTTGTCTGGTCTTGTTGTTTAAGGACTATGTGGTTGCAAAGTTGGTTGCTCGCTTTGCTTTAATGCTGGTGGGTAAATTTCTTCTAAGATGACCGAACCTTGATGTTATACAAAAAAAAAAATGTAACCTAAAACTTTTGGGATCATTTCATATCTGCTTATTGGATCAAAGTCATGTTGCTATCCAACTTTCTAATGATCTTGATAACAGTCATATATTTGCTAGAAGATCTTACTATATACAAGCATGTCAAATGTGTTTTCTTAAATGGACTCCAGATTTTGATGTAAGGGAGGAATCCTCTATTGCACCAGTGTGGATTTCATTCCCAAATTTGAGACTTCATTTTTTTAATACTCAAGTATTATTTGGTTTGGCTTCAATCTTTAGAAGGCCATTGCAAACAGACCAAGCCACAATTTCTATTTCACAGCCTTCTGTTGCTCGGGTTTTGGTTGAATTAGATGTTTCTAAGAATCATCCAACTAAGATTTGGATTGGATCGGAGGTGAAGGGTTATTTCCAAAAAGTGGAATTTAAAATTTTACCCATTTTTTGTTCTCATTATAAAATGCATGGTCATGGTATTAATGAATATTTTTGGAAGCATCCTTACCGTCGCAAGGATAAGGAGTCTTCCAAACAACCACTAGGGGTTGATGTTTCTCATGTAGTTACTATCCCTACCCTGTGATCTTAGAGGGTAATATCTCTGAACTGACTCATATTATTGAGGAGCCTATGCATTTAGCCAGTGGCGATCCTGATCCAACACTTATTAATGTGGTTTGTTCTAATTATGATCAGGGAGTAAATGTTAAAACCTTTATCATTCCACTTCTATTGGTGAGAATAGGGTTGAGCAAATCTTGCCTAATAATGTTGTCCAAAATGCTACTTTTATCGATTCCATTAGCCCTTGTATGATTAACATAAATATGTTAGAAATGAATGGCAATCTGCCATCTAACATAGTTTCTAATCCTTTGATTTTGAATGAGCAAGTCAATGGGATACAAATTAATGAGGTCAGTGATCTACCTTATAAAGAACGTGATGGAAATGGCAGCCCATTAGAGGATGGTGAATTTGCTTTGGTGGAGGATAGCCTTCTTCTTGGGGAAGGAATTGATAGCTTGTTATGAGAAGTAAAGGTAATATGGATGATGATGGTATGTTTATGGAGGATGAATGTCCTCAACAGGTTAGTCAGGGAGTCCAACAAAATGATAGTAAGCTTCTTTCAACTTCTCATTATAATAGTGATGCTTTTACTAATACTAAGGAAATGGGAATTGTTGCTAAATGTTTTGCTAAAGATGATATTGACACTAGTTTTATTAAAATGCATAGCAAGAGAGGTAAGAAAAGCAAAAACATCATTATTCAATCTTCTAGAACCACTCGTCGCTCACATACTAGTCATTAACCATTGCTTATGTTTAAAACTATTATTTGGAATGTTAGGGGTATTGGCTGCCCCTCCTCTAGGTTGAGAGTTAAGAATTTATGTCGTATTCACAATGTTTCTATTCTTATTTAGCTGGAGCCGCTTATTAATGTCTCTAAATTACAATCCACTGCTAGAATATTGGGTTTTAAGCATTGTGTTTCTAATTCAGCTAAGAAAATTTGGGTCTTTTGGAAATATACTATTAGGTTAGATGTTATTAGTGATTTTACTCAAGTTTTACATTGTAGCATTGAATTTTTAAATGAGAATTGTTATGCCTCTTTTATCTATGCTACGTCTGCTCATAATATTTGAAAAAAATTTCAGGATCAACTTATTAATTTTCATGGCATGGCCAACCTACCTTGGATGGTTGGTGGTGATTTTAATACAATTTCTAATCCTTCTGAGCGTTTGGGGGGTTCTACTCCTAACTATAATTCTATGAAGGATTTTAACAACATGATTATGGAATGTAATTTGATTGCCATTGGTTTTTCTGGTAATAATTTGACATGGAATTGTGGTCACCTTTGGCAACGTTTGGATCATGTTCTTTTTAATGACTATTATCTTATTTCATTTAATTCTATTTCTCTTTAACATCTTAGCAGAACACTGTCTGACCATTCTCCTCTTTTGATCACACTTAAAGCTAGACAGATGAACTCTATGCCTTATTTTATATTTCAGAATATGTGGCTGCTTCATGATTCCTTCCTGCGGTTGTTAAGTAAAATTGGGATGCTCCCTTGCATCCTGATAATTTGATCCAGGGCATGAAAAGGTTTTGGTACAAGCTTAAAAGATTAAAATAGATCATTAATTGGTGGAATCGCAATGTCCTTAAAAATATTTTTACCAATATTCTGATAGATGAAGACAAAGTTAATTCTCTCAAGGCTAACTGTCATGTTTTTCCTTCTGATGCTAATTTTAACTTGCTGATAGAGGCTAAAGTTGGTTTATTTACCATACAAGCGTAGGAGGAAGCTTTTTGGAAGCAAAAAGTTGCTGCTAAATATCTGGTTGAGGGGTATAATAATACCAAATATTTTCATGCTTTGGTCAAGAGTAAAAGAGCCAAAAACTCCATTAATAAAATCAGTAGGGATGATGGTTCTACTACTGAAGATGGGGAGGAAATTGCTAATTTAGTTATTCGACATTTTCACAATCGCCTTAATAAAGCTTTTGCCCCTATTAATCTTGTTAACTCTGACATCATCCCTAATCTTATATATTAGGAGGATAATGACTTACTTGTTAAACCCCTCTCTTTGGAGGAATTAAAAGGTATTGTTGATGACATGAATGGTGATTGTGTTGCTAGCCCTGATGGTTTTATTACTAAATTTTTTTAGAAGCATGGAATATTATTTTCTCTGATTTTTTCTCCATTGTTTTGGATTTTTTTGCTGGGAATTCCATCCCTAAATTCTTTACTTCTACTTCTATTGTGCTTATTCCCAAGAGTAACTCGATTAGCAGTTGGAATGATTTTAAACCTATTAGTCTTTGTGCCTTTTTTAGTAAGATGATTTCTAAAATTTTTATGAGTAGGTTAAACTCTATTTTGCCTAAAATCATATCCTCCTATCAAATGGGTTTTGTTAAAGGCTGTGCTATTGTTGATAATATCCTCTTGGCATATGAATTTTGTCATGACCTGAATGTTAGGGTTAGAGGCAACAATATAATTTTGAAGCTTGACATTGCCAAGGCATATGATAATATTGATTGGAGCTTTCTTTATAAGATTTTATATTTGTTTGGTTTTAACATGGTTTTTATTAAAATTATTAGAAATTGGATTGAAGGTTCTTATTTTTCCATTATTGTCAAAGGCAAGAGCAATGGTTTTTTTAAGTCTTCGCTTGGTCTTAGATAGGGAGACCCTATTTCTCCCGCTCTTTTCATTATTGGTGTAGATTTTTGTTTAGAAGCATTACAAATCTCTTTGAGAATCATCCTACCCTTTATTTTAGAACCTTAGGTGGTTTCCCAATTTCTCACTTATGTTTTGTAGATGATTTTATTCTTTTTACGAATGGTTCTTTAAATCGTATCAAAAATCTCTTAGATTTTCTTCAACAATTTGAGAAGGTTAGCAGGCTTACTTTTAATAATCAGAAATGTTGCTTTATTACTCCCAATAACATGTCTAATGAGCGTATTATGGCTATCAAAGCTTTGACTAGCTTTGTGAAAGCTCATATGCCTATTAAGTATCTTGGTGTCCCTGTCTTTAAAGGGCGTTAGAAGACTTTTCTTTTTGATGATTTAATTTCTTCAATCCAGAGCAAGTTTTTTTCTTCGGATTCTAACTTTTTGAGTTTTGGAGGTAGGCTTACTCTCATTAGAAGTGTTCTTTCCTCTCTTCCTTTTTATATATTTCAAACTCTGCAACCTACTCAAACTTTGTGCAATAGGATTGATAAACTTATCAATAAGTTTTTTTGGAAGGGGGCTATCATTAATTCTAAAATCATTTGGTCCTCTTGGGATAAATGTTGTGGGGTTTTAAATGAGGGTGCTTTGGGTTGTAAGAGCATGTCAGACTTATCCCTTGCTTTTTCTTTCAAGTTATGGTAAACCTTTCGTGCTAATAAAAGCTTTTTGGCTAAGTTTATGGTTGTTAAATACTATGTGGGTAAACATCCTACTATATGCTCTTATAACCAAGGTGACTCTAATGTTTGGAAGAGGCTTGTAAGGTCAAATGGATGGTTGAACCTCATCTTTCCTGGGGGCTGGGTGGGGGTAATATTTTCTTCTGGTAAGATCATTGGTTGGGCCAACAGTCTATTGATTCCATCACTAATACTTCTTTCACTACAGCGGTCAAGGTGAATTTTTTCATTTTTTATAACTATTGGGATTATGACAAACTTGCTAATGTGATTCCTAATTCTATTATTCATCAAATTTTAAATCTTCCCCTGAACACTAATTCGGAGGATTTACTTTTATGTAATTTTTCTAAGGATGGTACTTTTAAACTTATGGATGCTTGGAATGCTTTTAGAGACAAGAAGGATATCTCCTCTATTTGGTCTATGATTTAGCGTAAGTGCATTCCTTCTGCTATTGCTATCTTTAATTGGAGAATTTTGCATAAGTTCATTCCTACTGAAGATAATTTAATTAATAGGGGTTTTATTATGGCTTCCAAATGCCAATGTTGTTATCATGTGGAGAATATGCAACATGTTTTCCTTTCTTGCCCTTTAGCGATTAAAACTTGGACTTATTTTGATGATATTTTCAAACTAAATTATTTTAATGCTAACTTTCTGTTAATGCTTATCTTAATTCTTGGTTTGTTAAGTCTAAGGGGCATATTAGAAATGTTATTCCATCACTTGTCCTTTAGTTTTTATGGTTGGATCGGAATAACTCTTACTTTAATGGTGTTGGCATGAACAATCATAGAATTATCATTAATGTTAAAGACAAAATTTTGAATCTTTTTTTTGTTAAGCTGCTTTCTTATAAGAGCTTTAAAAACTTTGGCTTTGTGGCTGATGTATTAGGTATTACTTTGAATAATTTTCTACGCCCCGCTAGTTCGAGAACTATCTATTGGATTAAGGCTCCTGTTAACATTTATGAGTTGAATACCAAGGGTATTTTTAATTATATTATTACGGGTTGCGGTGGGTTGCTCAGGCACAATGACGGTAACATGGTTATGGCATTTACTGGGCCCTTACCACGGTGTGATAAGATGTTTGCTGAGCTCTCGGCTATTGTCTATGGGATTAAAATGTGCATTTCCTTGGATATTATCACTATCTGTATTGAAGTGGATTCTACCTCTATTATTCATTATTTAAATACCTTGGAGGACTCTATTTGCAATGCTAATCTTTTTTATGTTTTGAGAGACATCAAATTGTTCATGATTCTTATTAATGTCTCCTTCTCTCATGTCTTTAGGAAAGGGAATTCCCGCGCGATTTGGCTAGCTAATTAGGGGTGTATATTGGAGCACCTTATTGATTTCAATGCTAACAACTTACCTGCCCAGATTAAAGGGCTCATTAGATTAGGTAAAATTAATACTCCTTATGCTAGAACTTAATTTTGTGGGGTTTTTGGTTTTTGATTCTTCTTTCAGGCTTGGTGGTTCTCTGATTTTCTGCTATCATGAAAATCGTGGATGGTCTGGTTCTACTATTTTTGGTGTCTCATTGGCTCTTTGTTCTACTATTACTCTTTCCAGGTAGGTGTATTGGTTGGTTGGGGGTTTGATTATTTGTTTGGTGGTGGCTTCTGCTCCTGGCTGCTATTTTGTGTTGGAGCTTAGTTCAATTTGATGTTGTGGTTAATTTTGTTGACTGCTGTAACTGTTTTAAGGTTGTTTGTTGTTCCAGTCCTTCTTAGTTTTTTACTTTGGTTTCTATTTCCTGGTTTCCACTGAGAGTGAGAATTTATGCCTATTTATTCTGTTGGTTATTGTGGTCCTGTTGGTTCTTTTGGCCTTCATCTTTTGCGTGTTTTAGTTGCTGTGCTTTTTTGTTGGGGAGTTGAGCAATGATTGGTATGTTAAAGATCCTGAATTAAAGGCCCTTTATTGCTCTTCTATTCCTAGGTGCATTTTCTTGCTTTCATCGTGTGGTTTTTTCCTTTGGTTGTGTGTTTTTGACTGGCCCAGCTATTATGCTTTCTTGGAGCTTTCGGGTTTCTATTTTGGGTGGCTACTGGATGGGGAGTTCTAGAGCCTTGGTTACTGTGTTTGTTGGCCCGTCTATTTTCTCCTGGGTATGTCAGGTCTCCTTAATGAGTGGTGGCTAGACAGTGTGCCTTTGTTGATTACTTTTTGGTGGCCTGTAGCTAGTTGTGTTGGATGTGGAAGGTCTTTGTGATGTGGTGGGTTTGGTGTATTAGTTTCCTCTTGGTGAGGCTGGATTGGTCAGCTCTTCCAGATTATCTCTATTGCCTGGGCTTTTATCGGTTTGGAATTGAGCAGCTTTGGGGTTTTAATCATGAAGGTGGTGGCTATATTCTGAGCTCTATTTTTTGGATCCCATGTGCTCTGGCAGGCTTCTTTCGCTTTCTGAATGATTATTGTCCATATTTTCCCTCGCCCATTTTATCTGAGGTGAACATTTTTTGTGTTACTTCTTGTTTTAATTTTGGCTTTGTTATCATTATTTATAAGGACTCGTTTGTTGCCTTGGGTTATTCTACTAATAATGTTTGGACTTGGGGTATCTTTCCCTGTTGGCCTTATTCTATCTATAACAAGTATATTTGGTGGTATTATATTCCTTTTATAGAATATCATTTCCTATGTTATTGTTTTTGTGGCCTCCACCATTCCTTACTAGTTTTAAATAGTACAGGTGATCGAGGTTTTGAGTTTTTAGATAGGAAGCTAGAGCTCATCGCTATTTTTTATTGCCTTCCTTCTTTTTGGGTGCTCTTACTTGTGCATCGTAGAATGTACCTAGGAATCTTTATACTTTTGCCTAGTAGGGGACTTGAGATCATAGGTTCTTTTGGTTTTATTTTTTAGCACTTTTGAGCATTAGAAAGCTTGAGGCTCCTTTAAGGACTTTATACTTTTTCCTTTAAGTAACGCGTAGGCCCCTCCGTGGGTTTCCCCTAAAAAAAGACGCCTAGTTTAGTCCTTAGTGTACTGAATGTATCATAATCGAGAGGCTTTAAAAATTTATTCTCCAGACCATCTCAACTATGTTTAATCTAAAACACTCAGAACCTACATGGTTTTTTATGAGTTTTTTTAGGGGAAACCTGCAAGGGGGCATACGCGTTGATTTAAAAAAGGATTACAAGGTCCTTACAAGGGACCTCGAGCTCACTACTGCTCAAATGAGCTACAAGAAAATCAAAAGGGAATCCTATCAACTCAAGTTCGCTCCTAGTCAAAATTACAAAAGAACCTAAGAACATTCTACGATGATAGCAAGAAGCCAACACCAAAAAAAAAGGAAGAGAACCTTTGATAATCAGGGAATGTAGTCTCTCAACCTCAAAACCCAGGAACCTGGAAAAAACAACTAAAAGGAACCTGTTAAATAAAAGGTTAATACAAGAGAAAAAGTAAAAGCAGAAATAACAACTATAAGGATAAATAATAACATATATTTCCTTAGAAATGACAGCATTAATAGTACATTGCAGACAACTGGATTGAATTGTAAAGTTCAACGGACAAGTAGACACAGTTAAATAAAAAACAGCCCAAGTAGTAATAATCGAATACATCCAAGTTAAGCCACAATAACACCCATGGTTATTGTCCAGACACCAGTTGCAATGTAAACCAATAGAAATAAAGGTACTCTCCATCAGAACAACCTGAAAACCAGAAGAAAAGTAACCAAACACTTTCATACAATCATGCAGAATAACCAAAAAATTATGAGAAAAAGGTCTCACCAGCAGAAAATGTATATAATCACTACTCTGTAATCTTCTAAAGTGATTAATAATAATGAGTTGATAAATCTGAATCCAAGAATTAATGAAAAGGAATACCTGTAAGAAACCCCCAAAGTAACCATAAATACAAGCAAGAAAAAGATGCACAGAATTAAGGCTAACATGAACCCGGAAGGCCATCTACCGCTCAATCCTCCAGCAATACCCAAAATTAAAGAACAAATTACCACACCACCAATAGGTAGAAATGATGCCAGCTGCAAAACCACACCAATAAATCTCTAACACACTCGTAGCACAACTAGACACAAGACTTAAATGAATGAAAATACCCAAATAGTAATGATAAAATATGCCCATAATTAAAATCCAACCGACAAAATCAGCCACAGAAAATTAATTGCAAATTTGATGATCCAGACCTATAAGCTTGTCAACCAACACAATCTTCCAACTCCATCTATCGTCCACAAGAGAAGAGCAACAAATGAGCCAAGGGCAATACTCCATGTAAATACACTCAAAGCTAGAAAGACCTGATCGCTAGAAGTAGACGACAAGTGAAAAGCCTGAACTCCAGAAATAGATGATAAACTTCAAACACCTGACCAAAATTGAAATAGTACCACTCCACTACCAAACAACCCAACCCATCAAGAGGACACTAGAACCATGAAACTTAAGAAGAAGATTTAACATAGGGCAGACCAATATTATCTAATTTGAGGATACCTTTAACATAAGAGGGCAGCTGGTTATAAGAAAAATCAGTAAGAAAATGGAGATTAGAGCTATGAATAGCAAGCCAATCAGCGCAGGCATTCCCTTCTCTATAAATATGAGTCAACTTTTAATTGAAAAGGCTGATAAGTTGCTTAATTTCTCTAATCAGATAAAAAACTTTAGAATTACAAATTTGATCTTTACTCTCCTTGAGATAAAAAAAACATGTTTAAAGCATCAACTTCAATCCAAATATTAATAATACCCAGAGAAAGACAAAGTTTCAGACCACTTAAAATAGCAGATCACTTAGCAAAATTCATAGAACATCTAGGTAAAGGACCAGCATAAGCCATAATAAAATCACAATTAAAATCTCTAATGACACTGCCATAGCCACAAGAGATTCCTTTAATCGAACAATCAGTATTAAGTTTGAACATGTTAAGGTGAGGTTTAACCCAAGAAAGAGGAGCACCATTGGTACAATTATCTTGCAGCACAATCCAAAAATCCTTAGCAGCATAACAACAACCTTTAAAATTCTTATATTTCAAAAGATTGACATTAAATAACTTAAAAACTTTATTAGTAATGTTTCGAATAATTTTATTCGGATGCATAGCTATATTATTAAAACGAGAGTTATTCCTAGCAAACCAAATTTTCGAAAGAATAAGAGAAGGGATAAGATTGGAGATATGATCAGGCGAGTTATTGAACCAAAGATTAAGGATATCTTTGATGGATTTGTTGCCATTATAGTGATTAAACTTGAAGATACCCTCAAAATTAATCCATATCTTAGAAGCAATAGGCCCCGATATAAACACATGATGAATATTCTCTACATGGTAACAACATTAATAGTTGGAAGGAAGAACAAAACCTCTTTTAATTAACATATCAACCGTAGGCACATACTTGTGCATAATTCTCCAAATAAACGTAGCAATAGTAGTAGGGATGCTTTTATGCCAAATCATGGAGAAGACTTTAGAAGAAGACTATTTAGATCTAATAATATTCCAAGCATCCTTGATTTTAAAGATGCCACTATTAGCCATTTTACATAAGAGAATATCATCAGCATCAGTTCTTAACGAAATTTGCATGATCTGATTACTAATGGATTCAAGAATAACTTGAGCAAGTTTCATGTAGTCCCAGCTATTATTCTCAATAGAAAAATTAACCTTAGTATCAAAAGTGGGGACAGAGTGAATGATGTGATCAATAGAAGTTTGTCCCAACCACTAGTCCTGCCAAAGAAAAGATTAGCACTGCCAATATCACAATTAATGTAAGGCTCCACCTCCCATTTGATATTACAAAGCCTTTTCCAAACTCTAGAGTCCCCCTTTTGATAGGTACAATTAGAAGGATGTTTGCCAACACAATATTTAGCATTCATAAACTTGGACCAAGGACAAGTTTTAGCACAAAAATTAAATCATAATTTAAAAGCAAAAACATGAGCTAAATCTTTCATATCCTTACAACTCAGCGCACCTTCCTCCAAAACACCACAAGACTTATTTTAAGAAGTCTAGATGATTTTAGAATTATCTCTTTTGCCTTTCCAAAAAAATTTATTGATGATTTTTTGAAGTCTATTACAAACAGCAATTGTAGGTTGAATAGATTGAAAAATGTAAATAGGAAGGGAACAAAGAACACTCTTGATCAGAACTAATCTTCCACCAAAGCTAAGAAAATTAAATTCCCATAAATTAAGACTATTATTCATAACAGTAATAAGATCGTCAAAGAGGAATGATCTCTTACGACCTTTGAATAGAGGAACACCTAAATATTTTAAGGGGAGAGAACTTTGTAAAAAACTAGAAATACTCTTAATAACATTAATGCGGTTGGTAGGAATATTCTTAGAGGGGATAAAATAACACTTATTTTTATTAAAATTTAAGCCACTCAAAAATTCAAACTTTTTCAAAAAAGGATTAGAAGTTTAATCATATTCACAGAACCATTAGAAAAAATGATTACATCATCAGCAAAACATAAATGAGATATAGGCATGCCACCATGAGTTCTATAATACAGGTTATGGTGAGTATCATAGAGATAGTTAAGACCTCTGGAAAATATTCAGCCGCTATGATGAACAAAGCAGGGGAGATAGGGACCCCATATCTGATACCATGAGAAGATTTAAAGAAACCATTGCTTTTGCCATTAACAATAATAGAGAAATAAGAACCTTCAATACAGTTTTGAATCAAAGTAATAAAGTTAGTGTTAAAACCAAACAGCATTAAAATGTGATATAAAAATTTCTAATTTATGTTATCATAAGCTTTAGCAATATCTAACTTAAAAATAAGGTTACCACCTCTAACTTTGAGATCTAAATCGTGAACAAGCTCTTCAGCTAATAAAATATTATCAGAAATAGTTCAACCTTTGACAAAGCCCATTTGATAAGGAGAAATAATTTTATTAAGACAAGGGGATAAATGTTCCATCAAAATTTTAGAAATCAATTTATGAAAAAAAAGAACAAAGACTGATAGGACGAAAATCATCCCACTTATAAGCAGCCAATTTTTTGGGGATAAGCACAATAGAAGTACTAGAAAAAAACTTAAGCAAGGGATTACCATTGAAAAAAATCCAAAATAGCAACAAATAAGTCATCACAAATAATTTTCCAAGATTCTTAAAAAAATTTAGTCTTGAATCCATCAGGACCAGCCATAGAATCAGCATTTAAAGAAAAAACAATCTTCTTGACTTCTTCAAAAGAAGGAGCCATAGTAAGAATATTATTATCCCCCTCATTAATGATGCAAGGAATAAGCTCAGGGTGGTCAATAGGGAGAGGTTCAAAATTTTTATTAAACTTATTAGTAAAGTGCTCAACAGCAGAGTTAGCAATATCCTCCTCATCATCAATCGAGGACCCATCTTGAAGATCCATTTTGTAAATAAAACTTTTAGCTCTATTATTCTTCACCAAAGAATGAAAATATTTAGTATTATCATCACCTTCAATAAGATTTTTCAAAGCAGATTTTTTTTTCCTGTAAACCTCTTCTTGCTCTTGAAGTTTGAAAAGGAAATTATGAGCCTCTTTTACATTACTATAATTAACATCATAAGGAATAGTTTGGCAATAATTCTCACAATAAGTTACTTTCTCCTCAGCAGCTAAGATATTAGTAAAAAGGTTTTTGAAAATCTTTCTATTCCACCAATTAATTATAAAATTGAGCCTTTTGATTTTGAGCCACAATCTAGTCATACCAACTTACATTCCATCATCATGCTATTAAAATCTTCTATAGACAAGTAAATAGGGTTAGAGCCACCAAGCCTTTTAGAGGGACAAGAAATAGTATTAAAGTCACCATCAACTAAACAAAGGGAGTTAATTAATTACTAAAAGCAGTAAGCTAATTCCATAGAATCTTTCTAATAAAATGGGATGATGAAGCATGGATAAGGGATGCATAAAAATCAAAATGCATAAACTCAATTTTATAATGTAAAACTTGTGGTAAGTCTCCAATAACATCGATGGAGACCAGATCTTTCCAAAAAATCCAGATTTTGTTGGACACATTAGCCATACTGTGATTAAAACCCAGTGCTCTAGCCATCTCTTCCAGCTTAGTAACAGAAATAAAAGGTTCAAGTAGAGTAGGGAAAGAAATATTATGAATACGATATAAATTTATAACTCTAATTCTCGAATTCGGGCAACCAATACCCCTAATATTCCAAATAATAGATTTAATCATTAAATAGAAGATTTAATGGATGTTTGAGAGCAAGTACTTCTAGGAGAATGAGCATTCAAGTTTTTCAAATTTTTATTTTTCTTGCTTTTGGCTACAGTAAAATCTTGCATATCATTGGCAAACCCTTTAGTAGCATAAGTAACATCACTAGCATCATGATTAATAGAGGAAGAAACCTTATTAAGTATACTGTTATGGACCTGAAGTTCTGACAACTTCTTAGGAGGCTCATAATCATTCATTGGAGGAGCAAATCCATTTTTCTGAGTATTATCATGCTCGGCCAGCTCATCTACCATAAATTATCCTTCTTCCAAACTTCCTTCTGAGCCCTTATCCTGGTCATTCATTAAAGCATGAAAAGAATTATTATTAGAACAATCAACATTAATAGCATAACAGTCAAAGTTAAATAATTTTTTGTTAGTATTACACAACACAAAAGAAGCATTTGGCATGGAATTTTGTTTTGAAGTAATTACCACCATTTATTCATCTGCATTCTCAATCATATTATTGACATAATTGTTAGATTCTAATAAAACCTGAGGAGGAGCATTAAACCCTCCCACAACCATCATTGACTGATCAGCCTCAATTTAACTATCCTATTTAGCATAGCCCATCTCCATAGTAATCACAGGATCATCATTCCCTGAAATTTAAGGGTGATTAGTGTGGTTGTCCCCAGATATGTTGGCCTTTAGCAAAGCATCCTGTATTGGGTTGGAAAGCTCATTAGATATTTGAGGAACTAAAATGTTTTTCTCCTTAGATACCTTGTTCATGTCGTTATTGTTACGTAAATAAATTTTTTGAACTAATCCTATTGTGCAATTGCATTCATACAGTACAATCAACTATATGAAGAAGAATGCTAACAGCTAATTGAATCATTAATCTTAATGAGATAATCATATTGTATGATGTAAATTGTACTATACGAATTGTCTTGATCTGAGAAACACTAGTCACCAGATAAATTAAGTAAGAATTAAAAAAAATTGAACTAATCATACCGTACGATTACAATCGTACAGTAGGATATTTGAAATTTTACTTAAATTATCCCCCATAATTAGTCAATCAAATCATAATTAACTAAAGGTGGCAATCACATTATACGATCTGGATCATATCATACGATTGATACAGACAAAATTTGGTCATCCCATAGATCGTACCAGATAAAATCTTGATTTTAAACTAATCATATAATATGATATCTATATCATATTGTATAGCCTATTAGTATTAAATTTATTAGACTATATACTGTAAATTATACCAAATGATTGACATAGATAATTTTCAATCATCCCCATGATCATCCTGTATTAATAGAGCTAAATTGAACTAATCATACTATATGAACTTACGAACATACTATATGATATATTTGCTAAAATTAAATAGTTTGTTTGAATGGATTTTATCATCATACTGGATGGGTCATCTTTTTGAATTGATTGTACTATATGACCCAAGATCTTACTACATTTTTTTTTTTTGATAGAAAAGCAAAGCTTCATTAATCAAAAGGAAAACAACGAACTACAAAGTTGATTCCTCCTTTAACAAACTAACAAAAGAAGGAGGAATCTTATTGAAGCTAAAGTCATCCCAGAAAAAATTAAAAATAAGAGCAAAGTTAGCACACATGTCAGCTAACTTATTACAACTTCTATCTATACATTTGAAAAGAACAAAATTAAAATTATTGAAGAAGTCCAAATCATCATCTCCCTTGAATCCTTTTGTCAACGCAAGTTGAAGAGCCATAATGACATTAGAATTATCACTCTCCATAATAACACCTTTGAATTTAAACATCTAGTCTTTAATCACCTCCTTTAGAGCTCGGAAAGCCAGCATTTCAAGTTGGGAAATATCCCAATGAATGCAAGAATTACCAAAAGCCAACAAAAATCTGCCATAAGAGTCACGAAAGACACCTCCCACTCCAGCTCTATAAGAAGACCCAAGTGAAGCATCAACATTGATTTTTAACCAATCAGGTGGAGGGGGATACCAGGAATTAGATAGTCTTAACAACTGAGTAGCATCCTTATGGGCCGATTTGCAACAATCAAACAACTTAGAAGATGAGGAGTAGCTCACAGCATTAGCAGCAATAAAAGAGGCTTTTTCTTCCACTTTATCATGAATGAACCTATTCCTAGCCTTCCATGATAAGAAGACCACATTGTAAACAGATTAAGAAGAAAACGGTTATGCTGAACTAAATGCTCCGTCCTAGTGCAACTGTTTGCAATACTATCAAACAAGGATATACCAAAACCCCACTTATTTAAGAGCAAGAAAACATCTCTTATTTTAACACACCTCAATGCAATGTGCTCCATACTTTCAGCCTCAGCACAGCCTCTATGACCAAGATGATTACACTGCAGCCTTCTATCAACAAGAAACTGAAAAGTGGGAATCTAATTCCTAAGAAGCCTCCACCAGAAGATATCAACCTGAGGCATCATCTTGGCCTCCTTTAACCACTTACAAAACCTCGGATCAGGTTGCTGGATTTGCATTCCTTCATAAACTAAAGAAGTAAATGTCATACCAGAATTCTGGTATAGCGATTCAAATGAATCTTCAAGAACTGCATGATTAATATTGATTTGCACAATGAGCTGAACCAAATCATTTCCAAAAAACTTGAGGAGTTCATCCACATTCCAGCCACCATTTGAAATAAAATTGTCCAATAAAATGACTTCATCCTCTTGAGGCACCACAAAGGTAGGCCACTTATTAATGCATTTGTCCAAGATCCAAATATCCCTATAAACATCAATGGAAGATCAATTTGCAATACACCACCTGACCACATAGTTTAGAAGTTTACCTCCATCACATATAAGTTTCCACGCTGCAGAGCAAGAAGTCTTCTTCCTATTAACATCAATCTTCTTCCCGTATTTTGGAACCAGTGCCTTATGAACCAAGCAGTCTTCATCCCGTAGGTAATGCCAAGCCAATTTCGTTCTGAGAGCAGCTTATCTATTAGAAGAAGAACACAGACCTCGACCACCATACTTAAGAGGTTTGCACAACTCACTCCATTTAACATAATGGATACCCATCCAACCATTTGATTTATTCCAAAGAAAACCCCTACAAAGCTTGTCAATTTCTTTTAAAACACGAGTGGGAATCAGAGAAAGAGTACTATGAAATAAAGGATAAGATTGCAAAATAGGTTTGACTAGAGTTAGTCTTCCAGCCAGCGAAATTAACTTGGTTCCCCATACATTAAGCCTTCACAATGTTTTTTCCACAATAACCTGGAAGTCAGCAGCAACTAATCTTCTAAGAGGAATCTTGATACCAAGATATTCAAATTCTTTAACAACTTTGAAGCCCATAATGCGAGAAATAAAATTCTTACACCTCCTATTAACAAATTTCCCAAACAACATGGCAGATTTATTGATGTTAATGCATTGGCCTGTCCACCTGCAAAAATCAGCAAGCACTCCCTTGATCTTCGTGGCAGCCTTCCTAGTTGCTACCAAGAAGTTCATCACATCATCCGCATAAAGAAGGTGAGAATTTGTTGGGCTACCCTAACTAATTTTGATACCAATATCAGTTTGGTTAAGAGCATTGGTAAGGAGTTGAGAACATAGAATGTATAATAAAGGAGAAAGTGGACAACCTTGACGGAACCCACTTTTAGCACTGATCAAAGCCTATAAATTGCCATTAATACACAAAGTAAACCGAGGATCTTCCACGCATTCCAAAACAAGTTTAGAGAAATTAAGAGGAAAGCCAAAATACTCAAAAACTTTACTAAGAGTTTGCCAACTCATCGAATCATACGCTTGTTCCATGTCAATCTTAAAAGAAAGAAGACCTTTGGAATTTTTAGAATACCTGAATTTATGGATGATTTCCTGAGCAACCAGAACATGATCTGAGAGAGATCTTCCCTTAATGAACGCCGCTTGCTCCATAGAAACTATCTTAGGGATTACCATAATCAACCTATTCAATAACACTCTTGCTGCCACCTTATAAACTGCGTTACAAAGACTGATTCGATGATAATTAGAAGGAACTAAAGGGTTGTTCACTTTAGGAATAAGAACAATTAAAGTGTCTTTCCAGCTCTTATCCAGCTAACCTTTACATAAGTAATGATTCAAAGAATTCAGAAAATCAGTTTTAATAATGTTCCAATATCCCTTGATAAAAGAATAATAAATTCCGTCCAGGCCAGGAGCAATGTTGCCTTCAGTATGCTCAATAACCCATACAATTTCTGGCTCAGAGAAACCCGCCTCCAGTAGATTCCTTTCAGCCTCACTCAAAAGGAACTGAGGTTTAGGCCAGCTGAATGACTCACAATCTATATATTTCCATTTATGGTTGAAAAACCGAAGAAGAACCTTCTCAACTTGTTTTTGCTCTTCCAATAAATTGCCAACTTCATTCTTGATTTTAAGAATGCAATTGGAGTTTCTACGAGCACTAGCATAAGAATGAAAAAACTTAGTATTATTATCACCATCAACTAGCCACTTCACTTTAGCTCGATGCTTCCACCAGTCATTCAGCCGAGCCATAGTAGAGTTAAGTTCATTAACTTTGCATTTCAACAGCCAGCATTCCTCCTCCGTTAATAGGCCAGAACTAGATTCCTTCATTTGGAGATCCCAGATCTCCTCTAACAGATGATCTTTAGAGAGCTTAAAATCTTTATGCTTCATCTTGCTCTAGTAGAATAATGCTTTAAGCACTTTCCTGAACTTGGTATTAAATACTTGAGCAAAGTTCCCTTGATGATTCTTATTCCATACCCTTTTTACCAATAAAGAAGATGCTGGATTGGAAACCCAAACATCCTCAAAAAGAATTATCTTCTTGGTCGCAGAGTTAAACTCCAAAAAATTCAGTAAAATGGGGCTATGGTCAGAGGAAATACGAGCTAAATGTCGGACAGCCAATTGAAGAGAAGAGTTAAGAGCCATAGCATTAAGAAAACACCTATCCAGCCTTTCAAGGATACGACCACCTCCAACTTTGTTATTGCACCAAGTAAACCTTGGACCAATAAAACCAACTTCATGATATCGTTTGTAGCTAAAAAAGAACTCATCTCCTTAGGACCAAGGGAGAACTTAAACCTACGGCCACCTATTTTATCCTCTCTAGAAGTAAGACAATTAAAGTCACCTCCCACCACCATAGGCAACAAAGCCGAAGAATGCAGCTCCAATAAATTCCAAAGCTCTCTCCTTTTATACAGGTCTTTACTACCATACACAGTAGCAATTCTCCAAATGCCCTTGTTGTTAATTTTCAAATCACCAACAACGCTTTGAGAAGAAGAATCCACAACTTGGAAATCAGCAAAAGAAGAATTCCATAAAATAATAATGCCTCCAGACAACCCATCAGAAGGCAAAATGAAAAAATTCCAACCATCCCCAATAAGCAGCTTGACATCCTTACTATAAATGGAAGATAACTTGCTTTCAACCAAACCCAAAAAGAAAACACCATACATTTTAACAAACTCCTTAAGGTATAGAGAAGCACTTTTCTTTCTAGCTCCTCTACAGTTCCAAAAGTTTATTGAAGACATTAATGAGAAATGGGGGGAGAGGTCCCCAGACCACCTTTGATTTTCAACTCCAACCTTCGACTCCTAGGGATCGAGCTGATAGGACCAAGGTCTTTTAACTGTTTGGACTTCTTCTTTTTAACAAAAGAAACACCAGCTTCTTTAACCACCTCCCCCGAGCCCTCAAAAGGGACATTATTAACACAGACAACCTGTTCAGCACAGGGTTGAACCTCCAACTGATTATCCTTTGCCATAACACCTTCTTCGACAACATCTAACAGAGCATTGAACCTGTTATTCATGAGGTTTAAAGGACTAGAAGCCTTTAAACTACCCAGCATTTGAGGAGGATCTGAAATAACATCATGAGGAGGTGAGGCAATTAGTAAGACCGGAGCATTGGCTAAATTTCCCTCTACTGAAGTAACCTGCTTCTTAACACCACTCTCCTTCCAGGCAGAGGACAGACTTTCTTTAAGCGAAGATTATTTTGGAATTCTGAAACTTTTTTGACGATGATTAACGACTAACCATGGCACATAGCCCACATCTTCTATCGGTAAGCCTTCATTCATCTTGTCAAGATTACTGACTCCTGATGAAGGCATAGCAGGATTTGTGACTTGCTCATTCGAGTCCCTAGCAACCACCTTATTGACTGAGCATCCTTCTTCATTATGTCTGATAATCCAACAATTATAACAAAAAATAGGCAGTCTTTCATACTCAATTTTTTGAAAAAATTTTCCTGAGCTACCCTCCACCTAAACACCTAGAGGCAGCTTGCTATCCAATTTAATTCGGACACAAACACGCCCGAATTCCCTACACCCCCACTGAAACATGCTACCATCAACAAGATAAGGCTTCCCTACCATATAAGCAATTCGACAAACATTGATTTCATCCCAACATTGAAGAGGGAGATTAGGCAAACGAATCCAAATAGGAGCCGTTAGGCCTTTCAAAGAAGTGGGTGAAAAATCTTGCGACTACCTATCAATTCCAATGATTTGACCTCTAATAAACCAAGGTCCATTTGAAAGAACAGCCTCCAAGTGTTCTTGCTCAAAAAAAAAAAGAGCAGAGAACCCACCCCTTCCCAAGCAGTGTAAGATGAAACTTGCCGAATTGAGACCATTATCTCCTGAGCTCTGAGCTAATAACTGGTAACGGAGCTTCACCACTAAAAATTTTCACCACTAGTGAATTAGAAAGTTTATTAGAATTTTCTAGTTCATTTTGTACGTGTAGTTTGATAGAAAAACCATCATCTACAACAAAATTGCCCAAATCCAATTCAGAAACGTTGATATTTTCTTTCTTTTTCCAAGCATTAGGTAGAGGGTTGATGCCAGAACGATGAGGAAATGAAGGAGGTTCCGCATATGCACCCAAATCCGTAGATGCATAATTATGGACATTCAGTAAATTGGAAGAGGTGCTCACAGGCAAATTCACAGATACAGGATCAGCAATGCAAGCTGAAGATTCAGTGGCTTTCTCCAAAGCAACAGGCGACTGAAAAAAGTTATGAACATTTTTGCCAACCGAACTTAAAGAACTCGCATTTATCTTACTGTCAAGGACAGGTATTGCATTTGAGTTCCCAAATCGGTTAACAAAAATCTTCATCCCAGACGAAGTAGCCCAGTCAAGAGAAAAGCTATTGAATTTTGAAGAACCAGGAAGCTTGCTATCACCAATCAAAGAAACATCTTTACCCTTGCCTTCGACATGAATTACCTTATCTAGATGAAAATCACTTCTTTCATAGATCACAAAATCACCTTTAGCCCTGTGTCGATGAGCTTCTTCATCCTCACGATCTTGACCAGCAACCAGACAGTGATGGTCTGGCTTAGAATGAACAGATGGCTAAATTGGGGAAGGTAGAGATGGCCGGCAGCCCTCTGCCGCCATGACCTGACGACCTCCCGAAGAACCAGATGAAATTCCCATGAAATAGAAAATTTCGCACCTTCTCCCTCTAAAAACCGCACCTTCTCTCTCTATTTACTTCTGTGTTAATGCCTTGAACATAGACGACTAAAGTTAAAAATTAGTGTTTTTTATGCCTACTACTTAATAAATCTTTTGAAGTCTTTTTAAGAAGAGACTTTGGCTATGGATGAAACCCTAAGAGAGATCTTTTCTTGAGAGCTTTGGGGTTAGAGAGGAAGAAGGAGGTGAGGTTGTGTATGAGGGAGAAGAAGTGTGAGGGGTTTCACATGGTTGCTCTAGGCAAGCATACATCTAGCTTCCTCTTGTGGCCTTTGAGAGTTCTTAAAGATTATCTTGGGAGAGAAGTTGTAAACTCAAGAGTCTAGGGTTCTTTGTCTACTCTATAAGGGAGAAAAAGGATTATTATTCTCTGCAATTACCAGGAGGGTGAAGAAGGATTCTGAGTTCTCTTCCTTGTCCAAGATAAAGAAAAAAAATTCTGGGTTCTCTGCCTACAACAAGAGAGAGAAAAAGGATTGAAAGTTCATTGTCATCACCAGGTGGGTGATAAAGCTTTCAGTTCTCCCCCACACCAGGTTGGTGGAAGTGATTTGTGTAAGGGCTTCTCCACCTTGGTGTGGTAGTAAAAGGAGTGATATTATAGTGATAGTGTAATAGTCAAAGTGGAGGACTCTAGGGAGTGGACATAGGTCATTATTTGACAATACTAGTGCCATTTGCATATTAAAAAATCTAATTCAACACTCCCTCATAGTGCATATAAACTACCTGCAGGCATCATTTCTATCATGCATGACAATACTAGTGCCATTTGCATATCCAAAATTCCAATTCAACACTCACGTATAATGCAAATAAACATTAGACATCATTTTATAAGAGATCATATAGCTAAGGGGGGTATAGAACTGCACCATATAGCTAATAGAGACCAATTGGCAAACATCTTTTCCAAACCACTAGCCTCTGACACTTTTAGCACCTTGGGAACTAGACTAGGTTTTTGTTTGGGGGAAACCCGCTATGGGGCCTACGTGTTAATTGAAAAATAGATTATAAGGTCCTTAAAGGGAACCTTCAGCTCGCTAATGCTTGACAAAGCTACAAAATAAAATAAAATAAAACCTAAGAGCTGATGGTTCCCTATTGTGCTAATTACAAAATACCTTAATAACATTCTAGGTTTGGCAGAGGATAGAACCCAAAAAAGGAAGAGAAAAGTTAACACTTTCAGCACCATCTTCCTTCCAAAATTGTCCAGCTTAACCCAAAAAATCTCATTCTAGTCAACCTGCAAGAGGATCAAACTGCAAAACAAAAACATATATAGCAAAAAATAAGCAAGATTGAAACTAATGAACATTAAATACCAAAAGGATAGAGAATTTGTAGTAGTCTTGACGTGTACGGCCATCCACAAAATAAAAGGAGAATTAATAATTAGAAAAACATTCCATATGCTTAAGAAAGGAGCTGCGTAAGGCTTGGGATGCATAGTAATCCATGAATTAAATTATAAGAAATCATCTGTATTTAAATCCAAAAACCCAATAAATAGAAAAGCACACAGTAAGCTAAACCGAAAGGGATTGCCTTGCCAGCTCTAATGACTAGTAGCTTTGAGGTTACCGACCACCCAGGCCCCCAAAGAAGCAGAACCATAATGAGAAAAACCACAGCCATACATATTTATCAGATTCGAGGTAAAATGAATGAAAATCAAACCATCTGTAATCCACAAAAAGGAAAAAGAAGAATTGACCTAGAATGCAAAAAACCAATTCGAATCAGCCTAGAGAAAAGACAAGCAGTATGATAAGTAATATACACCATAAGTGCATTTTCAATTATTGCTCAAACCATCCCAGACCCAACAGTATGGAACAAAAGAAAAATCCAAGATGATGTAGAGATGATACCCACACTAAAGCTAATAGTAAATCAACTAAATAACATTATTCCCAGACCTACTAAGATAACAAATTGGGATCCTGTGAATCCAAAAAATCGTAAAGGAGTCACACCAGACTCAGTCCAACACTTGCGATTTATGTTAAAGTAGATAGCAAAAGAATAAATCTATAAGTTATATTGATCCAAGAAAAGCATATAAATGAAAGCCCCAATACAGTACAATAGGTAATAACCAAAAGAACCAAATTAAACAATTCTAACATATGGTATGCCCAAATAGTCCTACCTAGCAAGGCCCAGCAGCTTGGGAGGAATAGAAGATCCCGTAAATTCCATAAATTCAGCCAAATTGCAACCCAAGTCAGCTAAAAAGTCAGCAGTAGCATTTCCTTCCCTATAAATGTGAGTTATAGAGAAGTTAATAAGGGATAACCACTGTTTAATCTCCTTGATAATATAGAAATAAGAAGGATTAGCGATACCGTTACCAGAAATAAATTGAATAACAAGCTTAGCATCCATTCCAATCCAAACATTAGTAATCCCAAGAGAAATGCATAATTGTAACCCATACGTTAAAGCCAAAATTTCAGCCATAATATCCATGTGAAATTCAGAGGGACTCACAAAAGCAGCAATAATATTGCCAATGAAATCATGGATGATACCACTACAACTAGCTTTCGATCTATTAAAGGCACCATCAGTGTTAGGTTTGTAGCAACCCATATGGGGTTTAAACCATTAGTCTTAAGTTTGAGAACTAGACTAGGTGTTATAGATATTAATACTTGATTTAGGATGAATCCAAATTATTCTATCATTTGAAAACAACTAGTTTTTTTTGTGCTTCAGGTTTATGTCATTTTGAATTTATGTGTTTGTTTGTGTATGTTATTTTAATTTTTAATTTGTGTTTTATCATTATTAAGTATATGTACTCTGATCATCACACACTATTCACTGGCCAAAAATTTTTTTAAAAAAATATATACATAAATCAAAAATCAAAGTTTGTTCACATCGTACTGTATAATTCACTTCATATTGTACAATCTACACATCCCTACACAAATCACTGCCTTAGGTTACATCAATGGTCAAGATCTATTTAACTACTAGGGATCGTACTATATAAATACCGTTTATATTATACGATACATGTGTCAAAGGCTGTTGGACGAATTCAAGTCGGTAGTGTGATAATAATTTTACTTCATACAAAAAGTTCGAGGAGCTTGTAATACCTCAATGAACTAGCTCGAAATATACCAAGAGGGTGGGTGAATTGGTATTTTTAAATACTACTTGCATTCAACATAAAAGAAAAACTTATCTTTTTTATTTTTTCATGGTTAAGAGAAGCAAGCAATACTTATCACCTATTCTAGAAGCAAATAAACTTATTCAGCATTTCAATAATGATGATAAAATTCTAAAAAACACAAAACAAATTAGCTATCACAGATTTCCTCCAAGTAGTTACCTTAGAAAATTAAATGCAAAAAAATGAAATGCAAAAAATAGAAAATGAGAACAAACACACCAAAGATTTCTAATGGTTCAATCAAATAATGACCTACGTGTACTCCCTAGAATCCTCCACTCTGACTATTACACTATCACTATAGTGTCTCTCATTTTGCCGCCACAGCAAAGCGGCAAAGCCCTTACACAAATCACTTCCACTAACCTGGTGTGGCAGAGAACCGAAAGCTTTGTCACCCTCCTAGTGATGATAGTGAACCTTCAATCCTTTTTCTCCCTCCTGTAGATGGTAGAGAACCTAGAATACCTTTTCTTCCTCTTGGAGAAGGCAGAGAACTCAAAATCCTTCTTCACCCTCCTGGTGATGGTAGAGAACCATAATCCTTTTTCTCTCTCCTAGAGCAAACAAAGAACCCTAGACTCTTAACTTTAAAGTTTCTCTTGCAAGATAATCTTCAAGAACTCTCCAAGGCCACAGGATGAAGCTGGCTGTAAGCTTGCCTGGAACAACTATGTGATGCCACTCATACTCCTTCTCCCTAACGCACAACTTCAACTTCTTCTTCCTTCAAACTCCAGAGCTCTCAAAAATGATCTCCCTCAGAGTTTCCTCAACAGCCAAAGTCTCTCTTTCAAAAAGACTCTAACAGATTGCTTAAGTATAAGTTTTCAAAAAACCCTTATTTTTCAATTTATCCATCTTTGTTCATACAGTGCAATCTTGATTCGTACAGTACGATCAATTTAATAACTAGACTCATCTGGTGTGATATAAATAGTCCTTCAAATAAACTGTTCATATTTTATGAACATATCATTAAGTATGATTGTTAGATTATATAGTACAATTAGTTTAATTTTTCTCTATTCATATAGGATGATTTCCTAGATGATTGAAAGTCATCTTTGTCAATCATCTCATGCTGTTCTCATCATACAACATAGTCATTATATTTCCAATAGTTTATAAAATATGAAAAAAATATTGTACTATATAATTAGTTCAAAAATCAAGGTTTCATCTAGTATGATCTATGGGACGACCATATTTCATCTAAATCAATCATATGGTATGATCAATATCGTATAATACAATCGATCATATTAATTAAAACATGATTTGATTGACTAATTATAGGGGATAATCTAAGTAAGTTATAAAATATCATTTAGTATGATTAGTATCATATAGTATGAATAGTTCAAAATTTATTTTTAAAAATTCTTACTTAATTTATCTGTCAGCCAGGGTTTATAGATCAAAACAAATCATATAGTACGATGCAAATCATACAATAGTATGATTTAATTAAAAATTTTATTTCAAATTATTTTAGTCCCCTATTTTCTATGTGCATGGACACCAACTTAGCAAACACCTTTATATAGTCAGACTCAAGAAATAGAAAATATAAGAAAGTTAAAATTATAGACTCTTTTGATTGACATCCTATTCTACCCAAACTTTAGTCTTGTAGTCATGAGTGGTGTATGTTTTTTTTCTAAAATGTTAGTGTACACCAACAAAAACAATATCCAATAAACATGCTTGGAGAAATAAAAAAACTCAAACAATAATATTTATTGTCATCAAAATCACAAGCTAGGGATCCTGGTTTGTAATAATCTCCCCCTTTTTTATGATGGCAAATAATTTTGGTTGAAGAGCAAATTAATATGTCATTCTCCAAATCTCCCCCTTACTAGCTGATAGATTTTAAATACAGGTAAGATAAAAAATTTTAATTTTGGAAAGTTTTTCAATTTTTCTTCAAAATTAAAAGTACACAAATAATAAAAGTACATAAACAAAAATGATGAGCAAAAATATTACTTAATAAGGACAAAACATATAAACAACCAAACACTTCCTCCCCCTTATGACATCACCAAAAAGGAGGATCTACCAAAAAAGGATAGAAAATAGAAAAATACATCATACAGAAATCAAAAGTAGGAAGGCCCCTGATTAGGTGGTGGTGGTTATTGGAACTATTTTTGGATTGAGGTGAATTCATCATGAATTGAGGAGAATTGTTCAACAAACCATCATATTACAGCCTTATACTATTGTTGCAATTGTTGAATGTGGGAGTCTAGCTGGGTTTCTAATCAATCGAGCCTCTTGATTATTTCTTCATGAGAGTAAGCATGGTAGGCTAGTGTAGGTGGTGGTACTTGTGTGGGTGCTAGTTTTGGTGCAGGTACTACTACAGCTGCATCCCTTCTTCATCAATATCAGGTTCTTCATGCTTGTGCTCTCCTTGATGGTGAAAGAGAATATGAAAGGAGGCATCATTGTAGAATATGGGAACATTATCAAGAGGTGCAGGGTTGGTAAGGCCATATTTCTTTTCAAGGATATAGCCAATGTGGTGATGTAGGGCAACATTTTGCTTTCTCCTAGTCAAGGAAAGTCGAATTGTAGTCATGTTTTTGATATAGTTGATGATCATTTGAGCTTCATCAAACTGTGTATCATATATTACAAAATAGGTAACAAGGGAAAGAAGTGGAGTGATGTTGACATAATTGCCTACTTTAGGTATAATTGAGGTTATAAAAACATGCTAGATAGTTAATGCATTTAGATTAAGAGAGTGGAGTAAGGGTTGATGTTGGTTTAGATCCACATTATGAATGTTTAAGTTTACAGCACTCCAATCAAAGTCGGTTCTAGAGGCCATGGATTATGCATGGGGTCCTTTAGTAGAAAGGTGCATATACTCCCCTAAATCCTCCTTATTTATTTCTACAGGGATTGACCCACATAAGGAATCATGGTGTAGGTCTTGGCATTAATATTAAGGTTAGATAGCAATTCATAAAGGAGTTAATAATTGAAAGGAATGGCTAGGGTGAGAAGAAAGTGGAGAGTTGTGAAAGTAAAGAGTTTAATCACCTCAATGTTTAGGGTATGTTGATTGAGCATTCATGGGGTGATGTGAGCCTCTTTGAAACTATAGTAGTCAGCTTCAGCTTCAGTGCTTTGAAAATGATAGTCGACTGGGCAATGAGAGGAAGAGCTGCCTTGGGTTAAACGAAATCTTTTGCAACCTCCAACCATTTAAGAACTTAAGGTTTCGAGGGTATGAATTTGAGTGAAGGAATGAATTGAAGGTTGAGTGGTTTAACCTTAAGGAAATCACTCCATTTTATAAATTTCCTGCCAATCATACAATACGATTAGAGAAGTTAAATTATTTGGACAACTTGTCAAAAAAAAGGTGGTAAAATCATATAATATGATTAGTATCATACTAGTTGATCTTAAGAGATTTTGTTTGTCTTGAGGAGTCGTCTATATGTTCTTTGACTAAATAGATCGTATAGGATGAACAAGTGTTTGAATAGTATGAATTGGAATTATTATTATACTGAACGACTTGAATTCATCCAATGGCCTTTGACACATTTATCATATAGTACAATTAGGTGGTCATACCGTATCATCTCCAATAAGTGAACATATCTAGATCGTTGATTTAATCTAAGGCAGGGATTAGTGTAAGATGTGTAGATCGTACAGTTTGAAGATAATAGTATAATACGATGTAAAAAAAAATTTTAATTTTTTATTTTAAATTTTGAAAATTTTTTTATTTTCTCCATTGAAGAGTGTGTGATGATCAGGGAACATCTACTTAACAAAAATAAAATAAAAATACAAAATAAAACAACCCAAACAAACAAACAAACACACAAATTCAAAATGACAAGAACTTGAAGCACAAAAAAGGCTGGTTGATTTCAAATGATAGAAGTATTAGGGTTCATCCTTAATCAAGCATGAATATCTATAACACCTAATCTTATTTTCATGATGCTAAAGGTGTCAAGGTCTAGAGGTTCAGTAAAGATGTCTGCCAATTGGTCTCCAGTAGCTATATGATGCAGTTCTATATCTCCCATAGCTACATGATCTCTTATAAACTTATGTCTAATGTCTATATGCTTTGTGTCGGAGTGTTGAATTGGAATTTTGGATATGAAAATGGCAATAGTATTGTCACACATGATAGGAATGGTGCCTACAGGTAGTCCAAGATCTAGCATTTATTACTTTAGTCATAGGACTTGAGCAACCCAACTTCCTATATAATATATTCTGCCTCAGTGGTGGATAGGGCTACTGAGTTCTATTTTGCACTAGACTAGAAGACTATAGATTATCTTATGAATTAGCAAGTTCTAGAAGTATTTTCCTATCAACTCTGCAACCTATAAAGTCTGAATTAGAATATCCTACGATTTCAAAAAGAGGTGCTATGTCTAGGAAACAAGATTCCTATTTTGGGTTCCTAGAAGATATCTAAGAATTCTCTTAATAGTAGTTAGATGAGATTCTTTTGGATCAGCCAGAAATCTAGAACAGAGATATACACTAAACATTATGTCAGGATTCTCTAACTACTATATCCATGATTGACTAAGAAATCCTACCAATTCGTTATAAAAGTTTGAATAACAAGCTAATTCGGTAAAGCATGTTGAGGGAATTTCCAAAGCATTTTCTTAAGTCTCTCCCAACTTTCATAAATTGATTCTCCCTTAAACTTGGCAAAGGAAGTGAAATCTTCTCTAAGTTTAAAAGTTTTTGAAGGATGAAAATACTTAGTTATGATTTGGGTTCCAAATCATTCCAAGTGTTTATAGAGCTTAGGGGAAAAAGAATTCAACCACAACATACCCTTGTCCCTTAGAGAAAATGGGAGCAATCTAAGTCTAATAACATCAACATTAACACCATTACATTAAAATGTTACACAAATTTCTAAGAAAACTAGATAAGTATAAGTTGTAACTTTCACTAGGAGTTCGCCCAAACTAAGGATTTTGAACCAACTAAATTATGGTGGGTTTTAGTTCAAAGTTATTGGCTTGGCTAATAGGTTTATTAATACTTTGATGGATTTCTTCTACTATAAGATTAACATATTCTCTAAGAGGTTTAGAATGGTCCTGATCTTGTACTAGGTCAAACATCTCTAAAATGTTTGTATTTTTATAATGTTTTTAAGGGTGTTTTTTATTTCTGGGTCAAATAATAAGGGCTCCTCAATAGATTTAATAATCATGTAATAATGATAAAACAACTAAATATATAAATCTATAATTAAATAATCAATAAAAAAGTTTTTTTGATTTTTAAAATTTTATTAAATATAAAGATACAAGAAATAAATAAGTCTAGATATGCATTTATTTTAATAATATAGTTAAAATTATAATAAGCACATTACTTCTCCGACAAAGACACTAAAACTTGATGGGGACTTTTACAAGGCTTGCTTTGAATTGATGTGAAAATATGCTTAGGTTTTCTTTGATATAAAATTTATGAAAGTCTAGTAGATATGCAAGTATACATGCCAAATCAAATAATAATGTGATAGAGAAAAAGTGTCAATTCCATGAGGAAGTGTTCTACTTAATAACAATTAAATTACTACTCTTTTATTCTAAATGCATAGTACATCCTATTGAAACTAAATATGGATGTTTTTGAGCTTTTATCCTTTAATGAAAAATTATAAAAAAATTTGATACTAATGAAAATAAATGTTTAGACTAATGAATGGAAGATAACATTATTTTCCTAATAAGACTCTTAATTTTATATGTGGATTAGAGTATATGAATCTCTAAATTACTTTCAGGCTTATAGGGATGAAAAGGGGGGGTGTAAACCTTCCTACGATTATACTATCTTTATGGAACCTAGAAAGTTTAACATCCTTTGTCTAGGTATGCCTACATTCCATTTCAACATAGTTAATTATTCCAATATTTCTCCATCGAAGTTATATATCACACTAGATATTAATTGTATATGTAGCCATTATATGAATTAAATGAGGAATGAGAGATATTGAAAATAACTTTATAATAATTAAAGCATAAGAGTCTATATTAGTACTTACTACTTACTTACATCATTAGCCCAAAATAAGAGATTTAGCCAGACATGGCTAATAAATGAAGCAAACTCTTTTTTATTTCATTCATATGAGAGGGATACATATGAATGAATAAGATAAATGCCACTCAAAATGATCAATTGATATTTTCCACACTCCTTTCTCCCATAATAGATTTGTTTACATAATAGAGGTTAAAATCTCCAAAAAGAGAGTATCTTACACTTCCTTAGTCTCTCTTACACTTTAATATAAGGGGAAACTAGAGGAAGAAACAATAAAGTACAAGACTCCACCAAAATGATAGAACTCTAGAAAAATAACTAAAAAATTATTCATACATGTAAAAAGGTAGGTTCAGGAACTGTAGCACTCGATAAGATAGTGTTACAGCGGTGCAAATTGAAATAGAGGCTCAGTGCTCTAATATCTACTTTGCTGCAGTGCTGGTTTGACCTGGCATCATGCGTTATAAATTTTGAGCATTGCAGCACTCAAATTTATCAAACTTGTACGTTAGAGTGCTTATTTATGGAGTAGAAATGTTGTGTAGAACTATCCTAGTCTTTGCCGGGGTGCTAATCTTTCCAAAATTTTAAAGTGATTGGCATTGTAATGTTTGATTTAGGTATTGGAGTGCTGTAGATGTTTGCATTCCAGCGCTATATGTGTTGGCGTTGCGGCGCTACGTAACACTTAAAAATTTTACATTTTCTTAAACATTTTCTACACAAATTCAACTAAAATAATTTTTTTAATTGATTTTAAACATAATAAATAGTATATAATTTACACTTAATGACATGCAAGAGTTCTCTTTAATTTCTCTTAATAATTCTAATATTCCTCCTTTGAAGTAATATATCACACTAAATTTTAACTACACACATTGCTATTATGTTCATTAAATTATGAACGAGAGATATTGATGGGGGTGACAAGATAATGGCTGGCGAGCTAATGTGAAACTCATTGAATTTAAAATATACTTAGATTTTCTTTCATATAAAATTTATAATAACCCACAAATTTATGCAAGTATACATGCCAATTAAGTAATAAATTGATAGATTAAAGTGTCAAATGAATGAGGAAGTGTTTTGCTATACTTCATCAAAACTAATATTACTTTGTCCAATTGCATGAATTTATGCTACTAAAATGAAAATTGAAGTTCTCAAATTCCTTCCACTGAATAAAAATAAGTAAAAGTGGTTTATACAATTTGAATAAAATCTTTTGGATTGATGCATGTAAATAACATGTCTCTTCTAATGAGACTCTTAACTGTAGATGTGGATCAAAGCATGTGCATCCCAAGATATATATCGATCATGTAGGGGTGAAAAGAAATATTGTTAGTTTTTATACAATTTTACTATCTTATAGAACCTAGAATATTCAAACATCCTATGTCTAGTCATGCCAATATTCAATTTCAATATTCCAAATTATTATTGCATTTCTACTTCAAGGCTATACATCACACTAGGTTTTAACTATACACATCGCCATTATATAAATTAAATGAAGAATGCGAAATACTAAAAACATCAATATTTTCATTCAAGAACAAGAGTCTAAATTAATACTTAATATTTCTTTTACATATCTACTCAAAATAAGAGATATAAAAAGGCATGTAAGAAATAACAAGTAATTCATATTCATTTTATTCATGGAAGAACAAAGTATAAGAGAAGTAGTAGAATTTATTACTAGGAAGGATCAAAATATCTTCTCTACACTCTATCTTCCACCACTTATAGACTTTCTTATACAAACATAGACTAAACTCTCCCAGATATTGTATGATGCACTTCCCTAGACTCCCTTAGACTTTGCCCTAAGGGGGCACCATAGAAATATACTAAAAAGTACTAAATTTTCACTTAAGGGGCTAACCTCCATAAATATAATAGAATTAACATTTCTTTATAGTAAGTAAAAGATTAAATTCAATCACCATGGTGCTAAATAGGGTTTTACTGAGGTGGTGAATGATGAACTAAAACCTCGGTGCTCTAATTTTAGCTCCGTTGCAATACTGGATGATGTGGCACTACGACATCCTAAATTGATGTATCTTTTCATTAAGTAGGTGCAGCTCCTAGATGTTTTTACTACTCCACCGTGGCACTATAACGTATAAGTGTTGTAGTTCATGGATTGACGTTCCAATGCTGTAGTGTTTGAAAGGCTTGCGCTCCTGCAAAAAATTTCTTGAGACACCTAAAAGTTTTATGTAGGATGTTAAGCCTAAGTAATCCCTAGGCACACCAATGTGAAAGCAATATTATCACCAAATGTTGAAGCTAAAACACTTATCAAAGGTTAAAATAATGGTGACGATTAACACAACGAAATATCAACCACAGATTTTTCAACATGTAACTTTTCACATAAATAAATCACAGAAAAGTAAAGCGCATAAAATAAAAATTAGAAAGAGCACACCAAAGTTTTTTAGTGGTTGAAAAAAACCATAACATATATCAACTCCCCTGAGTCCTCCTCTCCACATATTATACTAAACCTTTAGTGACTCTCCTTTAGCCCCCACAGTTAGGTAGAGAAGCCCTTATAAAATCTCTTCAATAAACACAATACAGCAGAAGACTATAATCATTTCACCCTACTGGTGAGGCAAAAAACCTAGAATCCTTTCTCATCCTCCCAATGAAAGTAGAGAGCCTAAAATCCTTTTTTACCCTCCTAGTGAAGGTTAACAATCAAAATGTTTTTTTAAACTTCTAGTGAAGGCAGAGTACCTTCAATCCTTTTTTGACCTCCTTATGAAGGCAGAGAACCTCAAATCACTTTCACCTTTCCCGGTGCAGTGGAGTAGCTGGGTCTTTTATTACCAAAGAGGCCTTCTTTTGAAAGCTTCCCTCAAGACAAACCTTGACACATGGAGGAATGTTGGTGCAAGTTTGTTGGAGCAATCGTGTGGAACTCCCTCTCACACTCCCTTAAAACCCACAAGAATCCTCTGCCTCTCTTATAAACTCCACCCTTTCCCTCCCTAGCTCTAGTCTCCCTCTTCAAGTTTTCTTCAGAAGAACATAACTCAATCAATGCCAAAAAGACTCTTACAAAGTCTTATGAGAAAGCTTAATTAGAGGGCTTCAAAAAACCCTAAAAAATTTTATTATATCATCTCTGATTATATAGTATGATCCCAGATCATCCAATACGAATATTTCAAATAGCCCTATTAGTACTATACGAAGAGCAAGGCGTTGTACGATCAGTTCAAGTTTTTGAGCTGATCGTTTATTATGATAGAAGGCATCATCCATTATGATTATTTTAATCAAATTGGATTATCATCCAGTATAATTGGTGACGAATATATATTATCCCATGTAAAGATTGGGTCGTATAATACGATTGGTCCAATCATACAATACGATCTAACTAGATCAATTAATCCAAATTCTATCACTAATTATAAGATTAATTTAAGCAATATTTAATTATATCCTATAGTATGATACCAATCATACGGTATGATTAGTACATATTTTAAATTATAGAATATTGCCTAAATTATGATTGACAGTAGAGATCTTGATTTCAGCTGATCATCCTATATAATCTTAACTGTATATTATGATGAGTTCAAATTGCTTTAATAATGATAATTAGTCATTTTAATGTCTTTTTTGAATGGATGATCTTACAGTATAATATGGATCATATATTATGAATAGTTCAGAAAATTACATTTATAATTTTTTTCACTATCTCACTCCTCTGAGTGTGTATATATACATGGTCACCCAAAAGACCCTTATAGGACTTGACTCAGAAATCCTAAAATAAATAAATGAATATTATAAACTCTTTAAAAGTACCCTACTATACCCATCCTTGAACCCTGAATCTTCATTCAATGGTGCATAATATTTCTGAAATGTTAGTATACACACAAATAAATATGCCCTACAAATACTAAGAGAAATAAAGAGACAATCAATAATGTTTGATATTATCAAAAACATAAACTTGGGACCAAGTCACAACAACACAATAATATTACGGTGTCATTTTTGGGCACAATAACATTGTGATGCACTATAATGCTGACATTTGTGATGCCGTAGTGCTTGCAAGCAGAGAAGATCATTGCCACCATGTTGAAATTGGCACTTCGGTGTTTACAAATATGGCAGCATAGCATTATTTCAGTTGGCACTGCAGTGCTGTCCAACACTTGAAATATTTACTCTTTCATGTATAATTCCTATACAAATACAATTAAAATAATATATTTTTACTTAATTTAACATAACTAAATAATGCACAGTTCACACTTATCAAATTCCCCCTACTTAAAATCTTATTTGTCGTCAAGTCACACTTATATTCACTCCTTGAGCACCTTAATAGCTAAAGAAAAAAATTAATAATTTTAATTTACCAATATATAAGATAATAGAACATAGTCTATAGGTAATTTAAAATTAAAAAGTTATAATTTAAATTTGAAAAGATATTATATTTATCCCAAATAGTCATCCTTATTATTGCCTTTTTTTAATTTATTCACCATCTTTGAAAATATAAAATTAACTTTTGAATAGAGAATGAATAATGTAGTCTTGGGATTAGTTGCTCATAATTTAAATTGGGAAATCATAAGTGCACTATCACATGTACTAGATTACTTATTTTATTCTTTTTTAATTAAATATTAGGATGCAATTTAAATTAAGTTACAACTGATACCAAATTTTGAATATACTTATCTTTTACAATTTTGTATTATTCCCATTTTCCTTTTTTCACATTTCTCCTTTCTTTCCTATTTTGTGAAGTGTGTGCTTAATAATTTTGAATATCAATTTTTTCTTTTATTTTCTTACAATCCTATTGAATTAATGTAAGGATTAAATAAATTTTCTAGTAATAATTTAAATTTAACAGTGATTTCCATATTTTAATCTACTCATATCTAATCATTAAGTTTATTTATTCATTCTCAATTTAAATGTCAATATAAGTTAATGTATATTTTCTAAATTTAAAATTAAGCCAATAGCTTAAATAATCTTGATTAGTTAATTATAAGATTTTTTAAAGTATGAATTATAATGCATTGTTCATTCAAACTATAATCAAAGGGTTTCTTATTACCCTAATTTTACATAATTATTAATTATAATTTTTAGGGTTTAGGATGGTTATCTTATGATTATTCAAGGATACACAATAATTTTCTTAAGATTATTCCAATTTTCCCCTTTATTAGGTTATCTTATATTCCACTAAGTATTTCCACCAACATTTTTGACCAACTAAAGTTAGGGTGGTTCCTCTAACCTAGATTGTGGGTATTATAATAAGGATTATTTTATCTTCCAATTAAGTTTGTATTTTCAATCCATAAAGCAATAATATCATCAAAAAAATTTAAATGAGTCTCTTCCAATTATATATATGATCCTGATCTCGAGTTAACTCAAATAGTATCCAATTTCTTTGAAATAATAGTTATATCAGTAGTAAGAATTGGCAGAACTTCAGATTCATAAACTCTAACTAGTCTCTTAGGATTCACCATATCCGCAAGCCACTGAAAATTATTAGTATCCATTTCCTCTATGAATTTATAAGCATCCGCAAATAGCTTATACATTAATGATTCTCGCATTGCAACTTCTATGATTGACCTAAGAGAACCTACTAATCCATTGTAATAGGTTTGAATAGCCAACCTATTAGGTAAAGTTTGGTGAGGAAATTTTCTAAGCAACTCCATAAATCTCTCCCAACATTCATAAATTGATTCTTCTTCAAACTAGATAAAAGAAGTGACATTATTTTTTATTTAGTAATTTTTGAAGGAGACAAATACTCTGATAGGAATTTATGCTCTAATTCAATCCAAGTGATTGTAGATCTGTGGGGGAAAAGCATTTAACCACATTTTAGCATTATCCCTATGAGAAAATGGGAATAGTCTAAAGTCTAATGGCATAATCACTAACACTATTACACTTAAAAGTTTTATAGATTTCTAAGAAACTGGCTAAATGTAAGTTAGCATCTCAACATAAGTTCCACCAAACTAGGAATTTTGAACCATTTGAATAATGGCTTATTTCAATTCAAATTTATTAGCCTAGATAATAGGTCTTTTGATACTCTAATAGATTCCTTCTATTACATTATTAGTATACTCCCTAAGTTGTTTAGCATGGTTTGGATCTTGAACTAGGTCAGACATTATTACAATCTTTTTGGAATTTAAAACTTTTGTAAGGTTTAGATCAAATAATAAGGGCTTCTTTCTAGATTTATCAAGTATAAAATAAAGATACAATAATTAAAAATTACATACTAAATTCTTAAATATTTTTTTTTAATTTTTAAAATTTTTAAATAATTAAATTATGATATATATTAAATATGCACTTATTTCAATAATATAGTAAATTATAATAAGCACGTTAGTCCCCTAGCAATGCTATTAAAAACTAGTTAGGGCGGCATGCCAAAGGCTGGTGATCTAATCTCAAACTTATTGAATTTGAAATATGCTTAGATTTTCTTTGATATAAAATTTATAATAGTCCACTAATTAATGCAAGTATGTATACCAAATCAAGTAATAAAGTTATAGTGTAGAGTGTCAAACCAATGAGGAAGTGTCCTGTTATACTATAACAAAATTACTTCTACTTACTTCAATTACATTAATTTATCCTACTAAAATGAAAATAAAGCTTTCGAGTTCCCATCATTGAATGAAAATAAGTAAAAATAGTTAATGCAATTTGAAAAAATATTTTGGACTGATGCATGTAAATTGCATATCTTTTCTAGTAAGTCTTTAATTATAGATGTAGATTAAAGCACGTACATAAGTAGATCTCTATCAAGTTTCAAAGGATGAAAAGAAAGATTGTTAGTATTCCTACAGTCTTATTAACTCTGTAAAAACTAAAATATTAAAATATCCCATGTATAGGCATGCCAATATTCATTTTAATATTCCTAATTATTCTTTTACTCCTCTGACAAGGCTATACATTATACTAGGTTTTAACTACATATATGGCCATTGTATGCATTAAATGAAGAGTGGGAGATATTAAAAATATTAATATTTTCATTCAAGAATAAGAGTCTACATTAGTACTTAATTTTCTTTTTACATCATTAACCTAAAAAAAGAGATCTAGCCAGGCATGGAAGAAATAACATGTAAACTCATAATCCTTTTATTTATAGAAGAATAAAGTACAAGATAAATAGAATTTTATCACCGAGAAGGATTAAAGTATTTTAACTACACTCCTTCCAACACTTATAGAGTTGCCTATGTAAACATAGGTTAAACTCTCCTAGAGACTATATCTTGCACTTTCTTAGCCTCCCTTAGAATTTACTCTAAGGGGGTACTAAGGAAATATACTGAAAAGTACTAAATTTTCACTCAAGGAGTAAAATATCTAACATAATAGAAATAACATCTATTTATAATAGGTACAAGATCAGATTAAAGCATCAGGATGATAAATAGGGTGGTGATTTGGTGGTGAAAATAAATTAGCACCTCAATGCTATAATTTCATCTCCTCTTTGATGTTGGATGACATGGCATGATTATAAACCAAATTGGTGCATCTTTTCATTAAGTTTGCATTGTTCTTAGAAGTTAAAATTGCTCCATTGTGGTGCCATAAAATATGAGTATTGTGGCGCTTGAAAGGACATTCTAGCATTGAGGAGTTCAAAAGTTTGGTGCTCATGCATTATTTTCCCAAGACACCCAATGCTGTGGTGCTATTTTTGGGTGCAACAATGTTGTGATGTGTTGTGGTGTTAACATTTATGATGTTGTAGTGTTTGCAAACAGAGAAGGTCAGCACCACCGTGTTAAAATTGGTGCTTTGATGTTGATTGGTATGGCTCTGTGATGCTGTCCAATACTTATAATTTTTTCTTTTCATGCACAAATTTTGCATAAACATAGCAAAAATAATATATTTTATTGAATTTAACATAAATAAAATATTAGAAAATTTACACTTATCAGATATTGAAAACATCAATTATTCATTCAAAGCGAAAGAGTCTGCATTAGAACTCGTTTAAGTTTCAAATCATAAGACCAAAATTAGGACATTATCCAGCCTTGGAAATAAAAGAGAACAATCCAAATTTCGTTGCTTGCATATAAGAGACTGTACAAGAGTAAAAGTTTAATTTGATGCACCAACATAGTACAAATGCACTTTCCATACCCCCTTTCTCCTTAAAATGTTTGATTGCTTAGAATAAGCTTGGCTAATGATCTCTAAATGTAGTAACTTTCTTTCCCCTAACCTCCCTAAGACTTTACTCTACGGTGGCACTATATTTTATGAACTCAAGAATGATAGAATTATGGAAGAACCCTCCTTAAGTTGACAGAATCGCCCTTTAAATAGCCTAGAAATTTATTTATATTACTTACAAAAAATTGACTTAGGCATCGCGGTGCTCAACAAGTTAGAATTACTACATTATTGGATGAACTAGCACCTAAGCACTGTTGGGCTTGCTCTGCTACGATGTTGGACCAACCCGGCACATCTATTAGCTAAACAGCTATAGCTTTTGGTTGAGTTTGGGTGTCTCCTCATTTCAGTAACTACTCCACCACGGTGTTGAAAATGTTGACCATTGTGGTGCTTGAATGTGTGTGTTAGTGCTACGATATGATATAGTTTGGTACTCTAATGCTTAAATGACATAGTGTATAGCACTACAATGCCATTGTTTGGTGTTGCGATGTCATAGGTGCCTTATCACTTACTTTTATGAAAATTTTAGAGGTGTCGGTACTGTAATGTTGGATCATCGCATTGACATCTTGTAAATGATAACGCTATAGTGCTCAAGTTGGATGCGATGTGGTGCTGGCTCAATAATTACGAAATTTTTGTCATCATGAGATATTCTAGCATAACAATAACTATAAATAACATTTTATTGATATTCAAGTTTAAAATAATTTTCATTATTCAATTCAATTATTCAATCTTTAAATCATTAGTTTGTACTTAAATGTATAGCTTTTAAGTTTAAAGATAGCCAATAACTTAGATAATTTTCTTTAGTTAATTATTATGATATCCAAATTAAAAATTAACGCTCTTTGTTCATAAAAAGTATTACTTTGAGTTTAGTATTATTGTTAATTTTAAATAATTTTTATTTGATATTTTAATTTTTTCTAAATGAGTAATCAAAGTGCAACCGCTTTGTAGAGGATATTTTTAATAGTTAAGCAATTATAGGAATTTTACATAAACATAAATTAGACAAAATAAAACAATAACATAAATAAATAAGTACAATAATTACATCAATGTTAAGTAGAACATAACTAAATATTGAAAAGAAGCTAAATATGCTCACAACAACAAATAAGTTATTTTGTTGGCCTCCCATCAACACTATGTTTTCAGACTTCAACTAGACATGCCTATTAATTCTCTTGAGCGTGAGCCAATTTAGCATTATTCCTCAAATGGTTTATGTCTCCTCCTAAATAAGGCTTCAATCTATGGCCACTTACCTTAAAAATACAAAAGGTTTTTAATCTTGAATTTCTACAACTCTATAAGGGAACACTTTTATAATAGTGAATGAACCAGACCACCTTGACTTAGGTATACCGGGAATTAATTTTAATATCGAGATAAAAGAAAAACCTCCTATCCAAGGGAAAATTCCTTCTTAAGAAGCTTACGGTTAAGCCATTTTTTAATTTTATCCTTATAAATCTTAGCTAATAAGCTTTATTTCTAAATTCCTCTAACGTTTTCAACTGTAATTACATTTTGCATTAACTCACTTCAGATTAATGTTTAATTCCTTCACAGCCCGAAGTGTCTTATATTCTAACTCTATAGAAAGGTGACATAATTGGAAGGGAGACATTCTATTTGGCCCATTATGCATAATCTAGATTTTTAGCCTGATCTTTCCTATTAGAATTTATAGTTTTTTCAAAGTTTCTTTTTAGCTACCTATTACTTATTTTAGCATGGCCACTAGTTTGGGGATGATAAGCTACTGCTTTCTTATGATGAATACCATATTTAACAAGTGTTACTTCTATTATCTTATTACATAAATGACTCTCCCTGTTACTAATTAATACTTTGGGCATTCCAAATCTAAAAATAATAATAAATTTCCTTAGAATTTTAAGTACAACCTAAGTATTAGTTGTAGGGGTTGCCAGTACTTCAATCCATTTTTAGGCATAGTCAACATCAATCTGAATAATTGGGATCCATAGGATTGCATAAGTGGTCATATAAAATCTAATCCTCAAACATTAATTAACTCAACTTTAAAAATACAACTTTAGGGAATTTCATTTATTCTTGAAATATTATCAACTATTTACATTGATCACACTTCTTAACATATTCATTAACATCATTAAACGATGTTGTCCAATAAAATTTTTATTGGAGTATCTTAAAAGTAGTTCTAAAATCGTGAAAATGTCCTGCATAATACGAGTCATTATATTCTCTAATTATCGATTCTACTTCATCCTCAAAGATACATCTTCTAATTATTTCATCATTATATGTTTTAAAAATATATGACTCATCCCAAAAGTAGTATTTGGCATTATATAAAAAATTCCTTTATTGAGTAGAAGATAAATTAAAAGGAATCATACTACTAACTATAAGATTGACAATATAATAAAACCAAGGTAATGTACTCAAATGTAAAGTAAATAGTTGCTCATCAGTTTTAGTAAATGCATGTTCTTTGAATGCAAGTCTCGATTGATGATCAGTAATTTGATTTTTAGTAACTTTTTATTTAAAAATTCTACATCAGATTCTTATAACAAAAGAATCTACGTAACCAATCTTGGTTTGGTATCCTTTTTTATTATAAGAAGTTTTATTGTAGATTGATCAGTATATATAATAACTTTTGTACCAATCAAGTAAGTCCAAAATTCATCAAAAGCAAAGATAATGGTTAGTAGTTCTTTTTCAGTGGTGGTATAATTTCATTGCGTAGTGTTCAAAGTTTTTCTAGCATAAAAAAACATGAAAATTTTTATCGTGCTTTTAACCAGGAGCAACACCTTCAATAAAATCACTTGCATCACACATGACTATAAAATGCAAAGAGTAAAAAGGTGCAATAATAATAGGAGCAGTCATTAAAAGTTGTTTCAATGTGCTAAAGGCATCAAGATATGCAGTGTTAAAAATAAAAGGAATATGTTTTTATAAATCTCATATAGATTTATGCATACCCTAGAAAGCTTATAATGCCTTTAATAGAAGTGGGTGTTGATAGTTTTTCTATAACCTTAATTTAATAGGTCATTCAATTTCTTTGCTTAGTTTAGTTTGTCAAGTTCATAGTTCATCTTCTAAAGGCTCTTCTACCCCACTATCCATTTGAGGTTGTTTTGTATCCATATAATAGTCTCTTAAATCATTCTCACTCATAAGCTAGATATTATTACATTTCTCTTCCAATTTCTTATCTTCGAAGGAAGATGGTTCATGATATGATTTGTATTAATCAAACTGGCACGTTGCCCTATTTAGTTTTCTATGTTTCTAAGGGCTATAGCTTTATTTTATAATTAAGTTCCTAACTAAATTGCTACATATTCCAAGGATGTCCTCCTATCTCCAAATGGATTAATTAGATTAAAATATACTCTTCCAATAACAAAAGTGATCCTAATCCTTAATAAACAATAAAATTATCCCATTTATTTAAAATAATAGCTTCTAAAGAAGTTAAAATTGATAAAGCATCAAATTCATAAATACAAGCTACTCTCGTACCATTCACCCTATTAGAATGCCACTAAAAATTATTTATTTCCATTTTGTTAATTAATGTATAAGCTTCATCAAATAGCTTAGAAATTAAAGATCCTCTAGCTGCTACATTAATAGTTGATCTAAGGGATCCAATAAGCCCTTTATAGAATATTAAAAAAACTAACCTATCATGTAAAGAATGGTGAGGGCATTTTCTATGCATCTTTTTAAATCTATCTCAACATTTATAAATAAACTCTCCTTCAAAGTAGGAAAAAGTTGTAATATCATTTCTAATCTTGACAGCTGTGTAAGGTAAGAATACTTAGCTAGAAATTTTTGCGGCAACTCATTCTAAGTGATTGTAGAGCGAGGGGAAAGTAATTCAACCACATCTTAGTTTTTCTCCATACAAAAAATTAAAATCATCAAAGCCTAATAGCATCATTACTGACACCATTATACTTGAATGTTCTATATATTTATATGAAACTATCTAACTGCAGGTTGGGATCCTCAATAGGAGTTCCCCCAAACTAGAATTTTGAATCATATGAATTATTGTAGGTTTCAACTCAAAGTTATTGGCCCAAATAATAGGTTTATTAATACTCTGGTGAATTCCATCTACTACAGTATGGGCATACTCCCTAAAAGGTCAAAGACAGTCTTGATCTTGCACTAGTTCAGCCATACTTAAAGCTAAAGTCTTTTTTTCATTTTTTTTAAATTTTTGTAAGGGTTCTTTTAATCTATAAATCAAATAATTAAGGTGATTTACCAGATCTACTATATATACAATAACAAAGTAGAAATTAAATAGTAGAAAATAAAAAAGGAAAGCAAATATTTCTTTTTCAAAAAATTTTAGACAAAAAATAGCAAATACAAGTTACAAGATATACATATATATATGAAAAAATATGCAATCATTTTTATAATATAAATTATTTTGTAATACACACCATGCCCTTCCCAAGCAATGATACCAAATACTTGATGGTGTATGTAATAAATGTATGGATGTGTAAATGATATGCGTTGGTTTGAAATATTCTTATATTTTCATTGATGTGAATTACACCATAAAACAAAAAAGAGCACATGTTGATCAAGTAATAAGGTGACATGAGAGAGTGTCAATCCTATGAGATAGTATTTTGTTAATATGCAAAATGAACTAGTATTATTTACTATTGCTATAATATTTATCATACTTAATAAAAATAAGAGTTGAGTTTCTATCTCTAATTAAATATGTAATAGAATAGAAAAGTTCCAAATGATTCAACATTTTAAACCTAATGACTTAGAATTACCAAAGTTTTCCTTATTAGACTCATCAAAATTTGATGTGGATAAAAGCATATGCATCCGAAGATCTCTGTCGAGCTTATAGGGATGCGAAGGGAGGTTTTTGGACATCCTGTAAATATTATTTTGTCTATAAAACCTAGAACACTAAATATCCTATATCTAGGCATGCAAGAGTTGCATTTTTAATTCTCCTAATTATTCCAATATAATCTGTAGAGGTAATATATCACACTAAATTTTAACTATATACATGGCAATTATACTTATTAAACTAAGAAAATAGATATTGAAAATATCCTTTATTAATTCAAAGCACAAGAGTCTATATTAATACTCATACAGGTTTTGCATCATTGACCCAAAACTATGAAATTAGCCAGCCATTGGAATAAAAGAGAAAAATGTAGACTTCAATATTTGCATATATGAGAAAGTACAAGAGTAGAAAAATAGTTAGATTTTACTAAGATAATAAAAATGCACATTTCGCACTCCTTTCTCCTCCAAATATCTAATTTCTTGCAATAAGTAAGCATGGCTAATGATCTATAAATATAGTATCTTTTTCAACCATAACTTCCCTTAGACTTAACTCTATGGTGGCACTACATATTTTGACATAAGAATGACATAATCATAAGAGAAGTCTCCTAAAAAAAAGGCTGAATCTCCATATAAAATAACCTAAAAAACTAATAATATTAAGTACATAAATGAACTCAAGCACTATGGCACTCAACAGGTTAGTGTTACGGCATTTTAGAATGAATTAGTACCTCAATAGTACTAGTCCTGCTCCAGTATAATGTTGGACTGACCAGGCGCATCCATTGACTTAACAGGTGTGGCTTTTGGCTTAGTCATCATGGCTCAACATTTTAACTTCTTCCATGATGGTGCTGAAGAGGCTGAGTGTTATGGCTATTCAATTTGCTCCTTAGCATTGTAGTGTGATATGGTTTGGTGCTCCAATGCTTGAATAATAGAGTGAACAGCATTGCAATGTTGTTATTTGGCATTGCGATAGTAAGCTTGACTCTCATGGGGTGCTAACTTCCATATAAATTCTAGAGGTGCCGACACTGCAATGTTGAATCATGGCACTTAGACGTTATGAATGATAATGATGTGGCACTTATGTTTAAAGTGTTGTGATTCTAGATCAACACTTATGAAACATTTACCTTTCCAAAGACTTTCCTGCATAATAACATCTAAAAAAATATTTTTAATGATATTTAAGAAAGTAAAACACTATAAAATGTACACTTAACAAAATTTTGAAGCCAAAATAATTAAACATGAAGAAAATCTATCAACATAATGATGACCAAGATATTAAGTATGTGTCAACTTATAATTATAATATTCATTTTACTTGATTCTTTTCTATATTAGGCATAAAGTAAGTTGAACAATCACACACACACACAAATAAGATAGTATAAAATAAAGTAGAGTTAACTAAAGTATTTGATTTTTCGACATAATTATACAGTTTTATTTAATTCGTTTCATACTATAAGATATGTATGGAAAATCTTAAATTCTAAAAATTAAGTCGAATTAATTAATTAAAATTCTGCATAATTAATAATATAGTTCAGTGCATATTGAAAATTTAAAGTATTGAAATGCTAAAATTATTAAAAATGTGATAATTCAAAATTTGAAGCATTCATACTAGAAAAAATTTCTTCATGCTGACACCAATTGTACAACCAAAAAAATTAGAAAGCATGTAGGGTTGAACTCCATTCAGGTTTGTTGATCTAATGCTTTGAGTCACCATCCTTGTGAAGATTGTACTATACAATCACTATAGTACAATCTGCATAAACAGAAAGCTTATTTTGTTGAACATTAATCAGACAAGATGATTTAGTTCCATAGGTTAGCAAGTTTTTTTAGAACATATTATACGATCTATAGATCAAAATGTACAATCGACCCATAAAATAACCATATAAAGAGTTTTCGAGTTTAATTTAGGGATTCATATAAATACACTTTTATTTTAATTTAACATAAGTTTTTGAACTTCTCAAGCTTTCTTGAAGGAGATCCAGAGAATTTCATGAGAGCTTTTAGAGAAACCTTCTATATTATGTGTGGGAGAGATGATGTGTGAGAAAGGAGTGATTGTGTGGAATATCTTAGAAGGGTGTCCAAGGGATCAGGTTTGACAAATATTGTTCTTCCTACTTTGTATCCTTATTTCTTATTTTTTGATAAAGTGAGGTATATTGGGCATATGAGCTTAGAAGAGTCTTAGGAGAAGACTTGTGCTTGCTAGGAGTCTCGTTGTGAGGCTTCTCCTCCATGCTAATGCAAAAGAAGTGAGGCTTCTCAGGAGAGAAAAGTAGAGTGCAAGGGTCTTCTCCCATCCTTGTGAAGGAGAAAGGACTCTCCGTCTTGCTTGGAGCAAAAGGATTGGATAGTGGAAAACCTGAGGAGACTTCATGGAGTTGATGTAGGACAGGTTAATCGAGCTTCTATAAAAATTTGATTTGTACTCTTTTTCTTTTCTTTTCTTTTTTTTTTTAATTTATTTACTTCATTTTTCATGTACTACTTTGATATGTTGTTGTAAGATGTGATTTTAGTTTTCTAAATAAAAAAAATCATTTTCATAAAATAATTTTAAGAATTTATCTCTTTAAATTCATTCTGAAATAAAACTTTAAAATTTAACATTTGATTTTGCTCATTATTTTTTTTCTGTTGCAATTAATTTTTACTACACAACAAATGAAATTTTTAAATAAGCCAATCCACCCTCCCTCTAGTTGTGCCTCACCACTTACAACAAGCGCTATAAGCCTTAATAAATTTATTTTGATGATGGAAAAACTTTATCCACATTATTTTTAGAGGCATAGTATGGAGCTTAAACTCATCATGATGCAATGAATATTATTTCCTAATTAAAAAATGTCATTAGCAATATCATTTAGCTTCAAAGCATAGAAATTTGTTGACTTTAGTGAGAATTTTGGCAAAATATAGGTAAAGAACTTGGCCTAAATTAGCTATCAAATAAGTGAAATTTTATTTAAGAGGCAGGCTAAACCTACCTTATCTATGAACTTGTATAACTTGATGATAAATGGTATTTTAAAGAGTTTCAATAATTTTTTCAATAATATAGGCTCTTATCCTGGACAACTTTGTTGGAATTTTTATAGAACATAATATAACAATGGTTCTTAAACAGACACACTGTTACTACAAATATAAAAACATTTTAGGGAAAAGAAATTTACGTAGCCTTGTGGAAGCTTGTGAATAAGGCTTGAAGTTTGACTTTCTTCCCAATTCAATCAATTTGAGTAGTATTTTGATCTGAATAATTAGGGTTGAACCATATTTTATTGAGGCTCAACATAATTCAAACTCGAGATTTAAATAAGTTTCAAGATTATTCGGTTCTACAAATTTTTGGGTTGGATTGGATTATTTCCCTTTCTTCTTGCTTCAGCGGAGTTTGGTTCCTATTGGTGGGGAGTGTCTCTTTTTGAGGACGGTTCAGGACTGTGACTTTTTTTTACGCTGGTTCTCTGTAGAGCCTTGGCTTTTTCTGCTAGTGGTTCATTTATCTCTGGTAATCTATTTTGGATTGTGTCTTGGTTGTTGCCAGTTGGATGGCATCTTGGCTCCAGGACTGTGAATTTGATTCCTGCTGCTGGTTGTTGGCACTATTGTATTTTAGTGGTGTCTGCCCTTTACTGGCTCAATTTTTGAGGGTTGTTCCTATTCTGGGAAGTTTGATTATTTTTGCTGGGGTTTCCTGTTACTTGTGGGTTTTGTATGGCAGTTTTTTTTTTTTTCTCCTTTTTAGGAGCTTGTTTACTTTGTATAGGTTCTAATTTGATGTTGTAAGTTTTTTCTTTGTTTTTCTTTCATATCATTTGTAATCTTTTGTAATTTTTATTTTTTGAAATGGAATTGGGCATGATTGCCCCTATTTTTCCCCCCCAAAAAAATGGCTCCAACTATGTTGGAAGCTGATTTGACCGCATTTAGACCTTGTTAAATCATGAGTTTGAACAATGTTAGAAAAGGTTAGGATGTTGTTTCAGGTTCAAACTAATGTTCAATTATGAATCATTTCAATGAAATTTTATTTGGTTCAGACATCAGGGAAATATTTTGAGGTAAAATGCATGAGCATTTTGGTTCAAAATAATTTTTTAGATATATTTGTTAGCACCACAAACAGCAGTCATATTTGAACAAATACGGCTTATTATTATGGGGCGACAAAAATTTGACAACACGCTAGCTATCTGGTTATTTTTGTAGTTGTTGGCTGTTGTAAGGCCTGCCAATTAATCATCATATAAGGTTCCCATAGAGGGTTTCTGCCAAATACAGTTCATGCCCTCTTATTAACAATTATCCAATATAAATGGTAGCATACGCTGCATTAAACTAAGGATTTCTTAAGAAGTTTAGTATCATTGAACATTGCTTTTCATTCAAGAAACATCATATAATGATAGTGCTTGAAAAAATTATTTTATTTGGCATACTTTTTATTATGACAAAATTATTTAAAAGAAATAATTTGTTAGTACTTTTTGGTATTATTTTATAGGTAAGTGAACTTATTTATGAAATAATTAATAAAAATGCGCATCATCCCAACTATATCAAAGGAAATACGACTACGCAACTTGTTGAATTTTGGGGATTAGATCTGTTTAATACTTGATGAATAATAATACAAGCTCCTGGACTATAAATTCTTTAAGATGCTATTGTCATAATTTAATTGCTATTCAGTTGCGATTATAATAAGAAATAAACGATTCGAAATATTCCCTATCAAATCTTCATGTGACGTACATTTCACAACTCCCTTGGATTACAAGACATCCCTTCTTAATTTTTAGTATAATATAACTTTTATCATTGAAAGAAAAGTCTTTTTTTGGTTTTTAAAAAATTATTGTTAAAACTTGGAAAAACAAATATTGCAATCCAATAAATTACGAGTACACAATGAAAAGTAGGGATGTAAAAGGAGGTCAACAAGTCAAATTTGAATTCGACTTAAAATTTATCTGGGACAAATTCGATTAACTCGAACCTAGCCTGCTTAAAAAACAAGTAAAAAAATTTAGCCCCAACCCTAATAGACTAGCAATACAACCTCACACGAAAACCTATTTTGAATAAAAAATATTTTATTAGCTTATTTAATCATAATTTTTAGATTAATTAATTAAAAGTAAGAAGATTATACCAATAAATAAAAGAATTTAAGAAAAAAATATTAAACTGATCATTTTTGGCTGAAAATCTTATTAGCGATTCAACCCAAACTTGACAGTCTCAATAAGCGGGTCGAAATGAATTACCCGAACATGACCTGGTTATTAAATGGGCAAATCATACACAAATTTTTCAGATCAGGTTGATGGGTCGAGTCATTTAAAGACACCCCTATCAAGAAGTGCCTTTGGTTTTCCTTTGTTAATTTTGTTCCCTATTTAACAGAAATGTTATCCTTGTAAGATTGCCAATGACTCAATAATATCACTTTCATTTAAGGGCTATTTTGATGGGTGAAAAATGAATGCAATTTAAAAATAATGCAATACAAAAGAAATGTAGTTTAAAAGGAATATTTTGGAGTTGTTTGGATGGGTGTAAAAGAAACACATGAGATAACTCTTTTTTATTTGGTTTGAAGTAAAATGAATACAATCTCTAGTTTAAAGATCATGGTGATCAGTGGCCTACAATGACGGTTGTAGCCAAAGGTGGTGACTGCAGACAGAAGTGGGTGCGGGTGGCAAGTAATGTCAATAACATTGAATTTATGGCTGATTTGAAAATTGCCTAAATCCGAGTAATTCTAAATACACGATATATTTAAAATTCACAAAAATTTTATATTTTATTTGTTTTATTTCAAACTAAATTTCAATATTGTCAAAATCCATATATTTGAAATATATTACACCCATCTTACTTCAATCAAATGACCCTTAAATTTGAAAAGTAAACTCTCATATTAGTTTAGTAGGTGGGCTTTTAAAGTACTAATTATATATTAAAATCTCCAAAATTTGAAGCTTAACCACAAATTAATTATCTATGTTTTTTTTTCTTCTTAACATTCCAGCTACCAAACTCCAAGCTATTGGTGGATCTGTTTTCTTCCAACCACCATCCCAACCTTTTCCACCCATATGGGTACTTAAAAATTACGTCATTGAACCTAAAAAGGACTCTACACACTGCATAACTTTTTGTAGTTAAAAAAAAAAAAAAAAGATTATGGTACGTATGCGCCTATATTTTAAGGAGCTTATAAGAAGTTAAATTTGTAAGAGCATATTTCAGGCGAAATTTAAGTAGGGGTAGAGACGCCAAAGATTTTGGGCGATTCAGAGAATCCGTCAAATATTTTAGAAGGGGTGTCAAAATTTGACCCGATCTGAATCATGATCCGGATTTGACCAGAAAAATTTCATATTTAGGTCAACTCGTTTACCATACAAATCTGGCTCGGGTATGAGATTTCAACTTGTTTATAAAATTGGGGTTGGTTCGGGTTTACCCGAAAACTCGAAATCAACCCAGATTAACCTGGGAACAATGTGTGTGACCTCCTCTAGTCGCCGTCATCATGTAACCACGTCTAAGGTCTCAATGAGTTCAGAAATACCGAACAGGAAACTTTTCTAGCAGGTGATGTTGTCGCCGTCCCGTCTGTGCTGGCCTGACTAGCTAGTGCCGCTGATGTTTTGTCGACATCGTCCCGTTTGAGCTGGCCAGTGGTCGTTGCCGCCGTGCCACGTCTCGCGAGTCGCAAGACCCAGATGGCCAGTCGGCCGAACCCGAAGAGCCGCAGCTGGCTTCACGAGGTTTGAGTCTTTGCCACTTCGCTTGGCTCCTGTAACGCGCCTGAATGCATGTTCAGACTCCCATTTTGGTTGGGTCGGGTCAATCCGGTAAACCGCACGGGTCGGGCACCGGTTGACAATCCTAACCCATTTGCAAAATCGGGTCTGGTTAATATCAGGCTGTTTGGATCCGTGTCAACTTGAGTTAGATCCGAACCCGATCCGTCGATCCCTTTTGACACCAGTTTTTAGCGAAATCCTCACATAATTGGTCCCCACTATGCGCGTTTTTTTGCTGATTTGCACGGGTCACTCGACACTAGGGGTGTCAAAATCGGGTTTCGGGTCGGGTTCGGGTCGAACCCGCAATGACCCGCAGCTAAACGGGTTGACCCTAACCCGACCCGGGTAGGGAAACGGGTCAGAAAACCGGACCCGGACCCGACCCGTCGGGTTGGCGGGTCAACCCGACCCGACCCGGGTCAGGAATGCGTCCGCGAGGCGGGCGCGCGCGCGGGCGCGCGCGGGCGAGCGCGCGGGCGCGCGCGGGCGAGCGCGCGGGCGCGCGCGGGCGAGCGCGCGGGCGCGCGCGGGCGAGCGCGCGGGCGCGCGCGGGCGAGCGCGCGGGCGCGCGCGGGCGAGCGCGCGGGCGCGCGCGGGCGAGCGCGCGCGGGTGCGGGGCGGGCTAGCGCGGGGGCGCGGGTGCGGGCGAGCGCGCGGGTGCGGGCGAGCGCGGGCGCGGGCGCGGGCGCGGGCGAGCGCAGGCGCGGGCGAGCGCGGGCGAGCCCGGGCGCGGGCGCGGGCGCGCGGGCGAGCGCGGGCGAGCCCGGGCGCGGGCGCGCGGGCGAGCGCGGGCGAGCCCGGGCGCGGGCGCGGGCGCGCGGGCGAGCGCGCGGGCGCTGCTAGCGCGGGCGCGGGCGCGCTGCTGGGCCGCTGGCGTTCGCGGATGCGCGCGGGCAGAGCGGGCAGGGCTTGCGGGCAGCCTCTAAACAGGTTTTCGGGTTGACCCGCCAACCCGTCGGGTCAACCCGAACCCGACCCGTTTTTCAAACGGGTCGAATTCCTGAACCCGAACCCGACCCGTTTTGAACTCGGGTCGGGTTCGAGTCGGGTTTTCCGGGTCGGGTTCGAGTCGGGTTGTCGTGTCGTGTCAAATATTGACACCCCTACTCGACACTGCACCCAGGCCACAGCATTTGCCTGATTGCACGTGATTGGTGTTCGGATATGGTCGGCCCGTTTGGCTGGCTGGAGTAAATTCTTGGCAAATGAGTGGAGATTTATTAAATAAATGAACAGTAAATTCAATGTTATAAATAAAGACGAGTTTGAGATTGAAAATCACACCCTTTGCGCAGAAGTTCCGGAGAAGGCAGTGATCTTCACCTTCTACTTGTAGTTTAGTTTAAGTTTATGTTTGTAAATATAATAAGAAATCTTGTTAAATTTTCTTTTCTAATTTACTGCATTTTAATGAACACTTTTTTATATTAAGCATGACCATAAAATTAATTTTAGGCTTTATATCGGAAATAAAAAAATATAATTTGGTATAGTGGCAAACATAAACAAGAAGTAGTTTTGTTCTTGCCACATGCAAGACCGACCTCGGATCCAGCTCTACGGAGAAATTGAAGCTAGGGGCTCAGTCCTGATTTTAAACTTTGCCCCTGTAAATCAGGACTTTGTTGGAGGTAAATTAATTTCAGTTATACATAAATTTTATTTTCTATTTTGTCCTTATTGTTGTAAATTTTATCAACAATAATTTAATAATTTCAGCAAACTTATGATCAAAATAAATGTCTCGAAGAGACGAACCAAACGACATCAAAATCGATCCAATTCGAGCCCAAATGGGTCCAAATTGGGGGCTCAAAGCTTGTTTGGAAGGTTCAAAGCCTAAATTGGATAAATAAATGATATCCAAATATGACATACTTATAGTCGAATCGAACGACTCAGCGAAACGAATCCAAGTAGCACAAGAACGTTTAATTCCGACATTATTAGTGAACTTAAACACTTGAAAAGCACTCTTTGATCGGGGGATCAATATAGGCCATCCGATGAAACACTCCAATTCTACCCCAGATCTTCACCATATTTACAGGGCTTGCCACTCTCAAAAATCTATAAATAGACAACCACACTCTACATCACGGGGGATTTAGCTATAGATTAGAGAGAGATCTGATGCTTTAAGAGCTCCAACACCACCGTCGGCGAACCTCCATTGATCATCACCAGACCACCGCCCGACTGTCGAACTTCCACTCGGCCACCGACCATCGCCGGACTTCTGACCGACCATCATCAAACCACTGCCTGGCTGCCGACCGCTACAGGATTACCACCCGGCCTTCGACCACCACCAGACTTTTGTCTGACAGTCACTGCACTTCCTTCTAGCTGCCAACTGCCGTCAGACTTCCATTCGACCGCCGATCACCATCAGAGTTTTGCCTGACCATTATCAAACCACTATTGTCGACCGCCGCCAGACTTCCACTGGGCTGCCAACCAACGATGGACCTCCTCCCACGGCCAACCATCATGTTTATGGTTATATGTATTCTGCTGTCAGATATGTCACATCTACATGTCATATTGTAGTACTTATCATTGCTGGAGGACATGGGTGTTCGACCAAATTTTGATGGGGAGTTCTATATTTGGCCATCATTACATAGAGTTCTACCCATCGATGAGCCTAGGCTGACATTACATTGAAGTTAGCGCATTTAATGGGATGCAACAATAAAAAATCACATTGATAAAGTCATATCTATATGATGCACTACTTCCTTATATATGTAACATTATGTGGAACCTTCTTGCAAGCATCTATATTCATCTACTCCTGCTAAATATTATTTCATTCTATTAATTCCTCCTCCCTTATATACAATACCACAATGTAAACATTTGAACTATTTCTTCACATCAGTTCCTCTAACTTCAACGAAATGATTTCAAGCAATGTCTACTTTCTAACGCATAGTATAACTAAAAGTTAAAGTCTAATTACTATGTGCTTCCATTCTAATTTGTTAACTAAATAATATCACATACACATAAATTTAAACCCATAAATCCATAATCAAAAGTTAATTAAAAGAATATCAACTAAGGTATAAAGGAAACTTTACCAACTGCTAACCATACAAGGTAGAAATAGTAGGTATGTGTAAACTATGGAAGGTAAAAAAATTAATAAACTTGAATGTAGATATCAATGAAATGTAATATCAAAATCAGCAATTAAACTTAAACACACAATTTAAAGTCAGAAAACTAAAATGACACCCCTTGCTGCTCCATGTTCCAGAACAAGGTGGTCCAACAATCCTGCGGTTCTCGATTCCTGGTTCCCTCAAAGAATGGCCAAATCAGTTAATTTGTTATTATCACATTGCATTGGTGGAGGAATGCATACCTCAATTCGATGTGCAACAACAATTTTTAGAGCAGAAGTTCTATATCACTTTAAACTTCCCCTATGTTTAACATCTTTCTATTTGTAGAAGAAATAAGATAAAAATTCAATAGAACTGAATGTAGCTATCAATTAGTTTGATTTTTAAACAAATCTTTTGTATTTTTAAATACAACTTGAATTATTTAAAAATATATATAATTGCAAACATATTTTTTTGAAAATAATAACAAAAAGTGATGCAAAACAGGCTAATTCTCTAGGAATGAGGAAAAGTTAAGCTAATTGGGATTGCACTAAGCTATCTAGAGCATTGCAGGCACATACTTTTTGTTAAAGATGGTACACAACCTTGAACTTTTGAGGTTTGGGAACTGAAATTTGTCATGAATTAGTGGATTTTCTTCAATTAATTTCTTAAGCTCAACCAGCATTATACTCCTTACAGATTTTGTGTCACCATACTTTGAAAGTTGTTCATTTTCCCTGAAAGTGCATAATCAGCAAAATTATCAAGATGAAACAGAGCTGCACGAACGAAATAAAAAAAAACCCCAAATTTTGCAATGTCAAAAGCTGTGTAATTTCCTTGAAAAGCTCCTCATTGAAGGTTGCAAATACTTTCAAATCCTTCACAAGTATGCCTACAGCCTTTGAACAATCTTGCCTACAGAACAAGTATGCATCAAAATCAAAATCATTCATTGAAACCAAGCTATCACTCACAACATGATAGCTAGATATATGAAAGATCAAAAATTGATTTTTTAAAAACTTTACATACTTATCCAATGCCTCCAGATACTTCTACTTCCTTATTTTAAAGAAATTTTTTATTGAATACCGGAGAATAGATGAAAGGAATGGAATGGCTTGCTCTTGCCATGAATGATAGAATATAGGCTACCGTTCATGTAGTAATCATAAACAAGAAACCGACGAATGAATAGAGGCTTCCAAAAGTGCAGGTGACAACATGGAGTCAGAACTCTGGAGGCCGAACAGGGAAGAAGATGTCTGAATGAATGAATAGTAGGTTTTTTGGTTTCGTATAACCTTCTCATGCCATCCTATCAAATCTAAAAGCTCAAAATGATTTTTGGCTAAACCGACCAGTTATTAGAAACCGTACCAGCTTTTCGGTTCAGCGATCGAACCACCGGTTTGAATGGTCCATAGCCGGTTCTTCACGAAAATGATTTTGACGCAAACCGTAACCAGCCGGTTGGCTGGTTCACGGTTCAACCAATTGAACCAGTCGATCTGATCCGATCGGATTTTTAAAGCCATGCATATAACCTATCAATTTTTATCTACAGAATCCAAGCAATCTAATAAAACATAAATTAGGCTATGTTTCCGACAACATAATATGATATCCAACAAACTAAAAATTTATGCATATTTTAATATATTTAAATATATTAAATATTCATACAATAATATAATATAATTTCGATAAAATTAGTTATATATCAGTAAACTTATGTGAAACAAGTTTAATTCAAAATGAATACATAATCAAATTTTTTACCATATAAACTTATTACATTTAATTTCTCTGATTAATTATCTTTCTATATTTGATAATATTTATATAATCTATAAAGCATATAAAATTTATTTAATAAAGTAATCTTATAGATTTCTAAACCAAAATTATTATCCTTAATAAATAATAAGTAAATTATTGTAATAGATATTTAAATTGTAAGCAATTCAAATCATGCAAATAAATATTAATGGACCTCTAACATACTCCTACGTTAATATAAAAATCTTCAAGTCATCAATCTTGGTCTATCTTGAGTTCTTTCAGCTCAACTTTTAATTGAACTTCAGTTGTGTAATGTAAATCCCATATAACTAATTATCATGCATATCCAACAATTATTACACCTGAAATACTTACCGCACAAATTAGAATATTCAAGCATATATTTGTTATCATTAAAATCTCTAGAATGGGCCATGATGTCAATAATATCAACAATAATGAATTAATAACATTTTGAAATATTATTTTGACACATTGTATATTAATTAATTTCTGTAGACCTAGTGATCGCTTATGATTTTGATTAGATAGGTGACATTTATTTTATAATATTTAAGATTTATGTTTTTTACCATGAAATATATATATTAATATGTAGTAACTTGAAGATCCATTTATATTCTCTCCTTCATTCAATTTTGTATACTCGTACATGCCTCTTTAGGCACTTAATAGGTATTTAATTTGTCATGATGAGAGAAGTCGTAACCCGTAGGCCTCGCAAATAAAGGCTCCTCTAAGGGGAATCATCCTCAACTCAGTAAAATGATCAGATAGGAGTTGCCTTTAAAGAAATGCGAAGGATTCACTAGGAACACTAAGATAAAGAGGATCGCCCTTCCTATGAGAAGCACACTCTCAAAATAACTCACCGTCACCATTGGGCAGAAAATTATCAATAAAATCTGCCAGTCTAGTTGGAGGGAAGGATCCTCCCAAGGAAATTTCTTTGATAATTCCAAAAAAATAAGAAAATTATTAAACTATATGCATTAAACTCTTAGTTCTTGTGAGAGCTATCTTTAATGACCATCAATTCTTCTACATAAGAAATCTTATGACAAATAAAGCTAAGTGCTATATACCAAATAAGTGAAAGCCTGCTTTACTACGCCTTCAACATCTGTGACTTAGCCATGCATGCTCTGTGTCTGTCACTAATGCCCGGCCAAATCAATAAAAAAAAGTAGAATCAAACTTAAACCTAAACATACAAACATAAAGAACTCTTAAAGAAAAAAAAGTAAACTAATCAGCATTCTTCAATTAAATTAAACCTTTTAAAATCCGTAAAAGTAACATTGCAAACATTACTAAAATCAATAACAATCAAACTCGTAAGTTTAATCAAACTGTCTATCATAATTTGTTTGCCTCGTCGAGTTTTAGGGAAGTGCAATAGCCTGTGATTTTTAGCTTTCTTTATGGCATAGTTATATCTGAATACCCACTTTTGATTTAGTTAGAAACATACAAGTTTTGATATGTTTGCCTATCATAATTTGTTTGCCTCGTCGAGTTCTAAACTCTCCTTATTTTTTCTTTTCTATGGTAGATTGAATAGTTAGTGACCATATTTTACCGAGCTTGCTTTGTTCAATAACAGTTTTACGTTTATTTGTAATAGATTTAATAATCTGACTTCGTATTTAATGTAGTTTAGTTACTGATTTGAATTTGTAATGATGATTTAACGGATATAATTGTGTTTATGATTTGGATTTTATAAGCTTACTGGTGAAAATCATAATATAATTTATTGTTGCTTTTAGATGTATGCAATTAATTAAAGTAACTTCATCTTATTGTCTTATTTATGGGCTGTGAAATAATTATATCAATATCAAGTACAATTTTAAAAAATTAGAGTAATTAAACTATAACAAGTAATTGAAATTTACTAATACTAACATTGACCAATACTACTAATTAATAAATCCACAACTTGAAATTCTAAAATCACTCAAACAGTTAATCTCAGGACGAAGCGATCTAAGAGCTGGCCCAGCCCAGCTCTACTTATGAAACACACAAATTACACATGGACAAGCAAATGGCATTACTGTATTCAGTTTGGAGATTCCAATGAAGATTTTATTATCACTAAGTATACATCAATATAGCTATCTGCACAAAGGTATGGACAAAAACATTAAGGGTCACTATTACGTGCCACAGCCATGGAAATATATCCACTTATAAAATCTCTCCCAGCCATTCATTTCCTTTCTCATAGCGTAGACTTCTTAAACAATAACAAAAACCGGGGCTCAATCTCCCACCAAAAATAAAAAGAAAAAGAAAAAGAAAAACCAAACAAGTTTTCCTCTATTTGTAGTTCAAAAGGATTTGCAAGAGAGGAGAAGAAGATGGGAAGGAGGTGTTCTCATTGTGGGAACAATGGGCATAACTTAAGAACTTGTAGAAGCTCAAGGAGTATGGTGGGTGGAGCAGGGCTGAGGCTATTTGGGGTTCAGCTTCAATTAGCTTCCTCTCCTCCTATGAATAAAAGCATTAGTTTGGATTCCGTGTGTACTTCAGACTACAGTGCATCTGCCTCATCTTCATCATCATCGTCTACATCTTCGTTTTTCTGTGTTGATGAAGCCTCTGAGAAAGTCTCTAACGGCTGTCTTTCTGAAGGTTTGATTTGGAGAGTTCAGGAAAAGAAGAAAGGTGAGTAATTTCTGATTATTCTGTAATCAGTAGTCTGTTATTTCCTTTCTGTTGTTTTGGTTATTAGCTTTGATTCTTTTATCATGACCGTTGCATCATATTGTACTCGATAGTGAGATTTCTCCATGGAAAAATGAAAATTTTTAGCCCGGTCAACTACAAGGGAACGTTTTCAGAAAAATCTAGTAACTCATCTTTATATTAGGACTTTGTTTTCTGGTAATCCTCTGCGCCCGGCGTGTTTTTATCCTGAATCCTCTTAAGGAGTTTCAGCAACTCGTCTTTAATTGTGGTTATGTTTCATTTAAAACACACTTTTCTATATGTTCTTTTCCATTGCGCAATTTTGTGGTTTCAATAAGTCTATCCTCAGCTGTAACAAAATCTTTTGGAAAATTCCACTGAAAATAAATAGAGGTTATGGATCTATCAAGCTAACCTCGAATAGACAGTAAGAGTTTATTAATGAAGATGCTCGTTTCTATGAAGATCTTCCGTTGTTAAGGAAATATTAGAAGCAGATTATAATTCTTCAAAATTTGATTGTTAAGTAAATACTTGAAGAATATATATTTAAAAATTACATATCCAAATTTGATTTAACCTACAGAAGATCTTTATATTATACTTGATTTTCTCTTGTTTTCTTTCGGATTCAAAATAGAATTTGGTTAAGACACCATACTACAACCGAACAATAATGCATTCTCATTTTATAACAAAAATTCAACTTCTACTCCCTGTTTTAATTAATATAAGCTGTGGTGAATTTGTGAGTAGGAGTTCCATGGTCTGAGGAAGAGCATAGAGCATTCCTTGCTGGGTTAGAGAAACTTGGAAAAGGTTACTGGTGTGGTATTTCTCGCAATTTTGTAACTACGAGGACTCCAACCCAAGTTGCCAGCCATGCTCAGAAATATTTTCTTAGGCAGAACAGTCCCGACAAGACGAAACACCGGGCTAGCCTCTTTGATGTGGTAAATATCCAAATAAACTTTTTTTTTCTTTTTCTTCCAGGGGATGCAACATACCTTTATTTGAGAAGCCATACGGTTTTAGTAAAATTTATGGCCTCCTAATTCTTTCTAAGAATTATTCTACAATTCTTTTCTAGATTGAGCCATTTTCCTAACACCATTTATTTAATTTTGATATGTGTAATTAGAAATTGCAATGCTTTTTCTTGTATGGTAAAGTAGATCTTTTCCCCATAAACCAGTCTCTAATCGATTTGGTAATTGCCAAACAATAGAAAAACTACAATTTTTTTTGATTATTCCTCATATTTTTATGTCATAATTATTTTGACAAGTTTTACTCTAGCTGTCGACTATCTCGCAACTCTTTACTTTTCTCATCTGGAACTTGGTACCTCACCACGGCAATGTTAAATAACCTTTTAGAAATGACATTTTTTTTATTCACTTTATATGAGAATTTATCCCCTAACATGACACAAATGAGACAAAGGATTCATGTAGCCAAAGCCATCTAGTAGGATAATGGCTTGATGTTGTTGTAGATATTATTGTTGTTGTATTTCCTCAAATTTCACATTCTATCCATTTACTACTTTTGCTCAAAAAATTTATTTCATGTACATTGCATGTCAAAATCATATGCAGGTTGGCAGTGAAAGGCTAGTTCAGGCAAAAAATTCCTCAATTGTCAAAGATCCTTCACTCCTGAAGGATACTCCAGTCTCCAACCTAGCTTTGAACACACTCTCAAGTGGCTTAATAGATCTCAATTTCCCTGAACAAGAACCAGAATCAGAACAAAAACCAAATCTTCATCCTCGTATTCATTTGCTTACAAATTCATCTCATGTTCCTGATCCGGAGCTGAACTGACTCTCTTCCCCGAGGCCTTTACTTTTGAGCAAATCTTTGCCCAGACATTCCTTTAACGGTGCTGTTACAGTAAGCTGGGAGGCTTAAGCTTTCTTTTTTTTTTTTTTTTTTTCTGAAATGGAACATAGAAAAAGATCCTTTTTTTTTTGAGGAAAGGAAATTCTGTGAAAGTTGCTAGTTCAGCTCAGTTTCAGTTCCATACAAGATAGAGAGAAGAAGACGTTTGCTGGAATTTTATATTAAATTTTTTATTTTTTAATTGTTATTTTTAGTTTCTTCTGTTTCTTATTTTATTTATAATATACGTTCAAATAAAATTATATTAGGTATTTTTAAAAAAAAAGTATATTTGATTTTATCTTTACTCATACCATGCTACTATCGTGCATATTGTAGGTAAAAATAATCTAAAAGTCATAACATTATATGTGGGCCAATGAATTAAATTTTCATAGAAATCATCCTAAACTACAAATGCATGGATTATTTGAGCCAAAATATAATTTTGTAATGTCCTTAGATATAAAAAATCCTATTATCTATTTCTTAACCTAAATTTATGGGCATTTGAAACCAGAAGTTTTATAATAAATATAAATTGTAACTTCAAAGCAAAAGAGAGGTGCAAAGTAGCACATGGTAAAGGATAAAGTATCACATTAGTAAGATTCTTAGCATCATGACGTTGCTTTCTCTTTGTTAGGGTTTAGATATAAATGCTAGCCACTATGGATCCTTGTGTTCCTCCCCTCCAAAGAGCCTCCGCACCACCCTAAGGTAATGTTGTGCACTTGTCTGAATATGTAATATGTGAAGGCTTTAGTGAGTAGGGGCTATCCCTAAGTGGTTATGTTATAAGTAGGACACCTTACTACAAGGCTCCTCTATCGTCCATACGTAAAACCATGATGTTCAAAGGTTGGCTCTCTCTTCTTTCCTTGAGTGAGGGTTTCTTCCTACAGAAGTTCTTTACACATGAGGATTACTAGATAGCTTCAATGGGTGGTCCGTGGTTCATTCTTGGAAAACAATTTATTTTATAGAATTAGTCATTGTTATTTTTGCCTAGCCATGAAGAGTTCTTTTCCATACCCCTTTTTTGTTAGATTTCTGAGGGTATTTCTAAAATAACGAGTTGTATTAGGTCCCCTGTAACTGTTGATAACTTAATAGTTGAGAAGACCAGTCTCACCCTCACTAAGGTTTATGTTTAGGTCCCAAATACATATCCTATTATGAAGTTCCAGTTTATGTGGCTAGTACTAGCTTTAATCCTAAAATCTAATACGATTGGAATCCCACACCTTGTGTGGGTTATAGGTCTTTGGTCCACCTGACTAACCTATGTTACCTAAAGCCAACTTCTCAAAATCTTTCTTTTGATAAGCTAAGGGTGATATGTTTTGCCTGCAAATTCCACTGGCATCCACCTAACATTTTGATTACTAAACCTCATCAACGTCCCATAAATTGACCACCTTTCATACGGATAGCCCTCTCTTTATTAGTCACATGGTACACTATTCCCTTAGTTGAAACCTCCTTACCCATATTACCTAGATCCCTTGCAGTTCCTAAAGCCACCCTTCTTCAAATCTTTGAATCTACCAACCCCTTAGAAAAAGCTCCTCTTCGTAACCTAAACTCTCCCTCGAATGATATCCAAATTCCACCTCATCCTAATTTGCTACATTCGACATAGCACCCTAACCACACCCCCCCCCCCCCCCTGACACTCACACACACACATACAATCACACACACAAAAGAGAAAAAAAAACATTACTATTTGTCATGTTTCAACTAAAACTTTGATTCAACCCAAAGTAATCAAGTCCCAACAATCAGTGTAGTAAATAACCCAAACTATGCAACAATTCAATACCACAAGGTGTAAAAAGGCCAAAAAGATAGTCTCCATTAATACAAAATCTCAATGGTTTTTCCTAACATTTCATCTTGGAATGTTAGAAGTTTTAATATTAGAAGTTCTTGGAATTATTTTTTTCTTTGCATGAAAAAAGTCATTTATAGCAAGAGCTCAGTCGTACTCACAGTTTAGAATTGTTATGTATGCTGGAGGCTAAAAATCATAGATTTGCAACTAACTATCCTTTGTCTTCCTTCTCTCACAATGTGTTTTGATAATGAAGCTTCAATCAATAATTTGATCTCTCTAATATGGGTAAAATTTGGCTTAAAAGGAATGCCTTTGGGGATAATTTCTATTCAGGCATCACCTCCAGTTAACATATTCATGGTATTTCACACATTGGCTCATCTCCTTTTTACCAAATCTCAATGGTTTATGTTGCTAACTCCCACGGTGACAGGCAAGTTCTCTAGCAAGATATTCTCTCACTTACTGGTTATAGTGATTTTCCTTAAGTTATGCTTGGAGATTTTAATTGCAATAGATTTTGCTATGAGAAAGCTTGTGGGAATTTCATCCATAATAGTAGGCTGGGTGATTTCAATAATATGAACTTCATTATTGGTTTACATGATATAGTTTCTATTAGCCTTTTCTTTACCTGGCTTAATCCGAGAAGTGATTTCCCCATTCCTATTAAGCTAGATATAGTGATGGTGAATGACCTTTGGCTGGAGCTTTTTTCTCTATTCTTACTAAAAATTTTATAATCCTAGATTCTATGATCATTTCTCATTGGTGCTGTTATGCAACTCTTCTATTAATTTAAATAATAGATTTTTATTTAAAAATTATTATCTTAATCATCCTGCTTTTGGTATTTTCTCTTTCATATCTAGGCCTTCTATTATAGAGGCAGCAATATTTTCTCTCTTTATAGCAAGCTTAAAAAACTCAAAGGGGCTTTCTAAAATTTCATCTCCAAATGCATTATTGATCTTAAACATTAAGAAAACACTTACCTCTAGCAAATCCAAAGCAATCCTATCAATCCATCTTTAAATGTCTCTTTGTAAGAAATCTATAATAAAGCTTCTTCTTTTTAGTGCTCTTAGGCCTCCAAGATTGTGGAAATGTTAAATGCTATATGGTTGACTAACGGTGAAGATGTCCTTAGCTTTATTGAAAAGAAAATAAGAGCTAGAAAAAAATGGAAGATAATTAATAAAATTAATAACCCTGCTACAACTTTTTCTTTTCCTCAAAGCATCTCTTATGCTTTTATCCATCATTTTTAAAACATTTACAACAACCCCATCCCTTCTCATTCTAACTCAACAAATATTCCTCTTGTAATTATATTCCTGGACACCTATTGTCTGCCTTCACTACTCCCATAAATGATACTAAAATTAAAGGCCTAGTACTCTCTACTCCTTCCTCCGCTACCCCTGGGCCTTTAAATATTTAATTTTTATTTTTAAAAGAAGGCATGAGATATTATTGGTGTCCAAGTTTTCTTTACATTTATGTCCTTTATCTATACTAATTATATGCCTAAGTATTCTATAGCCACTATAATTCCTCTAGTGCCCATGTCCACTCAAGCTAGTAACATTACTCATCTTAGAGTCATTTCTCTTTGTAATACATATTACAAAATTATTGTAAAATTTTTGGCTAATAGAATGAAACCTGTTATACCCCATATTATGCAAATTAGTCATGTTGGCTTTAATCATGGGTGAATATCTACTAATAATGTCCTGTTGGACTATAAGGTTTTTCAGAAGTTCTATTCTTCTGCTAGAAACAAGTATTTTTATGGAATTTATTCTCCCTTTGAAATGTCAGTGTTGCTATCATAGTGAGAACATGCATCATATTTTCATTTTGGGTCCTATTGTCGTTAAAGTTTGGACTCATTTTGATGATATCTTTAGAACCAATCATTTCATTGCTAACATTTCTATTAATTCTATGCTTAATCTATGGTTCATTAACTCCAAAGGTCTTAGAAGGAATGTCATCTCTTCCCTTATTTTGTGGTATTTGTGGCTTGCTAGAAATAACTCGATGTTCAATAATATTGGCATGAATCCTCATCATATTATTAGAAATATTAAAGATAAAGTTTTGAACCTTTACTCTGCTAATCTTTTGTCTTCTAGGAACTTTAAAGGTAATGCTTTTGTGGCCAAAGAACTTGGTATTTTTCTGCATAATAATCATCATTTTGTTGATTCCATGCTGGTTTATTGGATTAAACCTCCCGATAATATTTATAAACTTTATGTTGATGGTTCGATTAAAGATTTGGTATGTGGTTATGGTGGTATCATTAGGGATGACAATGGTAACTTCATCATGGCTTATTCTAGTCCTTTACAGAAGTGTTCTATCATTTATGCTGAGCTTTCAGCTATCTTACATGGCCTAAAATTATGATTTTCTCTTGGCATATCTAACATGTAGATTGAGGTGGATGTTTATAGTATTTTTTGCTTAAATAATTTTTTTGAGAAAGTTTGCAAGGCTAATTTGTTCTACCTGACTAGGGAGATTAATCAACTTTTAATCATTGCTAATTACAACAGTACTCATATTCATAAGGAGGTTAATACTTGTGCCGATTGGTTAGCCAATTTTGGCTAACTTGGAGTATCTCACTGATTTCAGTTTTCTTAATTTACCCACTATTTTGAAAGTCCCCATTAGATTAGACAAAATTGGTCTGCCTTATGTAAGAATCTAAGTTTTTTTATTTCTTGGGTTTTGGGTCTCCTCTCCTGAGGGGGTTGTTTTATGTTGGATTGATGATGGTTTATTTCCTTGTTAGTCAATCCTTCTTTACGACTTTTCATATTTTTGATGGTTTGTATAATGAGCTTTATTTTATTAGTTGCTGTTATGGTGGATGGTCGTGTTGATGCTTCTCAAGAGGTTTTGACTTTGACATGGTTCATTTTATTTCTCCTTTTTTTGGTGCATCATTTTCTTGCCCTGTGCCTTTACATTTATGGGGTTAGGCCTATTATAAGCTATGATTATACTTTTTATTTTCTTGATTTACACCTTAAGTCCTTCTCATCTATCCTTTATGTTGAGTGTGCTTAGTCCTTTTGTGGTGCTCTACAAGCATTTTGGATCAGTTGGGACACCTCTCTTTAGCGGCTTTTGAGGTTATGTAGGTCTCCTGTGAGAAATTTGTTATGTTTTCTCTACTTGTTATGGATTTATTTTCTTGAGGATCTTAGGCTTGGTATCTTCTAAGTTTATACCTTCAGGCTGCCTTTATCTTCGGGTATTTGGTTAAGGGTTGTTAGTGGTGGTTTGATTATGAATTATTGCTGTTATTGCTACTTTGTCTGGTCTAATTCTCTATGGTCCTAGAATTGATGTTTCCTAGGTTCGTCTAAGGATAGATTTGAGTGGCAATTAGGTGTTTTTCATGAGAGGAACACTAATATTAGTATCTTGAGCTTCTATGGCCTATATCTGCACATGTTCTTAGGAGAATCTCTATGGATGCTTTATTTAGTTCTTAATCATGGCATTAGGCTTTTATGGGCGCGAGTATACTTTCGATCTTGTTGTTGGCACTTTTATTTTCACTTTTTGTTTGTTGGGTTCTCCAATTAGGTTGCTGAGTTATCAATTGATTGGTATTTTATATGGTAGCTGCTACAATTCTGGGAATTATCCTACCATCAGGCTGATTCCTGTTGTTTGTATTATTTCAAATGGGTTTTGTTATGTGAATTTTGTTGATATTGCTAGATGTGATCCTTTGGGTTACACCTGGGGTTTCAATGATCCTTTTTTATTTGAGAAGGCTAGAAATTTTTGCTACTATTAGCTTGGGATTAGGTTCTTTATGTGCTACGGTTTTGGCCTTTATGCAGTCTAGAATTAAATTTGTGCTTGCATTTATGGTTTTTTTGTGAACAGTGTGGCCTGGGCTTGCCCTTTTCATTGTTATTTCGCTGTTATTTGGAGGGAGTGTCCACCTTGGTGGCTACTCTTTAATAATCCTTCTTTGGATGCTCATGTCATTTGTGATCAATATCATCTTGTGTGGTGGAAATCCTATATTATGGATATCTGGTTGGATGGTAGTTATCTGAGTAATTATATCCTTTATTACTATATCTGTTGGCATCAGGTTGCTTTTATTTGCTCTCTCTTTAATTTCTCTCTGATAACTATGATTTGGTGGAGGTGTTGTGAGCTCTTAATTCATTGCTTATCATTTTCTTGTAGTGATTGTTATGACTATTATATACAAGCTAGTATTCTAATCTACTATTTCTATATTATTTCAGTCAATGTTTTGTTTTGCAGGTGTTTTGGCTCCTGGTTTTGGTTCAATGGCTCATCATTTTTTGCAGAAAGATTATGCTTAATGGCTTTATTTTTATCTTTCTTTTTCGGGTGCTAGCTACTGGCCACTAGCCACCCTAGATTATTATTAGGTTATCATGTAATTTGTATTAGTGGGGACTTTTGGCTCTCAGGTTTTTTTTTTACTTTGTTTGTAGCTCATTGGAGCATTAGCAAGCAAAAGGTCCCCCTTAAGGATCTTGTAATCCCTTTTTTTAATTAACACGTTGGCCCCTCCGTGGGTTTTCCAAAAAAAAAAAAAAATAGTTTTATGGAAAATTTGATATCTAGAAAGCTTTTGACACTGTCACTAGAGGGTTTTTGCTAGCTTATCAATCTCAAAATGGTTATCCCCTACTTTTGTTGCATGGATTAAAGATTATATTGAAGATTTTTTTTCTATTCATATTAGTGTTGCTCTTGAAAGATTTTTTAGCTCTTCAACTGGTATCATGTAGGAATGTCCTGTATCCTTTTAATTATGCATTATTATGAATTATCATAGATGCCTTTACTAATCTCTCAGAAGGTGTTGATCCTGAATTGGTTTTTGAAGGTGTTAAAATGGGGTAAAAAAGTATCACTCATTCACTTTATGCTGATGACTTATTGGTTTTTAGAAAACCTCCTTAGGAAATGTTCTTACTATTGAAAGAATTTATTGCCTTTTTTTCATCCCACTTCGAGCTGCACATAAAACTTGACAAGAGCTCTATTTAATTCTCCGATTAGTCCTAAAATTTCAATGACATTAGTAGTATCGTTAACCTTAGACCTTCTACTAATCACATAAAATATCTTAGTTTAACATCCTCTACGAAAAGACATTTTTTTGCTAAATTTAAAACTCTATTGAAGAAAATTTCCTCTCTTATTGATTACTGGAAGGCTAAATCTCTTTCTTTTACAAGGAGAATCCAATACCTTAAATTTAGCATTTGTAACACTCTGCTTACTAGATTAGGGTTTCGATTATCCCTAAAGAAAATAGTGAATTTATTGATAAGTTTTATTCTATATTTCTATACCATGGGGATAATAAATCCAAGAAAATGAAAACTATCTTATGGAAAAATACTTGCCAATATAAACCTTTTGTTTTCTTAGCATCCCCACTATCCAAGCTACTTATCATGGTTTTCGTTGTTCTCTAATTTGGTGCCTCTATAATGGTGATAGTTTTCTTAATGCCTAGTATAAACAAAAATATCTCTTTCTTTGGAAACATCGAACCACTAAATCTTCTAAATATTGGAAGCACATTTTCTCCATTGCTAGTAATATTAAGAGTAATATTACCCTAAAAGTTTCTTCAAATAGTAATATTTCTCTTGAGTGGGGCCCCTTATTCAATGGAAAATCTTTATTTGATAGTTTGGATTTTGTTGATTTAAGGGATTACCTCTCTCCCCATGTTAAAAGTTTCATTATTCAAAATGGATAAATTATTCCCCATCAATTCCCTCCCCATATACATGCTTCTATTGCCAGCAATGACTTTTTCCCTTCTATTGCTCCTTGTAATTCTTGGGTTGGTCTAACAAGCCTACCTTTAAAGTGTTTGTGTCTCATTTCTATGGGGAAGGCTAACTAGTGACTTGGCATAAATTTATATGGCATAAAAATATGCTCTTCATTACCCTTCTTTTCTTTGGATTGCAATGTTGGATGGTTTAACAACTATTAATCTCCTAATTAAGTATAATATACTTATTTCTCATGTTTGCTTTCTTCACAATCAAACTCTTGAAAGTCACAACCATTTATTGATCTAATTTTGTGTGAGGTCAAAACCCTAAATTTCAAATTTTAGTTTTTCAAATTCTTTGATTTTAAATAAAAACCTAAATCCAACTATACATCGTGCTTTGACATTGCATTTGATTACTAAACCCTAAATCTCATTTGACAATCAGCACATGATTTTTAGTGGTTCAATAATTTTAAAATTCCATAAATTCTAAAGCCTTTAATCATTCATAGTTTTAATCTAAAATCAATCCTAAATAAAATTTAGATCAAATCTAATTTAAATTCTAGTGTTAGAAGAATCCAATATAAATTTCAAACCTATAACCATTGGATTTTTTGCTTTTTAGGGAAATTTTTAATGGATCTAAAACCCTAACAAAAGTCTCTAAATTTATATTTGATCATTTACATATTGATTAGGTATATCCCTTAAGTCTATTGACTCATTTTGGAGGCCTCCATGTCCTTTTAAACCTTAAATCCCAAAGCATATTCCAAGTATTCAAGCCTTCAAGTATTTATAGTGTATACCACTAAATATGAGATCTTGATGTAAACTCCCTTGTAGATTTTGTAAACTCACTGAACATGTTCATAACCACCATTATATTGATTATAACTCATTTAAGTTAATGGTTGACCTAATTTGACCCATGGACTTTTTAAATGTAAACCCTTCATATGCATGCATGCATAATATTGAACTACTCAATCTAAGACCTAGATTTCTCTCCTAGGCATGTGACAATCATTCATGATCACCATGGGTCACTTTGACCATTAAAGGACCCTTTGAACCCTATACCCAAAAAATCATTTATAAGCTCACATAAAATTCTCCAAAGCTCACAAGTACTTCTAAGCCATAATTCATAAATGTCTAAACCCAATTGAGCATTTGGTGGACTATGCTTGACCGAGAAGTCATTAAACATTCAAAACCCTAAATTGAAGTTTTGAATAAACCATTCATATATCAACTTGACACTAGCCATGACTACTTCCAACAAATTTCAAATGTCATTTGAAGTGGATTGGACCCAACCCCAAGCCTTGGCTAAGATTGGTTAACCAAGTCAACCTTGGTTGTCCAAATCAACTCTTAACAACTTAAAAATGCATTTCATGCATATGTACTTTGCCATGATAAAAAACCTTCTCCAATAAGTTCTAAATATCATTTGGAATGAGTTGCATCCAATCCTAACCCATGGTCAAGCCTAGTTGACAAAGTTAACTTGGGTTGACCAAACCAAACCTCTATCCTTCAAAATTAAAATTAATTAAACTAGGCCAATCAAAGACACCCAAACCCCTTTGGACTATCCATAGAGTAGTGAAGGATTAACCCTAGCTAACTCAGCCCTTAAGCTCACACGGGCAAGTCAATTGGGCTAACTCTAGTGACTAATAGAGGCTTCCATAAGCAAAAACCTATGCTAGATAACATCTTCCCAAGCCTACACTTGCATTAGGATACCAGTGACCCTATGCATCTATTATGGTCAACCCAACCCATTGCCTAACTTGGGTAGTCCATTTAGATGACAAGAGATCGTAAATTCCCTAAATCAATGAACCATTTTCATGTATAGACTAGCCCAAGCCTTACATTCACATGAATTAGCACCAAGAACCTTTTAGACACCTAATTGATATAGCTCAGGATAAGTAATAGCTGAAGGTGGTTGAAAAATCTAAGAACTAGTGACCAATTAGCTTGGTCAAAGCATAACTTCCCCTCTAGATATTCATAAGGGCTTAGCTCTTTTAGAATCATTTCATAAACTCTATTGGCCAACCCTAAAAAAATTTTTAGCTTGAAGTGGCTGAACCTAGCCAAATTAGTTTTGTATTAAGTCCAATTGAGTCTATAAATACTCTCAATTTCTACATTGAGAGATTCCTACTTTTGAATTCAAATTACTCTTTATACTACTAGCTTTCAAACCATAGCTTCCTAGTCCATCAAAAGGTAATTTCCAATGATTTTGATCAAGCTTTGGCAATCTTATTCTAGCTAAAATCTAATTTCTAATATAGTGGTCCTCAAGCTCCACTTCCTAAAGCAAAGGTTTTCCATAGGATCGGACAAACTCAACCTAATGTTTATTTAATCCAATAGACCCTTTAGTAATGTTAGAATCAAACTTGAACCCATATTACTTACTATTTGATCAAGTATGAAAGAATCATAAATTCAATGAGATGTAACTGTTGGATTGAACCATTAGGATGAGATGAAGCATTTTTAAGAAATTTTATTAAGATCCATGGAGCCAATCTTATGGTTCTTAATAAAGATCATTGGCAACTGATAAATGCTATAAAGGGTTGAATTTGAAATCAAAGTGCTTGGCTTCAACTAATAACTTTAATTAAGTTGGATCTCATCACATGCTTCATTTCACAATTTTAAAACATTAAATAAATACCATCCAATCTCAAATCGAACAGTTATAATAATAGGGCATGAGTGCAATGTCCTACCAATGATTGCTCCCTAATAAGATGGAATAATGTGTAAAGCATGGCACACACAGCTAATTAACTATGTAAATAGTTTTATAAAAAATAGAGAAATTTATTTGATCTTCCAAAATTGATAACACTTCACAAACTTATCAAAATTAAGTGTTCCTAGGATGTATGGATTTATCTTAAGGTTTAATATAAAAGCCTTAAGGTTTGGAAACCAAAATTTGAAAAAAGTAAAAGTAATTTTAAAAATACTCTTTGGACTATTATTAAAATTATTAATTAAAAATAAAATGTCTTGACTCCAAATTTATATGAGTCAATCTTGAACATGTCTTTGACATGCATAAAATTTTTATCTCTATTGAGAGTCTCCTACGTCTTTAATAACATAATTCATTATTTTAGGTCATTATTTGGCCAATAAAATTAAGTTGTTCTAAAAAAAAATTATAGATCATTAGGGATTAATTATTTGTGATGTGCCGATGTAGTATATAACAAATAGAAAGCCACTAATTTCTTTCCCATTCATGGTTTAGATTTTTTTAAAATATAGATGCATTTACTTTGGAAATTTATTAAAATCCTAGTAAGGTTTTAATGATCCCAAACTTCTTGAGATTGATCCTTGAGTCTTAAATGATATAGTTTTAAATCTCTTGTTGTTTGGAACTCATTTGGTCTGATAATTACTGAACCCTAATGCACTATACAAATTTTTTAATATTTTAAATATTTTCAACGTCTATATTCTCTCTCCGCTTTTGCGATAGAGTGCTTTGGCAATTGTGGTGTTCTTTGTTAATCCCAGCTCGTTACTGTTGATTTTGGTTCTTATTCCGTTAGATTTTTTTGTTTCTCATTTTGATTTCCTTTCCTAAGGCAGTGTGGCCTTAGGTTTTAGTTGCTCCTATTTGATGGCGTTGGGTATGTCCTCTTCTCTACCAAATCCATGTAGAAACCCTCCTTCAGCTTTGGTTGCTTCTAAGGCTGGCTTTTTTGATGCGGACGGTAATGTTTCTAACCCTAAAACTCAATCTTTTCGTGAGGTAGTTTCAAGCGCTTCTTCCTCTAAAGAACTAATAATTTCATTTATGAAAGCTTCTATTAAAGGTTTTTTGGCACTTCTATTTACTGATAATGATATAATAAAATTAGCCTCTTCGTATCAGTTTACTTTAGTTGGGAAGTTCTTCATTCAGAGACCTAATCTTGACAATATTCAGTTTTTCTTTAGAAATTTAAAGCTTTTTGGTGTTTTTCTATCAGATTGTTGGATCCAACACACATCGCTATCCAGTTATCTAATGATCTTGATTATAACTATGTGTTTGCTAGGACATCTTACTATATCAATAATTGCCAAATTCATTTATTTAACTAGACTCCCTATTTTGATATTCAGCAATAATCCCCAATAAATCTTATTTGGTTTTCCTTTTACTAATATTTAATTACATTTTTTTAATTCTCATGTTTTATATGCTTTGGGTTCCATTTTTGGGAGGCCTTTATAATCAGACCAAGCCACTACCTCTCGATCGAGGCCGTCTGTGGCTCAGATATTGGTTGAATTGAATATTACCAAGAAACATCCTAAAGAGATTTGGCTTGGTTCTGAAAAGTCTGGGTATTTGCAAAAAGTGGATTTTGAAAACATTCTTGATTTTTGTGCTCATTGTAAGGTTCTTGGACATTCAATTAATGAATGCTTCGTCGTTCACCCTCAGCTTAAAAAAACTAAGAACGGTTCCAAAATTAGGATAACGATGAACTTGACAAACTTGATGATATCATTGAAGATATTGAGGGTCTTGCTTTAATTAATTCTTTTGGGCCGCTCATGGGAGGAACTATCCAAGAGGAAAATAATCATGCTACTAGTAGTATCATGAATACTAATGACAAGGAAGTGGTTAATGTGGATGAGAAAGGATTGGCTCAAGATAATTATTCCTTAAACCAAATGAATGGGGATAACATCAATCTTAATATTTATCAAATACCTAAGAATCAATTGAGGCCTATTGGTTTAAGGGATGATGCTTTAGAAGAAGGGGAGTCTGTTTCTCATGACATTGAATCTCCTAAAGAAATTTTGGAAGGCAACACTATTCCTTCTACGTCATCTCCTAATAGGAAGGCCGATATTATTGATGAGGGTTTTCAGTAAATTTCTAAGATGAAAAATAATAGTAAGAATTCTATTAGTTGGACCCTTAGAACCACTCGTGCTTCAAATACTTCATCTTTTATTAATGGTTAAAGCTCATGTGTGGAATATTAGGGGTGTGGGTGGTACTTTATCTAAGGATAGAATTAAGAACTTATGTAGGATTTATAATATTCACCTTCTTGTTTTAGTTGAGCCTTCAATTTCTAATGTTAAGTTGGATTCTATTCGTAAAAAGCTTGATTTTGATTTGGCTTTCGGTAATTGCACTAATAAATCTTTAATTTTCTAGAAGCATTTTATTTCTTTAGATGTTATTATGGATTTGCCCCAAACAGTTCATAATAATATCAGTTTTAATAAATTATCTTGTTAAGCTTCTTTTGTTTATGCTTCATCTTCTAAATTAGGCAGGAAGACGTTGTGGAAACAACACATCAATTTTTCTTCTTCTATTAAGGCCCCTTGGTTAGTTGGTGGGGATTTTAATAATGTTACTAATGATTTTTAAAAAATAGGTGTTAATCCTCCTAATTTTCAAGCGATGGTGGACTTTAATGACATGGTTTTGAATTGCAATCTCCATGACATTAGTTTTTCTGGAAATATTTTTACTTGGAATAAGGGTAAAATGTGGCAAAGATTAGATCGTATTCCTTTTAATGATTACTGGATTTCTACTTATCAAATGACTCATGTTGATCATTTAACAAGAACTTTATCTGAACAATCACCTTTATTACTTGATATTTCCCTGAATAGTCAAAATACTTACCAACATTTTAGATTTCAAAATATTTGACTTCTGGATGAAATTTTTTTAAATGTTGTTAAAAGCAACTAGCATGCCCCTCTTTTTTCTTTTGATAATATTTTTGGTATGACCAGGTTGTAATTTAAACTTAAGAGACTTAAACAAAAACTATTAGGGTGGAACAAATGCATATTTAAGAATAAATTTTTTACTATTATACTTACTGAAAAGAATGTGAACAATGCTGATATTATGTACATGCAGGATCCTTCATTTGAGAATTTGTATGTTTGTAATGAGGCTAAGACTACTCTTTTCAAACTCCAGGAAAAAGAAGAAGCCTATTGGAGACAAAATGCTTCTTCTAAATTTCTGGTGGTGGGTAATTGTAATACCTCTTTTTTCATAATATTGCTAATAACAATAAAGTGACTAGACGGATTCATAAAATCACCTCTCCTGATGGTATTGTCATAGATAACCCTGATTTGATTTTTTCTTCTGGTATTGAGTACTTTAAACATGCTTTCAATAAAGATTTATGTTTGGATTTGAACATTGATTTTTCTTTAATCCTACTCTTATTACTGAGGATGACAATTTGACATTGATTAAGTTTCCTTCTGAGAAGGAAATTTGGCAGACAATGAAACATATGAACTTTGATTTTATGGCTGGTCCTGATGGGTACACCACTAAGTTTTCTTTGAATTCTTGGTCTATTATTAAAGAGGATCTTGTCAATGTTATTGTGGATTTCTTTTGGGAAACCCAATTCCTAATTTTTTTACTTCAACTACTATAGATTTAATTCCTAAATTTAATGCCATTAATTTTTGGAATGATTATCGTCCCATCGGTTTATGTTCCTTTTTCAACAAACTCATTGCTAAAATCATCGTGGGTAGATTATATATTCTTTTACCAAAAATTTTTTCTTTGTAGCAAATGGGTTTTGTTAAAGGGCTTTCCATTTTTGATAATGTTCTGCTTGCTCAAGAATTAGTTCATGATTTTCCTTCTAAAGTTGCTAGTGGTAATATTATTTTTAAAGTTGACATTAGTAAAGCATATGACAATTTAAATTGGGAGTTTCTTTATACTATGTTAAAGCTTTTTGGTTTCAATTTGTAATTCATAAATTTGATCAGGAATAGTATTGAGAATTTTTTCTTTTTGTTATGATCAATGATGAATCTCATGGCTATTTTAAATCTTCCCATGGGCTAAGGCAGGGTGATCCTCTATCTCCTACTCTCTTAATAATTGCAGTGGAATTCTTATCCAAAGGGCTTAATGACCTTTTTAGATTACATCCTAATTTAAATTTTAAAACTACTGGTGGTTTTCCTATTACTCATTTGAGCTTTGCTGATGATTTCATTATCTTTACTAATTGTTCTATTAAAATGCTTTACATTCTTTTTAAATTCCTCAAACAAGTTTCAACTTACTAGTGGGCTAATTTTCAACCATTCTAAGAGTTGTTTTATTCCTGCTAAATTTATATCCCCTAGGAGAATTTCTAGTACTAAAAATAAATTTGGGTTTACCCCAAAAAACTTACCTATGAAATACCTCAGTACGATGCTTTACAAGGGTACAAAATGTTCTCATTTATTTGATGACTTTTTTACTATGATTCATAATTTTCTCTCTTTTGGTGGTATACTTGCTCTTATTAAACATGTCTTATGTTCTATTACTATCTATTTGCTTTATACTCTATGCCCTACTTTAAATTTGTGAGATAAAATGGAGACTTTGTTTAATAATTTTTTTTGGGGCGCTAAAGATGGTTAACATGCTTTTTTGTGGGGGTCTTGGAAAATTTATTCTTGGGTGGTAGATGATGGGAGATTAGGACTTAAAACTTTGACGGGTTTGTCCAAAGCTTTTTCCCATAAACTTTGGTTTATTTTTAGATCAAAGAAAAGCTTGTGAGCTAATTTTATGGTCTCTAAGTATTGTGTTGCAAAAAAACCTCTCAATCATTATTTTAAACAAGGTGATTCTTTTAATTAGAAAAGATTATGTTCCATTAAGTGGGAAGCTGAAGAGTTTATCCAATAGGGTATGAGAGCTGACAACATTTTTTTTTTTGCAAGACAAATGGTTGGGTAATTTCTCAATTGAAAGTCTTTTAAACACTCATTCCACATCTACTTATAAAGTAAATGCTTTTATTAACAATGGAAGTTGGCATATTATTTTGCTTACCTATTATGTGCCAAAATTTATTATCAATATTATTTTCAATATTCCCATACATTTGGATACTGAAGATAGTTTTTTGTTTAATCTTTATAATGATGATAAATTTTCTACTAAGCAGGTTTGGAATTCTATTAGGCAAGTCTATCCTAAAGGTTTGATTTACTCTGCTATCTGGCATGTCAGTATTCCTCCTTTTTCTATTCTTTTATGCAGGATTTTGCGTAATTACTTCCCTTTGGATTCTATCTTATTGAGAAAAGGTATTTACATAGTTTCAAAATGCCAATGTTGTTATCATATTAAAAAACTTAATCATGTTTTTCTATAAGGTCCTATTACTATGAAAGTTTGGTTATTTTTTGACAATATATTCAATGTGCAATCTTCTACTTATTATAATTCCATTTCTGATCTTGTTAATGAATGGTTCATTCCTACTAAAGGTCATATTAGAAACACTTTACATGTACTTATTTTTTGGTTTCTATGGAGAAGTAGGAATGATTCTAAGCATGAGGGGATAAAGATGAATGCCACTGGTATTATTTTAAAAATTAAGGATAAAATTTTATAGTAGTTTGCGGATAATTTATTGAATGGAGATTCCTTTAAAGGCTTTCATCAGGTTGCTTCTAAGTTTATTTTAACTACTCAATCCTATTCTTCTATTTTCAAAGTTAGAGTTATTTATTGGAGAAAGCCTCTGGATGGTTGTTTTAAGCTTAATACTGATGGGTCGATGAACAACTTGAATGCTGGCTATGGTGGTATTATTAGGGATTTCAGTGGTCATGTTATTATTTCCTTTGTCGATCCTAATAATGTTAACACTGCTATTAAAGCTGAGATTGAGGCTCTTCTTTTCAGTCTTCAATTGTGTATTTTGTTAGGTATCACTAATGTCTGGATTGAAGTGGATGTTATGCTTTTGATTCATTATATTATGGGGGATTCTATTTCTAACTGTACTAAGTTTTATATGTTAAGAGATATTAAGTTTTGGCTTTCTTGCATAACTTTCACCATTTTTCACATTTTAAGGGAAGGCAATGTGGTGGCTCATTCCCTTGCTAAAATTGGGTGTAATTTGAATGATTTCACATAATTTACTAAGTTTTCTTTACCTAAGGAGCCTAAAAGGTTGGTTAGATTGGATCAATCCAGCCTTCCTTATATTCACCTTAATTAAGGTTTATTTTCTGTGGCCTTTGCTATTTTGGTGCTTTAATACTTCTTGGTATTGGGTACTTTCACTGTGTGGTTGGATGGTTTTTGGCCTTCTTTCTCCTGGTTAATCTTCTCCTATCAGATTATTTGTTGGAATCTTTTTTTTCTTTGATCTCTCTTCTGCTTGTTCTGTTGGCCTTTCATGATTGATGCTTTTTCTGGTGGAGTTTTTGGTTTATTGGCCCTGGTGATCAAGTGGTTCATGATGTTTGGCAATGATTACAATTTAATGGATATTAACTTTTGGCACCTTTGTTGCTCAGCTTCTCCTCCTATGGTACTTAGAGGATTATGTGGTTGGGTGGGTGGGTTGAAAGGTTTTATTCGGGATGGGTTTGATATTTTTTGGATTATTTCTTGGTGTTATGTTTTTTAATTGATTTTAATTAGATCTCTCAGAAGATGTTCGGATCTCTTAATCATAAAGTTTGTTAAGGTAGTTAAACCTCAAAGAACTAGCCCAAGGCTAACCAAGAGGGGGGACTAGTAATTTTAAAAAATTTTAAACAAAAAGAAAATCTTTTTTATGGCCTTTCTAATATCTAAAAGCAAACACCTAAATCTCCTAATGCGGAAGCCGATTAATTTCATAATAATAAAAAATCAGAGTTTGTCAACCACATAGTAAATCATAGAAAAATAATAGTGCAGAATAATTAGAACAAAACATATAAAAATTTATAGTGGTTCAGTCCAACTTGACCTACATCCACACCCTGGAAACCTCCTTTCTAGGTATTGCACTAAATGCAGTGTCTCTCCTTTTGCTCCTACAATAAGGTGGAGAAGCCCTTAAAAAATCCTTTTCACTAACCTGACAAAGGTAGAGAACCTGGAATCCGTTTTCACCCTCCTAGTGAAGGCAGAGAACCTGGAATCCTTTTTCACCCTCCTAGTGAAGGCAGAGAATTTGGAATCCTCTTTCTTCCTCCTAGAGACGGCAGAGAACCAACTACTAGTCATGTAGAATTTCTACCTAAAGCCACCAAAAGGATCAAGGTAGAGCTTGAAGAAGACAGGGAAGAACCTTGCTTGGATTAACCTTGTGAATCCCTCATAACTATCCCTCATAACCAACTCTCCCTCTCTTCTCTCCCAAAGCACTCCTTAACTCCCTCTCTATGCTCTCTAAAGAAACTTAGAAGTAAAAGTCTTAGAAATAAGACAATATGAGAGTTTAAATAAGGAGCCCAAAAAACCCTAAATTTTAATATGGCGTCTATGATCATCTAGTACGATCTAAGATCATACTATACGATTAGTTAAAAATATCACTTTAAGACAGTACGAACTATAACCCACTGTACGATTAGTTCAAGGGTTTACATTGATAATCCAATATGATTGAGAACCTTATTCCGTACGATTAGTACAAACACATAGCCAATCATTCAGTATGGTGGGAGGCATTTAATTATCGTACCATGCAAGAATCAGGTCATACATTATGATAATTTCCGATTGTCTTGTACGATGTGATTGAATAATTTAACTATAAATAAACTCCTAATAATAGGATCAATTTAGTCAAGATTGTCATATATCGTACAATATGATATATATCATATGATATGATTAGAATAAATTTTGAATTTTAAAATAATACCTAACTTATTATTGGTGTCTATTTTTGATGATTTTAACTAATCATCTTATATGATATTAATCATACAACATGATTAGTTTAATCAATCTTGATTAACACAGGTGCCATAATTTGGATTTTCTGATTAACTGATCATCTAGTATGATATAAATCATATTGTATGATTAGTTCAAAAACAAAAAAAAATTTAACTTTCCAACTCACTCCCTTGAGTGTGTGTGTGCAAGGTTACTTAGCTTTAGGTTCCACCACAATACTTATTTGAAGAAAGAAAGGTAAAAAGTACAAAAAAATTGAAAAATATAGACTTTATTCTTAGTCTATCTAGTCTTGAGCTATTCGAGGTCGCAAGTGAGTTGAGATTCTGAAAAATTAGTGAGCAGGGAAAAATAAATATTCAATAGATTCAAATAGCATAGTGAAAAATCTAATAATATTTGTTATCATCAAAATCACAAGACTTGGGTTCAGATTTGCAATAATATGCCCCTTCTTTATGATGGAAAATATTGTTGGTTTATGATTCAAGAGTATTTTGCTATTCCCTAAGCTCCCCATCACCAAGTGAATTTTTTAAAAATAGGAGAGGTTTCAAAAATAATTTTTTTATTATTTTAAAAAGTAGAAGAGAAAAAAATAGCACATAATAGGATAACACAGAAAATGAAAAGACAAACATAGAATTGAACATTTCAAAGATAAATACAAGCTACCAACATATGCCACTCCCCTTTTTAACATCATAAAAAGGGGAAGAAATAACATCAAACAAACATGAATCTAAAAAATAAGAAAAGTACACAGATGTCAAAATAAAAAAGAAACTAAAACAAAGAGGGATCCTAATCATATGGAGGAGGTGGTGGCTGGAAACTGGTGGAATGAGGCAAACTGGTTTGCAAACCACACCATATCCTGATCATGTTGCTGCTGGTAGGCTACGTACTGATCAAAGCGAGCTAAGTCGTTCTCGTGTTGCTACTACTGCTTAGCTACATAGGCATCAAAATGGAGCTCCCACTGATCAAACCTTTAGACTAATTGATATAACTGACATTGCTGGCAAATTAGAGCAGGTGCTAGATTAGGTCCTCCCTCTTTTGCTATAGGCTCTTCATCCACATAGTGAATATTGCGATGATGAGCACTATGAAGGATGTGTAAGGAGCTATTTGTGTAGTAGACTGAGAGGTGATCAGGTGGTGCAGGATGCTGTAAGTTATATTTAGTTTCTAGGATAAAGGCAATGATATGTCCTAAGGCTAGATTGGGCATTCTTTTATGGCAGAGATCTCTAATGACAATCAGATTTTCAGGATAGTGGATAGTAAGGTTAACTGTATTGAAGTCAATTTGTACCATTAAAAAATAGGTTGTAAGAGAAAGAATAGGATTAATGTTGATTCGATCACCAGCTTTAGGAATAATAAAGTTTCTATGTATGTGCTAGATGATGCACGCATTCTAAACTAGAGTGTTGACCTGGCCTATGTGGTATCTAACATTGGATTCACTAAGGGTGGTGTTGGCAGGAGAACAATTAAAATAAGGATTTATAACTAGAACATGAATTTTTTCACTAGTAGTGGAAAGATAAAGAAAGTCATGGAAGTCTTGGTAGGTAATCTCTATTGGTCTACTATTAACATAAGATTGGAGGGCTGTAACCTCACTATTGATTCTAAGACTTGCAAAAAATTCAAAAAGCAATTCAAAATTAAAAGAATAAGTAAGAGTAAGAATAAAAGTGAGAGTAGTATGGGCGAATAGTGGTAGTACTTGAAAGTTTAGATCCTCCAATTTGATTACTTTGGAGAGAGTAATTCCATCATTCTTATATATATTGTAGGCTGCTTCATCAGCAGCCTCAGTAAATCTAGGATCTACTTGATGTTGGGGAGGAATTCCCTATGAGTGCTCGAGACCTCTTGCCTCCAGCCATTGCCAAGATTTAGAGCTCAAGTGAGAGGGATTGGAGTGAAAAATAAAGCATAAATTTAGACTTTTTATATAGAATCGGATATATCATACAGTATGATCTTGAGATCATACTACAATCAATTCGTCAAATCTGATCTAGTCAAAAAGTCAGTCTCATCGTACAATATGATCAAGATTATTTTGGATGATTAGAGACAAAGTGTTCATCCTGAGGAGTCAGTATGGATGATTGTTAACTATGTTGATCTTACTGTATGAACAAGTATTCATACAGTATGATACATTATTTATTATCATACTGGCCAAATTCAATTCATCCAACAGCTACTGCCATGTAAATCGTATAGCATGAAGGTGGTTGTCATACAGTACGACCACTAGTAATTGAATAATATGAACCGTTGGATACACTGTGATCGGATCTATGAAGATATTTGTGAAGATCATACAATATAGTGTGTATCATACAATATGATTTGAGCAAAAATCAGATATGGGCATGAATGATTAGGAAATCTTCAAGAAACAAAATCATAATAAAAAGACAACCAAAATATAACAGAAATAAAGCAATCAAGAGAAATGCACATCAAACATCAATTTTTTAAAGAATTGATCAGATGCTTTAAATGAAAATTTTACCTTATGATTAGAGCAAAAACTTAGTAAGAAATGCATTAATAGCATTAATATCTAGAAAGGTTAAAAATTTGAATTTTGTTAACCCTAGCTCAATCTCTTTCCAGGTTAAAGTCCTTTTTTTAAAAAAATCTAACTCAAAAAATAAAATAGAAAGAAAATATGATCTTTTCAAACTTTTTTCAGAAATGTATCAAAGAGAATGGCATTGCAAAGTGATGAACCAGAAATCATGATTTTCAAATTCAAGTGTGGACAATATCAATTGGCATAGGGATTTGTCTAAGATATTAAGATTTGAAAGAAAGATAGCTAACACATTGTGGGCTCATTTTGTGCCTCTTTTATCAGTATTTGGTGCACTATGTGCATCTTTTAATTTTTGATACACTTTATGCATCATTCAAATTTTGGCGTACATTGCGCGTTTTTTCAACTTTTGGGCACATTTTGTGCCTCTTTTTCGTGTTTATAAACTTGCTTTCTTTTTAAGTCTTTAAAAACTCTTAGTTTTGAGATTATCTTCCAAATATGAGAGAATAAGAACTCATTCTCTTATATAAAAAAAAGTAAACCATAAACCAAAACCTGATCCATATGATATAGACCGATAGATTGATTAAGAAAATTTGAAATAGATTCATTGATTTGCAAAAGTATTCAAATGAATAGAAAATTGTAGCAAGATGAAACAAATAGCTATTTCTTGGTCTAATTTTTAATTTAAAATAGATTTTGATTCAAAAAGCAATTGTACCACTAAAGGAGCTAGAGGAAAAGAGATAATCACTAATTTTTCTTCCCTTAACTATTTTAGAGGAGTCAATCATTACTTACAAAAGTATGTAAGATTTTTATTTAAAGAAAAAATTTTATTATTGAAGTGAGTAGTGATCAGATTTTTAAGTTTTAAAAGAAATAAACAAACACATGCATAAAGAAAAACATATAATACTGAAAGATAAAAAACATAAAACAAAAACAACAATCAGATTTTAGATTTTTAAAGCATCTAGTTTGAAGCATGAAGCATGAATATCTATGACACCTAATCTTGTTCTTAAGGTGCTGAAGGTTTCGAAAGCCAGTGGTTTTTTAAAGATATATACAAGCTAATTTTTAGTGGCTGCATGATGTAGCTCTATGTCTCCTTTGGTGACATGGTTCGTAATGAAATGGTGCCTTATGTCTATGTGTTAAGTCCTGGAGTGTTTTAATGGATTCTTTGAAATATAGATGGCAATAGTGTTATCATAAAAGATTAGAATGGTGCCTACAGGTAGTCTTAAATACAAAATTTATTGCTTTAACTGAAGGACCTGTGCCACACATCTTCTTAAGGCTATATATTAAGCTTCTGCAGTGGACAGGGCTACTAAGTTCTATTTTCTACTAAACCATAAGACTAAAGATTATCCTATGAATAGGCAGGTTTTAGAAGTGCTTTCCTATCAACTCTATATCCAGCAAAGTTTGAATCAGAATATCAGATGATTTTAATGGAGGTGTTGTGCCTAAGATACAAGATTCCCAAGTTTTGGGTTCCTAAGAGATATCTAAGGATTCTCTTAGTAGTAGTCAAGTGAGATTCTTTTGGATCAGCCTAAAATCTATTATAAAGACAAACACTAAATATAATATCTGGTCTGCTAGTAGTTAAGTAAAGAAGTGATCTAATTATTCCTCTATATTTCTTCTTATCAACTAATTTCCACTTGAGTCCTTATCCAACTGAATTTTAGAGCTCATGGGAGTGTTAATTACCTTGGCTTTATCCATTTTATATTTCTTAAGGATGTCCTTAATATATTTTGATTGACTAAGAAAAAATCCATCATCCTTCTACTTATACTAAATCCAAGAAAGTAGTTTAGTTCTCCCATTATACTCATCTCAAACTCCTTATTCATTATCTTAGAAAATTAATCACATAGCTTTTTATAAGAAGATCCAAACAAAATATCATCAATATAGATCTAGAAAATGAGTAGTTATTCTCCTACCTTTTTGAGAAATACGGCGGTGTCTCAGCTCTCCTTAATAAAGGTTCTATCCAGTAAGAATGTGCTTAGCCTTTTATACCATGCTCTAGGTGCTTATTTCAGTCCATATAATTCCTTTTTTAATTTAAACATATGATTGGGAAATTATTAATTTTCAAAGCCTAGGGTTCAACATACACATCTTCTTTTATTACACCTATAAAAAAGCCACTCTTAACATCCATTTGGTATAATTGGATCCCTTAAAGCAGATAAAAGCTATTGGTTCCCTTTTTGCTTTTAGTCTAGCTAGAGGGGTAAAAGTCTCTTCAAAGTCAATCTCTTCTATGTGGTTGTACCCCTTAGCCACTAGTCTTGCTTTGTTTCTAATTATTATACCAGAATCATTCATTTTATTTTTGAAAATCTATTTTGTTCCAACAACACTCTGTTCCTCAAGTCTTTCAACTAGTTCCCAGACATCATTTCTACATAATTGATTTAGTTCCTCTTGCATGGCTAGGATCCAAAATTCATCAGGTAGTGCTTAATTTATATTTGTGGGTTCAATCATTGAGATAAACGTAGAGTGGTTAACTTCTTTCCTAATTCCATGCCTAGTTCTAACAACTTCAAATGGGTCTCCTAAGATTAGTTCTTTAGGATGAGTTGAAGAATATATCCATTCTCTAGGTAGTAAATTTTTAGGTTCTACCCTTTCTTCAAGATTTATAGATTCTACTCCCTAGGTGACTTTAACCACTTCTTCTTCTAGCACTCTAGACCCTCCGTAATTATCATATTCATAAAATACTATATTAGTGGTCTCCTCTACCACTAGTGTCCTTTTATTGAAAACTCTAATGGATTTTCTAATATTTGAGTATCCTAGGAAAACTCTTTTATCAGATTTGGGGTCAAACATTTCTAGCAGAGATTTCTTATTATTTAGAATGAATATTTTACATCCCAAAACATGAAGGTGAGAGAGGTTAGGTGTCCTACCCTTAAGGATTTTATAGGGAGTCTTATTTAATTTGAATCTAACATTAACCCTATTCAGAATATAACATGTTATATTTATCGCTTCTACCCAAAAGTATTTAGGAAGTGAGTATTCAGCTAATATGACTCTAGCGGCTTCTACCAAGGTCTTGTTCTTTCTTTTAGCTACCCCATTCTATTGAGGGATTTTAGGAGCTGAAAAGTTGTGATCTATCCCTTGCTCTTTATAGTAAGATTCAAAATTTATATTTTAAAATTCTCCACCATGATCACTATGAATGGTCAGAATTTCATAGCATAGCTTTCTCTAAATCCAATTGGAGAATGTTCTAAATTCCTCGAGTGATTCAGTTTTATGAGATAAGAATCTAACCCAAGTAAACCTCAAGTAATCATCAATAATCGCATACCCAAAGACTTTCCCTCTTAGGATTGTAGTGCTGACGGGTCCAAAGTGATCCATGTGAAGGACTTTTAATGGTTTGCTAGTGTTAATGTTCTTAATTGAGTGGAATGAGGATTTGTCTTATTTTCCTAACTAACAGGCATCACACAGGTGGCCCTTAGTGAAATCTAGTTTGGTTATGTCTCTCACTAAGTTTTTTTGGGTGATTTTTCCAAGATTGTTTATGCTTGCATGACACAGACTCCTATGCCATAACTAGGATTCATCAGTAATAATTTTAGGTAAAGAGAAGTGGTAGAATCAACGTCATTTAGATCAAGCATGTAAATATTATTAATTCTTTTTCCTTGTAAAATAGTATTTCCATTTAAGCTAATCATGTAGCTGGTAGAAAAAATTTTTATGTTGAATCCTTTATCATAGAGCTAACTAATACTGAGTAAATTATATTTTAAACCTCTACCACTAAAATATTTTCAATCATGAAATTTTTTGAGTTTCCAATTTTACCTGATCTAACCACCTTCCTAGTGGTGTTATCTCTAATTATTACCTTACCCCCTACCCTGGCCTCCAGCATGATGAATTACTTTATATCTCCACTCATGCGTCTTGAATATCTAATATCCAGGTATCACATGCTCTCATAGGGCCTTTTGTGAAAGTAAACCTATAAAATTATCAATGATTAGATTTAGGAACCCGAATAAGTTTGGGTTCTACCTTATGGATTAAAGGATAATGTGTTTACATGATATGCTGTGATTTATATAATTTTGGCCTCCACACTTTGGATAGTGCAAGTGTGGGATATATGTCCTAGCATGCCACAAGAAAAGCACCTAACTCTTGTGAATAGATTCACCAGTCTATATGGGTTATGGTGCCTCTTCTTAGGTTTAAATGATGCATGTTGTGGCAATGATTTATGAAATTTTATAAGTGTAGGTGATGGTTTGTTTTCTTCAAAAAAAAGTTACTTCTACTTGCAAAAATTTGTTTGCACTTTCAAGAATTAATTTGTCAATTTTTAATATATGCTCCCTATCATGAGGTTCTTCTAAACATGCTTTTAGTTCTTTAACTGAATTTTTTAAATCAACATGAGATGATTTCAAGGAAGAATAATCCATAGTTAAATCAAGATGCTTCTTGTTTAATGCATCAAATTCATCAAGTAAGATTTTATGATTAATATCTAAAGTCGAGTGATCTGTCCTCAGGCATTCATGCTCTTTTTGTAAGTTTAAAAAATCAGAATTGAGGCTTGCATACATTTTCTTTATGTTTCCATATACATTATAAATTTTTTTTAGAAATATCAAATAATTCATCATAAGAAAGCTCACATACCTCCTCTTAATCAGAATGATTAAGAGTTTATCTGCTATTAAGCACAAGTTGGTTATCTCCTCTTCAGCTTTTATCTTAGAAGAGCCTAAAGCAGAGTCTGCCCAAAAACCATTATGAGTCTTTTGCTTGCTCTTCTTAAATTTGGCTTTTTCTTCACCATTTTCCTTGATTTTGTGAGCTTTAAGATTTTGGTGATAAGTCCTTATGTGCCTTAGCTTTCTGCATTTAAAATAGATGACATCAGAAGAAGCCTTATAATTTTTATTAGGTTTACCTTTATTCCAGTACTGATGATACTTTTGCTTTTTCTCTTAAAAGCTTTTAAATTGCCTTATCATCAGCGGAATGTCATCATCATTTTCAGAAATATAATTGTCACTATCAAAATCATCAGCCTTTAAGGCTACAGTTTTCTCTTTTCATTTCTCACCTGCATCAATTTATTTTTGACTCACTCCTTACTCGTAAGTAATGAGTGATCCAAGTAAGTTATCAATTGAATAAACATTCTGATCCTTGGATTTAGTAATAGCAATTATTTTGGCATCATAAAAACTAGGTAGACAATGCAGAATCTTGTTAAGTTTTTCAAAATTTGTGTGTTCTTTACCTAATATATGTAGGGAAGTGATAATTTGAGTGAACCTAGTATATATTTCAGAAATTGACTCACTAGGTTTCATGTTAAATAGTTCATAATCATAGAGCAGAATGTTCAACCTAGATTATTTTAATTTATTTGTTCCTCCATAGGTTCTGTAGAGTTTATCCCAAATTTCTTTAATAGTTATGTTAGTAGATACACACATGTAATCTTCAGATTTTAATGTACAGAAAAAGTAGTCTAAATATTTTGCATTTAATTGGGCTAAATCTCTATCCTCTATGCTCCATTAAGAAAAAGGTAGTTCATTTTTAATGCCATTTATAAAATGAGAAGGTGTAGAGTATCCTTCATGAATTAATATTCACATGCGATAAACTATAGATTGAAAGAAAGTAGACATACAAATTTTCTAAAAATTAAAAGGAATATTATCAAACCAAGGTGATCATGTGATAGAATAGCCTTCTACAGTATTACAATTACCAAAAGTAGCCATGGATCATTTTTCAAAAGTTTTCTAAAACTTAGTTTTTTAATCCCTCTCTGATACCACTTGAAAGTTCGTGATGGTTGTTAATCCTCAAGGAACCAGCCTGAGGCTCACCAAGAGGGGGGGGGGGGTGAATTGGTTATTTAAAAAAAATTAAACGAAAAGAAAATCTTTTTTGTAGTCTTTTTAATATCTAAAAATTAACACCTTAATCCCCTAATACAGAAGCATATTAATTTCACAATAACAAAAAATTAGAGTTTATTAACCATATAGTAAACAACAAAAAAATAAAAGTGTAAAATAATAAGAATAAAACACACAAAAATTTTTTTGTTGTTTGATCTAACCTAACCTATGTCCACACCCTAGAAACCTCCTTTCCAGGTATATCACTTAAAGTAGTGTCTCTCCTTTTGCCCCCACAACAAGGCAGAGAAGTCCATACAAAATCTTTTTCACCAACCCGATGAAGGCAAAGAACCTGGAATCCTTTTTCACCCTCCTAGTGAAGGCAAAGAACCTAGAATCCTTTTTCACCCTACTGGTGAACGTAAAGAACTTGGAGTCCTCTTTCTTCCTCCTGGATATGGTAGAGAACCAAGAGCTAGTACTGTAGAATGTATCCCCAAAGCCACCAAAAGGATCAAGGTAAAAGCTTGATGAAGATAGGGAAGAACCTTGCTTGAAGTAACCTTGGGAATACCTCACAACTCTCCCTTACAACCAACTCTTCCTCTCTTCTCTACCGAAGCACTCCTTAACTCACTCTCTATCCTCTCTCAAAACACTTAGCAGCAAAAGTATTAAAAATAAGACAATATGAGAGTTTAAATAGAGAGCCCAAAAAAACTCTAAATTTTAATCTGGTGTCTTTGATCATCAAGTATGCTTAAAGATCGTACTGTAAGATTAGTTTAAAATAGTACTTTCAGATAGTACAAATTGCTATCAGTTGTACGATTAGTTCAAGAGTTAGCATTGTTCATCCAGTACGATTGAGAACCTCATCCCATATGATTAGTACAAACACATAGCTAAACGTTTAGTATGGTAGGCAGCAATTAATTATCATACCATGCAGTAATCAAGTCGTATAGTATGATCATCTCAGATTATCCTATACAATCTGATTGAATAATTTAATCATAATTAAAATCCTAATCACATGATCAATTTAGGTAAGATTGTCATATATCGTATAGTGTGATGCATATCATATGGTATAATTAAAATAAAATTTGAATTTTAAAATAATATCTAAATTATGATTAGCGGCTATTTTGATAATTATAACTGATTGTCCTGTATGATATTAATTGTGAAGTATGATTAGTTTAATCAATCTTGATTAATAGAGGTGCCCTAATTTGGGCTTTTTGGTTAACTGATCATCCAGTACAATATAAAAAAAAATCATCCAGTATGATATAAATCGTACTGTACGATTTGTTCAAAAAAATTTTTTTTTAACTCACTAACTCACTCCCTTGAGTATGTATGTATAAGGTTACTTACCTTTAGGATCCACCACAATACACATTTGACTGAAGAAAGTTAAAAAGTATAAAAAGACTGAAAAATGTCAGCTTTATTTCGAGTCTACATAGTCTTAAGTTGATTGAGGTTGCAAGTGAGCTGTGATCCTGAAATGTTAGTGAGTAGGGCAAAACAGATATACAATAGATTCAAATAGCATGGTGAAAATTCTAATAATGTTTGTTATCATCAAAGTCACAAGACGTGGGTCCAGATTTGTAATAAATCATTCTGAGGATTATTTTTTTTAATAGGTTTTTGGTTGTTTGATATTATGGTATCATCCTTTTTAATGGGCTTATGGTTGGCTGTGGGTCCTCTAGTTTTATTCCCTTATCTAGCAGGTGTTTGCTTTACCTATATTGGAGATGGATCAGATTTGAGCAGAAGGTGTTTTTCAATTGTAATGAATATCCTACTACTTCAATCCTGAGCTAATTTATTTTATGGAATGGGACCCTTAGTGATCACTCCACAGAATGTAAGTGGGGCCATTATTATCTATTGCTTGTTTTTTGCTATTACCTTTTCATTGGGTCTAGCTAGCCTGATCGATTATCCATTTTTTATGAATATGTTTTTGGGTTGTATTACTTTTGTTGCTCGCTGGATTGCTACACTTATGTTTTAATTGGGCATCTGTCCTGGGGTAGCTGTTGTTATCTGATCCAGCCATGTTGTTTAAAATATTGTCATTATTATTTGTTGAATGTTAGGACTTGTTTTATATGGAGGGTTCTCTTTAATGCTATACAGCCCATCTTCACTGATTTAAATTTCTATGCTTATTTCACTATCAACTTAGTAGCAGCTTTCCTAAAGGCCTTTTTGGATTTTTCTTTAGAATGGTTGCTGCAATCATCATCATAGCTAGAATTTTTGGATCAGTATTTCTTGGTTTTGGGACCCTTCATGTTTTATCCCTGGGCCATTTTCTTGTGCTGCCTATATTAGTATAGATAGGTTTGCTCTTTCTATGAATCTATTATGTTGCAAACCTTGTGCAGATAATTATTGATTTAATTTATTCTCTAGTCTCCTCTACTATGCTGATTGGGACATCTTATTAGGTTGCCTTAATTCCATGTTATTCTTATTGATTATGAAGATCAATACCGGGTGTAGGATTTCGATTTAAGAGATGCAGTATAATGTGCTTATCTATTTCTAGTTTATTAATGATCTTTTTCTCTACAGGTGGTGCATGATCTCTATTCCCTTAATTGATTTAATTATACTGGTCATCATTTCTTTGGTTTTCCTGCTTGTGATAGTGTGATCAAGTTATTTATTTTTTGCTCCATTGTTATGTTAGTCCATGCATTATAATCTTCTGGTGCAGCCATTTCTTTGTGCAGGTCAAGTGGTATATTGCCTTGGTCTTCATGTTCCCATTTTTTTGCAAAGAGTCCATGCTTAATGAGATTATTTTATTCTCTCTTTTTTAGGTGCTGCCTTCTTGTCGTCGTAGATTGCTACTAGGTATTTTGTAAATTTGTTTAGAGGGGACCTTTGGCTCGTAGGTTTTCTTTTGGCATGTTTTGTAGCTCTTCTGATTAGTAGTGAGCTAAAGGTCCCCCATAAGGACCTTGTAATCATTTTTTTTATTAACGCGTAGGCCCCTTCTAGGGTTTTAACTAAAAAGAATAATAATAAAAAAATTAAAAGTAAAGTCTTGAATATTCAAAACCTTACACTTCTGAACAACAAGATAACTACTTCAAGGATCTAATATAAGGCTTGAAATAATTTTTTGATATTAAAGCATAAGCCCTGATATGGGTTTCCCTTAAAAGTAAATTAAAGTAAAATCTAAAGTGCATTAAGTACATCTTAGAGAATCTATAAGTTAATTGAAGCATCAATTTTAAATTCAATAGCTAGGCATTTGCATTTTTTATAAATTTAAGATTAAAAACTATATCAAAATCCTTAATTCTAAGTAAATGATTAGCTACCAAACTTGCATACAATAGACTCAACATGAAGTTTAAATTCTATGGTTTTATTGGTTAACAAGCAATTCACATCAAGCATATATAAGTCTAGATTGCATAAGCACACTTATGTCTCTCTCCCTGAGAGGGTTATCCAAATCCTAAATAAAATTTAAATCTAAATCCAAATCTAAAATTTAAATAAATCTTTAGGTGTTTTAAGGTAAAACTCGTGATCAAATCTTTGTACATATAAAAAAAGTCTAATCCTCACTTTAATCAAGAGTTTTCTCAAGACTTATCTTAAGAATTAATTAATTATAGAGGTTTGCCTCTATAGGGATTCTAGAACCCAATAGAAAAATTAAACCCTTTTTTAGTTCTCTAAAGTAGGGGAAAAATATTCTGAAAACAAACTATAGCATTATAACTTGGTTGATTTCATAACCAAAATGATATATGAATATTTCTTTTATCTTTCAAAATAAAATTAAAATTCTTTGTGTTGTATTTGATTATGAAGGTAAATTTGTTTCTCTTTACAAATCATTAGTCAACCATTAGTCTATCTTTTAAGATAATAGATGTTATGCTATACAGTTTTGATTAAAGAAACATAAAGTAAGTTTAGTGGACAACACCATTGCACATTAAATTTATCCACCGAAAAATTCTTCTCTTCATTTTTAGTGAGGACTAGATTTTTCTTTAATATATAAGATATTAAAAGTTTAAGTTTACCAAGTCTTATATATATATATATATATATATATATATATATATATATATATATATATATATATATATATATATGTATAATAGAGTCCAACAACTCTAGGTGTTTGATGTACTAATTTAGTCATAAGTTTGGTAGGAGCCTTGGTTTTTTCTTATTAAAATTCAAGTGTAAAATTGTGTCAAAATTATCTCCCCAGTCTGAAGTCTTTCGGACACGATCTTGGTCCAAGTTTACTTCATTCAAATTTAAGTTTAAATTCCTATTTAAAATGTTTTTCTACTCTAATGTCTTTTGAAGTTGGTTCAATTGAGATTCATTACAAATAAAAGCCTAAAATCCCATCCACTTTATATCATTTCCCCAATCTTTTGGATGGGGACTTGACTTAAATCTATAAATTCAAAACTAAACTCTAGTATTATTCTAGTTTAAACTTATTCTAGGGATTTGGTAAATTTAGCTTAGTATTTTTACAAGATCTAAATATCTTGCTTAAAGTCAATAAGTTTAGAAACTGTTTCATAATTCTTATTCAATTTCAAAAAATGGGAGTAAAACTGATATGTTACTTTAACTTTCTTAATGTCATTGTCAGCAAAGTCTAGTTTGCAAAAGGCTCCCAAATCAAGTTCAGATAAGGATTTCACAACCTACAGTTTATCTTCACTGAATCGAAGCCTAAAGTGGTCAAGACTTTTCAAACCCCTATTAAATAAACCCTTGATAAATTTATTATTGAGGATTGGTCAGGAGATACACCCACAGCTGTTAAGCAATCTATTTTCTCCCACTTTTCATTTCCAAGGTATACTGCACCTAGAAAGGAAAAGTTATCCTAAATTTAAAATTACCAATCTTCAGTAAGTTTGAGATAGCGTGATCTTCTATTGTAAATTAGATGACCAAATCCCATAGATGTAATGAAAATTACTATTTAATGTAGAGGGCCGAGAAAAACAAACTCCTAAAAGAAGACAACTTGATCATTATTGTAGGTAGAAATTAATAAGTAAATTACCCGAGGTTCCTATGTGGACAAAAAATGTGCCATTGATTTAGTTTATGTTTCTTTAATCAATAATTATTAAACCATCTTGAGAGATAGATTAATTCTTTACTATCGACTTGATAAGAGAAATACAATTTATTTTCATATTCAAACCCAACATAAGGAATGTTAAATTCATATTGAAGGATAAAATTTACATTCACCTATATTTTTTTAAATGAAATAAACTAATGATATGCTTTAGTATGCATCCAAAAGATTTTTTTCCTCCTCAAGCAAAGCAAAATAGGGTTTTTTTTAACTGGATTATTGGGATCCTATATAGGCACGCTTCTATAGTTAATTATATCTTTGAAGAGAAAACATTCAACTAAATTAGAAATTAGGCTTATTTTAAATTTAAAATTTAACAAATTTGATTTAAAGAATTAAAGGTTTCAATCAATCATTTTGGAAAAAAATTTAGAGTTTATAAAAGTTGTTTGAAGGTCAAGGATAATCCTTCTGGAAGGAATTTTGAGGGGTGCAAATGCATCTGGACTTATGCTCACTTTGAGTTCATCACCAAATAACCACCTAATCATATTTTTAAACTATGATTTGAAGGTCTAATGCATACAGGTAAAATGTTACTTTTAACTCCATGATAAAGGATTCTAGCGAAGATCTTAAATCATAGTTTAGTAATATGAGTCAGGTTAGATGCACCTAACTAATGCAATCTTAATGAAAAGTTATCCTAAAGTCTAAATTTTATTTTAGATAACAAAAAATTTCTAAAAATTTTTATGTCCAAAGTTTTTAGAAAAATGTGACACTATAACAGCCTTAAACCCATTGGGAATAGCAGAGCAACCCCAAAATGCCATGGGCCCCCATGTCTATTACCGTAAGCTCATGTTCTTTGATTTAGTGTACATTGCATAAATTTAAAAGGCATGTATGTATGCATGTTAGGGTAAAGGTGTTTGTTTATATGGTAACACTATTATATTGTTCTAGAATTAGCATACATATTCCTACAAATTTTAAAACATGCACACTAACAGAAACTTATAAAAAGGCAAACCTTTAATGTAAATCTACAGCCCATATAAATGCTATGCATGTAACATGGAGCAGTATAAAATAAAAGTGTATAAATAAAACTTTTATTCATTTATTTTTTTTAATGTAGAATCTAAACAAGGGTATGTTAAAAAGTATGGTGTCCTCGCTCCACCATAATAGGATAAGATTTTTACTCCTGTGAAGATAGGTTTAAATATATTTTCTTATTGTATTCTAACTCCATATTATAGGATTCCAAAAGATAGTGCTTCTCAAAAGAAGAGGCATTTCCTTTTGGAGTCCTATGTGCTGAAGTAAATACCTTTAACTGTTTATAACTCTGTACACAACTAAATCAAGACATATTTTAGACACTTTATATTTGACATTTGACTTTTACATTTACATTGAAAGCCTAAGTCCATTCTAAAATCTCTATATTATTAGCAGAAAGTATAAGTATGAGATAAAAGTGTAATGTAATCCTACATAAAACTGCTAAATATAGTGCACTGTGCAAGTTAAAGTGTGTTAACAAGTATAATTATACAGAATACTGAATGTTGGAAACAGGCTCAAAATGTCCTCTAAGCAAGGGATCTACACGCACGCCAAAATAACCATCAGCCTAGCCGTAATGTTAATTTTCCATGAAAACCATCTATAGTGTGGAACAAAGGTTGTGTGATTTTGATATGTCCCTATTGGTTTTATTGTTTGAGTTATTTTGTTTAAAATTATTTATTTATTATAAGCAAAAGGGGTTTTAATTTAATTTTAATTTTTAATGATTTAGTGTTCTATTAATTATATCTTAAAGTATTTAAGTTTAATTATGTAGTTTTAAAGAACTACATATGCTAATGGTTCCAAAGTGTAGAAGCCATTAACCTTTAAGTCCTAAGGCTCATAAATGTAATGCATTCGTTACCCTACATATGATAGAGTGATTACATAGAGTCCTCAAATTTTTATTTTAATATTTTGAATATTAATTTTGAAGGTAGTTATTATGAAGATTATGTTAATTGAAATACTTCAAATTTCTTTGTAGCACTCATTCCTACATCCTATGCCATATGAATGAAACGCATATATTCCTTCCAAAAAGAATCAAGTATATACATAGAAGATTTTCATATATTATAGATTTATTAAGGACCTATAAATTCAATGCGTTTATGTCCTCCAATGGAATCAAACATAATACATATAGGTCTTCTTAATTTAGTTTAAGTATTTATTAAGTTATCAGTTGATGTATTTTCATTCTGTTTAAGATGTTTTGTTCAGTTTGAAAGTTTGATAGGGATGTTAAGCCCTAGTGAACTAGTCCCGAGGCTAACCAAGAGGGGGGGGGGGGTGAATTAGTTCTTTAAAAATTTCACTAGCAACAGAAAAATCTTTTCAATACTTAGCAGTGGAAACAAGTAAACAAGAACGAAAAGATCAATCACAGATATTCACCCAAGCAGTTAATATCGAAAAAGTAAAGTACAAAATAGAATCAGAAAACCAAACCAGATTTTATAGTGGTTCGGTCAACTTGACCTACGTCCACTCCCCGGAGCCTCCCCTCCGGGTATTGCACTAAAAAAAAAGTGACTCTCCTTTTGCTCCCACAGCAAGGTGGAGAAGCCTGTACAAAAACCCTCCTTTCCACCACCCGGTGAGGCATAGAACCTAACCTCCTTTTGCTTCCACCTAAAGCGGGCAGAGAACCCAACGTCCTTTTGCTTCCTCCTGAAGCAGGCAGAGAACCTTGGATCTTCTTGCCGACAATCCTCTCCCAAAGAACACCAACACGACGAAAGACGATGAGTGGAGAAGAAGACTCTGATCCTTTCTTAGAGCAACCTTCATGAACCCCTCACGAACTCCCCCTCATAAGATCCTCTCTCTTTCTCCCAAACTCTCTCTCTCTAGGGTTTCTCTGAAAAGGAAAGTGGTAAAAGATTTTTCTTGTTTCAAGAAAAAGTTCTTATATAGGAGGGCTTAAAATTTGCCCTAAATCTCAACTGGTCGGCCAAGATCGTCTAGGACGATCGCTAGATCGTCCTGTACGATCAGTTCAAAATCAGCTGATTCAGCCTGGACCATCTGGGTCTTCGAGACGATCAGTTCAAAAAGTTGTTCATATCATCCCATATGATTTTGCGATCATCCGGGATGATTAGTGTAAATCAAGGAATATCGTCCAGAAGATAGTTTGGGTCATCCAGAGAAAACTGTGCTGGACGACCAAAAAATGACTTGAGCGTCTAGGACGATAAGGATATCATCCTGTATAATTAGTTCAAAAAGTGCCAAAATCATCCTGAGCACAATTCGGGTCGTACATCTGAAATGCACTAAACGATCATGATCGTCCGGGACGATCCTGCGATCGTCCAGGACGATATGATCGTATCAATCAAATATAAATTGCTTCCTTAATTACCAGATTAATTTAGGCATGATTGTACTGAATCATTCGGGACGATACACGTATCATCCGGGATGATCAGACCAAATATCTAAAAATAAAAACTTACCTAACTTGATCTAGCGGCTGAGAATTTCTGATTTGAGCATATCATCCCGTACGATCTAAAGATCATCCAGGATGATCTGCTTAATCAGACGCACTTACCTTGGTTGCCCTAATTAGGGTTTCTGTTTTTACTGGATCATCCAAAATGATGTGAATATCGTCCAGGATGATCTGAACAAAAAATGAACAGAAACTCTAATTCACTCAACCTCTCCCCCTGAGTGTGTGTGTGCAAGGTTACTTAGCTGGGGGAACAGTTACATTACAATTGACTCAAGAAAAGGAAAAACAGTACATTGGACACACTTGGACCCGATCTTGAGTTGGCTTGAGTTGCTCGTGATCTTTTGTGCCTGAAACGGGTTAGCCAAGCAAAACTCACTGGAAACATATTTGTCATCAACAAAACCAGATTTGCAACACACTTAACTTGAGTTTAAGTGAGATAATTTGAGAAATTTGGTTTGATTTTAATTTTTTAACTTTAATTTCAAGTTGCATAAAATATGTTTATTTTATTTAATTTATTTATGATTTATTATTATTTATTTAATCTTTTAATTATTTATTTAATTCATTCCTTATAGAAGGAAATTGGTATCTATTTTGATTAATTAAATCAATCTCAAATATTTAGGTGATTGATATGGAGTAATTCCCGATAGCTATGGATTAATTAGAATAATATTTAATTTATTTAATTAATTAATAATTAAAGCTTAATTTAAATCTACTTTGTTTTTTTTTTAAATTAATAATGGATTTTAACTTTCCTTTATTTCAGGCAAAATTTAGAGTTATTTGAGATTTAATTTGTATCTTTATGATTTTTCTTTAATTAGTTATAAATTTTTAAAAATGTTCAGCCTTCTAATTAGGGCAAATTTTAAGGTTTGTGATCTAACTAGCCTAATGAACTCCTTTTAACTTGAAATTAATTTCTAGGGTTCATCCTATCATAAGTTAGCTAGGTTTGAATTTCACCCTATTGGATGTATGGAGAATATTTAATAATTTTTTTAGGTTCACTTGACTAAACCCTAAGTTATTTTCACTAGGTGTTTCTGGTGTTCAGTTTGGTTTGCAGCCGATTTAATCTTACCCATGCAATAACAAAAATAATCCACATAATATTAGTGACCTAATTCTCAATGGATTGGGCAAAAAAATTTATGTCAAATAATGACCTATGACTTTGAAAATTCAATTACAAGAAATCAGTACATCAAGTTGCCTAAGGAAATTAGGAGATGAATGGAACACCCCAGAGTATACCCTGTCCAAATTTGAGCCCAAAAAAGACACTTGCTTAGAGAGTATTTAGTGAACAATAAAGAAACAACAAGTATAAATTTATTTCCAAACATGCATCAATTAACTCATAAATTATTTATCAAATGAAGACCATCTTACCCTAGCTCCATCGAGCTCAAGATCATGAAAATTGGTTCAAAATTTGATTTACCATGATTTTTTGATGTTCTAACTATTTGATTAAATTAAAACTCCAATTTAAGCAATGATTGGTATGGCAACGCAATCATTGACAGTAGCAGTAAGCATGTGTCATGCACCGATTGGCCTATGAAAATGATGACGATCAACACATAACCAAGTCAGCATGGTGCAGCACCATTCAATCCATGTACTTGCAATCTGATGACTTAAATTTGGTCAGATGGATAGCGGTGTGTCTCAAAGTTTGAAATGAGCAGATCTGATGATTCATCTGACAAAATTTGGGCCATTCGCATGAAATCGATAGTCCATATTTCATATTCTTCCTCAAAATATATTTTGTTAAGGGAAAATTCTTTTACTTATTGTGTATTTTTTACTGAACCAAACTTCATGAAACTTTTAGGTATGTCTATAATCATTCAAACTTTCATGACGTGAATTTTGAGAGCTTCAAATGGCAAATTATAGAAGTTAATTAAAACTCTAGATCTAGGATTAAGGTTAGGAAAAAACCTCTATAATATGGATCTCAGGTGTTATTTAATGGCTTATTCTCCACTTTAGATCTTGAAGAACAACCTCTATGTAGGAACCAAATAAGAGGATGTTTAGATTGGAGATTTGAAAGTCTTGGAGGATGAAGCTTTAGATGACCATTAGCTCTCTTCACTAGAAAACTTTCATGGACAAGGAAGAGTGGGGAAGTATAGAGGGATTTTCTAGTAGTGAAATGGACCCAACCACAACTCTATAGATGTCCTAGTGGGCATTGCTTTTATGAGTGTTTTGTTTGGTTAGCCCTATCAAAGACATGGAGGCTAGTCCAAGGGCTAGGGCAAGTTAGAGCTTGTTTTTTGGGTGAATGGTAAGTTTCCCAGGTGGTTAGGGAGCAGAGGAGTGTCTTGGAAAGTTTAAAAGTGATGGGCTATCTCATTCAAGTTAAGGAGGGGACCATTAGCTTACTTTAGGTTAAACTAAGGGTTGAGGCTTATTTAAGAGTGCTTAGGCATTTAATAGAAATGATATGAGTGGTCAAAACTAGCTGGCAAAGCATGCTTAAGTGGTCTCCATATAGATTTGACCAATTTAAAGAGTTTGAATATTTTGACTTTGTTGGAAAATAAATAGGTCAAAGCAAAGTAAGATGGACTCTATGGAGTCCCCAATGGCTATTTGGGTTGAATGTATATGGTTTAATGCATTAGGTTGAGAATTTAAATTTAAAAATTGATTTTTTAAGAATTTGACCAATTTTTCATTAACCAAGTAAACTTGATACAGAAAGGCTTCCCATGGTCTTCAATGGTTGTTAGAAGTGTTTAACTTGTAGGAATAAAACCTATCAAGATAGTTGTCACTGTATATCATCAAACAGAACAAAAGTTCTTATTATCCAAGAATTAGTAAGTTCCTCTCAAACATCAAAATTGTCTAACACCAGAAACATCATTGGGTTATAGAGCATTGGATCGTAGAGGGTGTAACCCAATAACTCATCCTATTTCCTATAAATCTAGAATTAATTCAGTTATGGTCTCTCATTGCTCTTTAGTATATCGATTGCCAAGAGTTTACCAACTCCACCTAGAAGACAGCCAATCCTCTTCATGTTTCAACATAAGGCAACTGAAATAATTAAATCACCAACTTTAGTATCGAGGAGAAGAAGGAGATACCCAACATTTATTAGACTTTTTTTTATAACTGTAAATAACATTAAAGGAAAAGCTATTAGAAACTACTAAAAAAATATTCTTCACATTCCTTCTTTAACAAAGAGATCAAAGAAGAAGGAATGTTACTAAAATCAGAACAATCCCAAAGAAACTCAGTACTAAGTGCATAAGTGGCACAAAAATCAACCACATTATTACAAACTCTAGGAACAAAATGAAAAATAACATTATCAAAACTATGCAAAAATAAAAGATCCTTATTCCAAAAATCCATCATCCTTCCAATTAGATGCCTTCATGGAAGCACAGATCATATTGATGATATTTTTATTGTCTCCTTCAATAACAACTCCTTTGTACTCAAACATCCAATCTTGTAAAGCTTCTCTAATAGCCAAAATATATTCAACTTCAAATTGGGAGTTCTCCCAATGCTTTAAGTGTTTTCCAAAAGTAAGAAGTAATCTACCTTTATGTTCCCTTATTACTACACCAATACCTCCAAGATTTGACTTTGTTAAAGAAGTATAAACATTGATTTTAATCCATTCTAGTGGTGGGGGATGCCAAACATCTAAAAACTCCCAATGGAGATTAACATCCCAGTCTTCTAGAAAAGGATTACACCTTGGTTGCAAAGCTGTCATTAAAACATTAACTGTAGTAAAAGAAGCTGATGACACCGGACCACCATGCTTCACAACATTCTGATTCTTCCACAGAAAAGAAACTGTAGTAAGATAAACTCAATTAATGCTTGGATTAGTTTTAGTCAACCTTCTAAGTTCAGTAATACCTTCCTCCATAGAGTGAAAAACTGGAACCTGAAACCCCCACTCTCTTAGTTTTACAATAATCTCAACAAGATACTTACAAAGCATTGTAATATGAACAATATTTTCAATTTCATGGCATTCTCTAACATAAGAAGTAGTTTGAATGAGTTTTCTATGATTAAGGAATTCATTTGTAGGAAGAGCATTTTTACCAACTCTCCACCAAAAGAAATGCACTTTTAGTTTAAGCTTCAATTTGGACAACCATTTCATGAAATCATCAACTTCTTCATCATATAAATGATCCAGCTCAGCTTGATAGGCTAACGAGGAGTTACATTTACCAGAATACTGATGCAATAGCTCAATTTGGTCTTCTGTAATGTTTGAATAAATAGGAACCTGCATGATTATGGAAACATACTCTTGATTAAAGAATTTTCAGATTTCTGTAATACTCCTGCTGCAATCCGAAGATAATAAACTCTTAACTTTGTTGTATTGTAATCCCACATGATCAATACATGAAGGCCATCTGTTCAAACTTCTTTCTGGAATCCAAGTAGCATTAAGAATTTTGACTTTGTTATCATTAGCTGCCTTCCATCTAATAATAGGTGAGGCATCCACCAAAATATGCCACGTAGCTAAGGATCCTCTCTTGATTTGTGCATTCCAAACATTCTTCTCTTACTTTAAAATAAAATTTTGATTGAGTTAAGAAGAAGGATTTTGGATAAAGTTCAAAGCCAACTTAGATCTTATAAAAACAACTTTGCTTATAATAGAATGAATACCACACCCTACCAATATTTTTGGTTTGCACATTTCATCCCACGTAACATAATGAAGCCCATTCCTTCCTTTATCCTTATGCCAAATAAAATTTCTGCATAACTTTTCAAGATCCACTAACACACCCTTTGGCACCAAAGAGTGAGTAGATAAAAAATATGGAAGAGATAAAAATGATGTTTTATTTAGTAAAATTCTTTCTGGCAGAGAAAGGCATTTTTTTCTCCATGGATTAATCCTTTCCAATGCATAATCAATAGTTTGCTGAAAAACAAAAGATTTCAGTCTTCTCAAAAAATCAGAAGATTTTAGTCTTCTAAATATAATTTTAACTCCAAGATATTTGAATTCTTTGATAATTCTAAAACAAGAACTCTTGGTTATTCTCATCTTTCTTGCAAAACCAACTAAATTCCCAAACGTAATTTAAGATTTCTTTGTGTTAACTTTTTGGCCCATCCAACCATAGAAATCATCTATAATATCTTTCACATTATTAACTGCCTTATGAGAAGCATTAAAAAAAAAGCACATCATTAGCATATAATAAACTTGAAATTTTCTCACCTTACAGTGCAATTTTAATACCCAACTCATAACATCTTTGGAGGATGGAATTAGATAAAATTTGAGAGCACATTATAAATGGATATGGGGATAAAGGACACCCTTGTCTAAATCCACTCTTAGCCTTGATCCATTTTCACATTCTTCCATTAATAAGAATAGAAAATCTAACATTCAATACAAATTCAACAATGAGATTGGAAAACCTTATAGGAAATCCAAACCAATTCAATGCTTTAACTAAAGCTGGCCATCCCATACTATCATAAGCTTGCTCCATATCTATCTAAATAGCCATAAGACCCTTCTTAGATTTAAAAAAACTAATTTTGTTAAAGATTTCTTGAGCTAAAAGGCAATGATCAAACATCAATCTCCCTGGAATGAAGGCAACTTGATCTTTAGAAATAATTTTGGGAAGACACCACTTCAATCTATTCATTAACATTCTTACTACCACCTTATAGATTGTTTGACACAAGCTAATTGGTCTAAATTGAGAAGGCTCGAAAGGAATTTATTAGACTAGTTAAGTAAGAAAGATGAGAAAGAAAGATAGAATTATTAATGACTTTTATGGCTAAGCTACAAAGTAAAAAAACTCGTTCTTTTAAAGCTTAAATGGAATTAATTCCAGTAGAGTTTGTTTAGCCCTACAATGCAAAAAATAGTTAAAGAAAATGAATAAAGGGTAGTAAAAGTTGTAAAAAGACGCAGTGCAACCTATAGACATCTAGTAGCTAGTAAAGTAGCAACTCAAAAAGGCTATAATATAGTCCCAGGTCTCTTCATGTTTTTGATGGGGTAGACCCTACCCAAAGGAATATGACTTGGTCTCTTATCCTACATGATTCGTGTTACCCTTAATTAAAAATTTTTAGGGTATAAGAAACCCTAGTTAGAATTTAGCACACTTCTAGGCTAGTCATTGTAATGTTTTAGGTAGTGATGGTTTATTATTCAAGCAGTTTGTAAGTAGCTTATCTGGAGTATATTTTATTTGGTATGCACAGTTATATAATGGGCATGTCTATAGCTTCTTTGAATTAAAACATTTATTTTTTGAAAAGGTTATCCAAAGTATGCCATCATGTCATAGTACAGGATCTTGTGATCAAGAAATAGAAACCTGGTAAATATCTTATAGACTATACCATAATATGTAGGAATCTTAGTATAAATTACGAGCCTCAGTTATGAGTGCAGCATGCTATGTAAATTATTCTTAATATATACCATAATGATATTCGAGAAGCTATTAAAAGCAAAGCCTATAAGCTCAAAGAGAAAGCTTCTTTATTACGATTCTTAAAAGATCAATCTTCAATAATAATATAGAAGTTAAAACTGTTGTAATCCAGAATCCCGAGCACTTGATTTTGATGATAACAAATAATACTTATTGAATTAATATGTTCTTCTTTGAAAATTATAAATGTTTATTCTTGTCTGTGAGCACTAATATTTCAGGTAAGATACAAATAGTTCAAGATTACTAGAGACTCAAGATTGGGTAGAATAGGATATACAAGATCTTGTATTTTTATTTTCTTTTATTTTTCTTTTCTTGAGTCTGCCACAAAAGTATGTATGTAAAAGGAGTGACCATGCACACACAAACAGGGGAAATTTTTTTAAGAAGAAATTTTTTTTAAAATAAATCGTACAATACGACTTTCAATCATACTGTACGATAGGTCATTACTACTCAGGCTAACGGCTAAATTCTGAAAGATTGGTTTTTGTGAACTAATCATACTATATGATGGTTATCGTACTGTACGATTTATTTCTATTCAGAAACCCTAGCTACCAGAATAACTTTGGTAAGTTTTTGATTTTAATTTTCTTAACTAATCGTACTGTACAATACCTATCGTATTATACGATCATTTCAAATCTTGCCAAAATTATCACCCATAATTAGGAAATTAAATCTTGGTTTCTTAATTAACTGCATTCATACTGTATGATAGGAATCGTATTGTACGATGGATAGAGATGATGTCAATCATCCCATAAATTATATTAGATGAGACTAAGGTTTTTTGTACTATTCATCCAGGATGATATTTATATCGTACCAGACGATAACCTGAAAAAGATCTATTCGTACTGTACGAAGGGTACAATGTGGTATGATGGTCAAAGATGAATTCGTTCATCCCAAAGATCATCCCGTATGAATAGTTAAAAAATAACATGATCATCTTGTTCGATCTTTGGATCGTACAGTACAATATTCATAAAATCTGTGAACTGTTCATCTGCTCCCGTACTGGACGAAGCTATTTTTAAACTAATCGTATTGTACGATATTATGTCGTACTGTACAAACAGAAACATCAAATTAGAAATTTTATGGTTTTCTGAAGCCTGATTTAAAAGGACTTTTTATTTTTCAATGAGTTGTTGTTGAGGCCGTGGTTGACAGAGGAAGGAACTCTTGAGGGGGAGCTTTTGGAGAGATCTAAGGTTTGTGAGAGGAAGGAGAAGGTGAGCTTGAGCATGAGGGAGGAGTGTGAGGGGATCACACGGTTACTCCGAGCTCGCTACATGCTTGCTCCTCTAGTGGCCTTAGTGAGTTTCGGGAAGGTCCTTTAGGAAGAGAGGCTTCAAGGTCAACGTCCTCAAGGTACTCTGCCGTCTCCAGGAGGGAGAAAAAGGAGAAGGTCCGCTGCCGTCACCGGGAGGGTGACATAGCATCTGGTATTTCGCCACACCGGGGAGGTAAAAGTGAGTCTTGTAAAGGCTTCTCCGCCTTGCTGTGGGAACAAAAGGAGAGTCAACTTTTAGTAGTGCAAATCTTGGAGTGGAGGACTCCGAGGAGTGGACGTAGGTAAAGCGACCGAACCACTATAAAAATTTATGGTGTGCTTTTTCCTATTTTTTCCATACTTTATTTTTCACACATTTATTTCTATTTTAAATTACTTGGTGAAAAATCAGATTGTAATGTTTGTACTATGAGATTTGTAATTATGTTACCAATATCGTAGTTATGAACGAATCATTAGCTTCAGCATTCTACTTGTTAGGTTGTTATTTTAAAAATAAAAAAAAGTAGAACTCTTGTTTATAATTAATTCTTAAAATACCAATTCACCCCCCTCCTGGTGCATCTCGTACTTTCAAGTGGTATCAGAGTGGGGTTTTAAAATAGTATTTTAGAAAACCTAGAAACATAAGATCCATGGCACATTTTGGTAACCGTAACACTACATAGGGTTATTCTATAACCCGTCCACCTTTATTTGATAATATACCGTTTAATTTCTGAAAAATATGCATGTCTACATTTTTACAGTCTATAGACTATTACATGTGGATGTTGGTTCAAGAAGGTTACACTGCACCGTTTCGTATCTTGAATGGCATTAAAACTGAATTATCTTTTAATGAATAGAGCAATGAGGATAGAGAATTCGCACAATTAAATGCTAAGTGCTTGAATTATTTCTTTTGCACATTAAAATTAGAAGGCTATATGCGAGTGTCTACTTGTAGTACTGGTAAGGAAATATGGGATAGGCTGGGTATCACATACGAAGGAACCAGTAAGGTTACACAATCTAGGCTAAACATACTACTACATGATTACGAACTATTTTGCATGAAACCTAGTGAAACTATATCTAAAATGTACAATAGATTCTCCCAGATTGTGACATCCTTGCATACTTTAGGGAGAGAGTTGTCTAACTTTGAAAAAATGAATAAAATACTGCATTTTTTTCCTAGCACGTATGATGCAAAAATTATTATAATAACTGAGTCCAAAGATTTAAGTGTTTATTCAATTGATAATTTGCATGGGTCACTCATTGCCTACGAGAAAAGAGTGAGTCAACGACAAAGTGATGCAGGTGAAAAGAAGGAGCGAACTGTGGCTCTAAAAGTGAACAATTTTGAAAGTGACAGTTCTGCAGCGGAGGAAGATGACGACATAGCCTTGATGACTCGTTAGTTCAAGAATTTTTTAAAAACAAAGCAACGGTGTCATCAAAGCAATTGGAACAAAGGTAAAAGCTCAAAGAATACTAAAGTTGCATCTGACACAATTTGCTTTGAGTGCAGGAAACCAAGTCATCTCTGAGCTGATTACCACAATGTTAAAACTCATCAAACCAAGGAGAAGGGTGAGGAAAGGTCAAAATTCAAGAAGGGCAAATTTAAGACATAGAAGGCATTTTGGGCCGACTCTGCTTCAGAATCATAAGAAGAAGAAGCAGAGGAGGAGGTAATGAATTTATGTCTTATGAATAATGATAACCTTGATCAATCAGATCAAGATAAGGTATGTCAACTTTCTTATGATGAACTACTAATTATTTCTGAAAAAATTCATGACTTGTATAGAAAGTTGAAGAAAATGCATGCTAGTCTTAACATTAATTTAGTACTTTACAAAAAGAGCATGCTAGTGTAGTTAAAGAATTTTCTGACTTGGATAGAGATCACATATCCCTGCTTGACGAATTTGATGCATTAAATAAGAAGCATGTTGAATTAACTACTGCACAAGATTCCTTGAAATCATCACATGTTGAACTAGAGAGTGTATTTAAGGAATTTAAAGAACTTGCATTTGAGCTAGATAGTCGTGAGCATACATTGAAATTCAAAATTGCCAATCTTAAGAAAGAAAATGAATTTCTAAATGTAAAAATTCATGCATTTGAGAATAATAAAACACCCCCTATATTTGCTGAATTTTATAAACCTCCATTACTTGAAAATTCTCATTCAAAATCATCACAGCATGCATCATCCAGATTTAGGAAGACATACTATCACCCACACAGATTAGTGAACCCATTTTGCTGGTGTTAGGTGTTACTCTTGTGGCATGCTTGGTCACATAGCCAGCACTTGCACAATTCACTATAGGACACATCTAGTGTCGAGACCTAAGCAGCATTCATCACAGCATAACATGCATTCATTGCATTCATACACTACAGGAAAAATAGCTATTACCAGCGAACAAAATCCGCCGGTAAAGTGAAAAATGCACTGAAAATAATAGGTTTCCAGTGGATTTCTGACGAAAAACTCTCCGACGGTAAAATACGCGTCGGAAAAATATTTCCGTTGCATTTTTTTGGCGGAAGTATTTCTGGCGGACAACCGACGGATATATTTGACAACCAGATGCCTTTTCTATCACCGTATTCTGTCACCGTGTTCCGACGAATAAGCTACTGGAATTACCGGCGGAAAATATTCGCTGGAATTACCGACGGATATTCCGCCGTAATAAAAAGAGATGCCTATTTTTACCGTCGGATTTCACCGTCGAACTATCCGTCGGAAGTTCCGTCGCATATTCCGCCGGAAATGTCGTCATATCGTATTTCCGTCACAGGTACCGGCGGATAATCCGCCGAAAACCTGTAGAAGAAAAAAAATCTTCCTCACTTTGAAAAGTGATTTCCACATTTATACCTGCATGCAAAAAATTACAACACCATATATATTCTATAATATCAATAGTTACATAAACCAGAATAGCATCATCCAGATAAAGAATAATTAAACATGTATATAATAAACATATATAAGAAGAGTGTCATCAACAAATATCTAAACATATTCAAACAGCAAATAGATAAATAGGTCCCAAAAACACATAAAAATTGATGTTCACATCAGTAAAATAGATAAATAATGTCTACTCTGATTCAGTTTCATCCTCAGGTGATGTTGTACTCCTACCACTACTCATCTGCTCCCTCATCTTTTTCATTTCTTCTAATATTTGAGCTTGCTGCTGCTTTATCTGCATCTGCTGCTGCTGTATTTGCATCTGCCATTTAGCTTGGCTTTCCGTAGCTGTTCTAGCTCGGCTGTAAGGGCAGCTATCAGTTGGGTATATAAAGACTCCTAGGTACTAGATGAAAAACTATCGCCACTAGATGACTGCCCTTCATATGCATAGGCCTGCGAGCCTAACCCGTATACTCTACCATGTTGTATTCCTCCAACTGCTTGTGACCAAGTGTGGTAGTCAAAATAGTCTGTTGATCCAGCAGAAGAACCTTCACCTGCTGCAGCCTGACTCTCTCAAAGCTGTGTACACTCCTCCTATGAAAATTAATAAAAAGTTATGCAATTTACATATAATATCACCAAAATTAAACATATATACTTACATAGGCTCTCCTAGCACGCTCGTCAACCCATTGCTGGTCCTCCTGCCGCTTGTGGGTTTGACTATGTAATTCATTAGGAGTCAGTTCTCTACCCAGCACTTGTTTCTGTAATAGACATATATTAGTATTCTAATTAAAGTAAATTATTAAAATATTTTAAAATTTCTTACTAAACGTCTTCTGTGCTCAATATGAGGAACAGAATCTCCTGTATGAAGGGAACTACCCAAGCCCCCAACATCAGAAGCTCTATTCTATCTATTTTGATCTCTCCTTCTGGTATAATCTGGGCTACCCTAAGCACTGCTCAACTCTGCCCATACACCCTCACCAATCCATAGTGGTCGCTAGCCTGACTTTCTAATATCAGTAAATATGTCTCGCATACGAGTCGAGCCACGCTTCTCAAAGTTCTTTCTGATTTTATCATTATGTTGTGGAAGCTAACAAAAAATCTTTCTGCATTTAAACACATACAATAAAGAATAAATAATTTTTTTAGCTTATATATATTAGATATAATAAAAAAAATTTATATAATAACATACCTCAAACTCTCTAAACCACATGTCCTGTACTTCTTTTGGGACTTTCTTCCAAGAAATATAAGGAGTATCTTATCTGCTCTATATTATGTCCCGTATTTTATGCATAGGCTCTTTTGACGGATGAAACCTGAAAGTAATATGTTAGTTGTCAAAAAAACTAATTCAATTCTATTTACATGACTGTAATAGAATTAGTACTTACGTGTCACCGTCAGGTTCAATCAACATACGACCCTATGTCGCATGCTCTGCTGCAGCTGGGTAGGAAGGTCTACCTGTAGCGGGCTCAGTTGGTGCTGTAGTGGGCTGAGGTGGTGGTGGGACATATGGTGGATGGGCACCATGATAAGGTGGGGGTGGGTAATAGGGGTAGAAAGGAGTAGTCTGTGTAAGGTCCGGTGAAGGTAAGTGTGGGTCTAGTGAGTAAAACTGTGGGCTACGGGCTGCAGGAGTAGGTATAGGAGGGTTAGGCTGACTCTGAGTAGCAGGCTGAGATGAAGAGGTGCCCTCAGTACGTGCAGGCCTATTGACAGCAACCTTCTTACTGCACCTACCAAATATATTCTTTATTATTCCTCTCTGACGGTCATCACCTGAAGCCATCTGCACAAATATTTCAAAATATTAGTAACAAAAATTATAACAAAAAATGAATATAAAATATCGCAGGAATTAAATAAATGCAAGCACAAAAAACTTTTAAATATAAAATAACACAACAAATAACTAAATATAAATACAAAAATTTCACTTTTAGTCTAAATTTATTTACCTTATGTTGATTCACTTTCATATGATGAAATTTCTGTACCACTGTCAGACCCGTCATGAATGTCCTCTATGTTTAAATCCACTTCCTCTAACTACAACTCACTCTCAGTAGTTATAATTTGATCGTCCACATCGTTAGCAACATCTTGTATGTTTGACATAAACTCTTCTTGATGTGCTGGTGGTATTGAAGTAGTCTTTTCAATAACTCCCCTGGGTTTGGTCTTCATAACTACGAGCCAATCTTATTTGCCTCGTACTCCACTCGGGTAGTTAACAAAATAGACTTGGTGCGCCTGACTAGCAATGATAAATGGGTCAAACTTTGAATATTTTCTATCCCGTTTAACTTCTGTTATACCGTACAATAGATGTATTCTTGTACCTCTATTCTTTACTGGATCAAACCACTCACAATTAAATAGATACACATTATTCCCAACACCAGGATATTCCAACTATAATATTTCTTCTAATTCCCCGTAATACTCAGACTCATTACCTGTATGGGTATTCCCTCTAACACATACACCAGAATTATCTATTTTTCTATCTTCACACCAATATTTGGTTTGGAATTTATAACCATTAACTAAGAAATTTTGATAACACTTTACCACTCTATTTGGTCCCCAAGCTAGATCAAGTAGTCCATGATATTGCAAATTACTGCCTTCAACGTGGACCTAGTTAGTAGATAAAGTATGTCATTAGTATGTTTAATAACTAAATAAAGATATATTAATTGAATTGAATAGTCAAAATATGTACCGTATTTTTAAACCAAATAGGAAAATTTGTTTCTACTATCTTTTGGACTTCTACTTATTCAATTGTATTCAATCCATCAATGAAACTCCTGTAAACTTTAAGGTTTAGATTGAATGAAAGTATGAGTAACAAATTTATGAGCAAGCTTATTCATACATACTCGAGATATGACTCAACTTCATCTCAGTTAAGCAAGACATATAAAGTGGCAACTCGCATCTCTTTATCAGTCAAATAGTGCATGGTACTAGCGCCTAAGGGTTCATCACTGCCGTTGAATATAGATAAATTTGAGGATTGACCCAATTTTTTAGGTGCAGTGCTCTGACTTGATTGTGACGTTATTTCAAAGTAATATGAGCAGAACTGGGTTGTCTCGTACATTAAATATGCTTCGCATATTGAGCCTTTAGGATGCGCTTTATTCTTAGCAGTCTTCATAAGTTTATTTAAGTATCTCTCAAAAGGATACATCCACCGATACTGAACTGGTCCAATGACTATAGCTTCATATGGCAAATATACGGGCAGATGCTCCATAGAGTCAATGAAAGCTGAAGAAAATATCTTCTCAAGTTTACACAGAATAAAAGAGATATGCTGCTCCATAAGAATCAGGTGCTCTGTATTTAATTTTAAAGAGCATAAATTTTTGAAAAAGATACTAAGCTCGATTAAGGGCTTCAAAATTTGATCCGGCAGATAACTAAAGGCAGTTGGCAACAGACATTACATGAAGATATGACAATCATAACTCTTCATACCAAACAATCTCCCAGTTCAAATGTCAATACATCTGCTTAGATTTGAAGATTATCCATCAGGTACCCATAAACTCTTCACCCATTCACATACAGCACGCCTCTGCTCTAAAGTCCAAGTGAATGGAGCTTTTGGTTTGAAATATTTTTCACTTCCACCATCCCTCAATTCTAATGTTTTTCTCCTATAAATCTCTTTTAAGTCCATCCTTGCTTTTATGTTGTCTTTAGATTTATCTTTAATATCCATGACTGTATTGAATATATTATCAAAGATATTTTTCTCTATATGCATCACGTCTAAGTTATGTCTGATCAAGTTTATCCTCCAATATAGTAATGACCAAAAATTTATTTTCTTAGTCCAATTATGGTTGACACAATATCCTGACAATTTATAATCAGCTAATGTTGGAGATTCCACTATTGTGGGGCTGGATCTGACTCTTTCAAATATTTCTTCACTAGTTAATCTAGGAGGAGGCATCGACATAACCATTTTATTCTTTACAAAACTATCTTTATTTCTCCTGAAAGGATGATCTGTAGGTAAGAACATGCGATGATAGTCAAACCAAGTGTTCTTCCCTCCATGCTTTAAAGTGAATGACTTTGTATGTTCCATGCAAAGTGGACAAGCTAATCTTTGAGAAGTGTTCCAACCTAAGAGCACACCGTATGCGGGAAAATCACCAATTGTCCAAAGTAATGCTACCCTCATAATCAAGTTCTGTTTGGTGGAGATGTCATATGTACTTATTCTCTCTTCCCATAATAAATTTAAATCATCAATTAACGGTTATAAGAATACATCGATCTTTACTTTTGGATTATATGGGGTTGGAATGATAAGCGTCAGAAACATATAAGGAGTAGTCATGCACAACTCTGGTGGAAGATTATATGGTGTGAGTATGATGGGCCAACATGAGTAAGGTGAAGCAGACTGACTAAATGGAGTGAAACCATCTGTGCATAAACCTAATCTTATATTTCTTGATACTGAGGCGAATATGGGATATGTACGATCAAAATATTTCCAGGCATCTGCTTCTGGTGGATGTGTCCTATGAGATATGTTCTTTATGCCATCTCATATGTTTAGTAGATCTCATTGATGCATATAATCATTGCAGTCTAGGAATTATGGGTAAGTAAAATAACCTGCTGGCTGCTACATCCTTCAGCTTTCTTTTTGTGATAGATTTTGGTTTAAATCTCGATGCATTGCAATGATGGCGTGCAATATTTGATTAAAAATATTTGTAGAATAACATGTAACCATTGACACAATAATTTATCTTTTTGTATGTCAAACCAATCTTGGAAACCAACTTCTTAGTCCGATATAAATCTGTGGGAATTATGTTATATGTTGGATTGGTTTTTTTGAGCAATCTAATAAATTGATTAAAACAATCACGAGGGACATTATATTCTTCCTTGATACTTAACATCTTAAGAGCAACGGATAACTCTGAGTGAGTGGTGTAACCTTTCCATATTGGTTGTTGGGAAGCATGCAATAAATCATAAAAATTTTGTGCTTCTTTATTAGATGACTCTTCTGTATATTGTTCAAATTGTGCTCCACTTGCATCATGAATTAAGTCCTCAAGATTAAGTATGATATGCTCTTCCTCATCTCTAGTAGCACTTATCGATGGGCAGCATCGAGAATCAAAATGTGGTTCATACTCACCATGAGAAGTCCAATACCAATATTCTGGCGTGAAACCTCGATGATATAGATCAACAGTTACGTCATCTGGGCTAAGGTGCACCTAATTTTTATGTTTAGAACATGGGCAACGAAACTTTCCATCTAAGATGAAGCTAAGTAGTTGAGAAGCTGTCTGAATAAAAATATTCACCTCTCTAATGAATTCATCAGTTAATGTCTTTAGTCCTTGCGCCAATCGATTATACATCCAACTTCTTTAAGTTCTGATATCCATAATATATAGCCTACATATAATATTGACAATAAGGATATAAGTTACGATTACTTGCTAAAATAGTTACATACTACAATTGATACAAAGATATGAAGGACAAATACTTCCAAATGACTTGTGTTAGACACTGTTAGATGCAAACATATAGCAAGCGAGCTTGAGGGTTTGACCAAAATATGTATGCATGAGCTATTGAAATCATTTTGTATCCTATCTCTAAGGGTACAACAACTCATCCACCTGAGCATCCTCATTTTTGTAACGCTTAACTTAGAATTATGCTACTCTTTTATTGGCCAACATTCAGCACCATAAAGCATTGCAGGTCTCACCAACATCTTATAAAATTTTCCCCTAAGTTTGAGGAGAGATTATTGTGTCTGGACACCGAATGTGTCCAGAGACCAATAAAAAAGCACCACATCATTAGGCGCGCGGTACCGAGCATGGTATAGAGCGCGGTACCACTCGGTATCGACAGCAGTACCGCACAGTACCGATCGGTACCGCTATCCGCACAGAATAATTTTTCAAGTTTGAGGGGTACTTTTCTATCACACAATAAGCCCGATGCATTCCTCCACTTCAACCATCCTACTTGGATATCTAAAATATGTACTCTTATTAATGACTTGATCGCCCAAAGTCACAATCCCCTCACTAGATCTATCATTACTAATATTACACTCCATATATTCTATTTTAGATCTACTCAAGCGAAAACCTTTAGACTCTAAGGTTAACCTCCACAATTCAAGTTTACCTTCAACTCCCTCTATAGTCCTATCAACAAGAATAATTTTAAGAGCAAAAAGCATACACCAATGTACATCCTCCTGCAAATGTCTAGTGAGAACATCCATGACTTGATCGCCCAAAGTCACAATCCCCTCACTAGGTCTATCATTACTAATATTACACTCCATATATTCCGTTTTAGATCTACTCAATTGAAAACCTTTAGAATCTAAAGTTGACCTCCGTAATTCTAGTTTACCTTCAACTCCCTCTATAGTCCTATCAACAAGAATAATTTCATGAGCAAAAAGCATACACAAATATACATCCTCTTACAAATGTCTAGTGAGAACATCCATGACTTGATCGCCCAAAGTCACAATCCCCTCACTAGGTCTATCATTACTAATATTACACTCCATATATTCCATTTTAGATCTACTCAAGCGAAAATCTTTAGACTCTAAGGTTGACCTCCACAATTCTAGATTACCTTCAACTCCCTCTATAGTCCTATCAAAAAGAATAATTTCATGAGCAAAAAGCATACACCAATGTACATCCTCTTGTAAATGTCTAGTGAGAGCATCCATGACTAAAGCAAAAAATCAAGAATGCGAAAGGGAGAAAGTTACCTAAACAGCAAGCGAGCTCCCGACCAAAAGTTAACGGAGAGAAGTTGACCAGCGCACGTCAAGGAGAGAAGTCGAACTGCATCGAAGGAGAGAAGTTCATCAAATGAGGGTGAACTGACTGGAGGGAAGATACGAAAGGGAGAAAGTTACTTACAAAGAGCGACCGGTAGGGGCGAGGTCGAAGAGGGACGTCGTCGAAGGAGCTCAAGGGCAGGGACGTCATAGAAGGAGCTCGATCGAGCGAGGGCAGGGATGTCGTCGACGGAGCTCAAGGGTAGGTGCGTCGTCGACTAAGCAGGGATGTCATCGAAGTAGCGAACCTAAGCGAAAGCAAAATGATTTGAACTCGAGGGCACGGGGCCGATATATTGAAATTACCGGCGTATTTTCCGGCGAAAAATCTGCCAGCCCAATTATTGATGGCTTATCTGCTGGTAATACTTTCTCAAGTTTTAATTAACCCGACGGTAAATCCGTCGGAATATCCGTCGGATATTACCGGCAGAATATGCATTGGTATATTGAAAACACTGGCAAAAGTTCACCGTAAAGTTACCGGCGGAACAATCCGCCGATAATGCCGTCATTGATTCCGGTGTAACTATATCCACCAGAAATTTCACTTGTATTTCCTTATTTTCCTGTAGTGATACAGGCATAAGGTGGAACCCAAACTCACTTGGGTTCCCAAAACTAATCTTTGATTAATATTTTAGGGATGCTCTCACAAAAGACCTAGTGAGAGTATGTGGTACCTGGATAGTGGCTACTCGAGGCACATGACTGGAGACATGAAGCAGTTCATGACACTGGAGGCCAGGTCAGGAGGCAAGGTGACTTTGGGAGATAACATCACCAGGAACGTGGTGGGCTCATGTATCATTAGAAATTCTAAAAATTTGATAATTGAAAATATTCTTTTAGTTGATGGTTTAAAGCATAATCTTTTAAGTATCAGTCAACTATGTGATAAGAGTTTTGACGTAAAGTTTCTTTTTAACAAATGCATGATTAGCTTAAATAATACACTTGTGTTACAAGGAAAATATATAAATAATGTATATATGTTAGATTTAAACTACATTAAAAACTCAAACCCTTTGTGTCTGAAAATAATAACTGGTGACTCTTGGCTATGGCATAGCAAACTATGCCATGCTAGCATGAAAATAATTAGGAACATCACTCAGAAAGACCTAATTAGAGACATACCTAAGTTAGACTTCACTAAGGACCATCTATGTGATACCTGCCAATTAGGAAAACAAGTAAAATCATCATTTCATTCAATCAAGGATATCAACACCACTAAGCCACTAGAAACTCTTCACATGGACCGATTCAGACCTATTAGTACAGCTAGCCTAGGAGGGAAATCATATGGATTTGTAATAGTGGATGACTACTCCAGGTTTACTTCGATAAAATTCTTAGCCCATAAAAGTGAGTCATTTGAAGAGTTTAGAACTTTCTCCACTTAGATTCAAAGAAAATTAGGATGTGCAATTTCAATAATCCATAGTGATCACAGTGGAGAATTTGAGAATGATAAGTTTGAATCATTTTATCATGAGATAGGAATAGAACATAATTTCTCTGGCCCTAAGACTCCCCAGCAAAATGGAATAGCTGAAAGAAAGAATAGAACCTTAATTAAAGTTGCTAGGGCAATGTTAGCTGAATACACTCTTCCTAGATATTTTTTGGCAGAAGTAGTGAATACTGCTTGTTATGTTCTAAATAGGGCTAATGCTAGATCCAAACTTAATAAGACACTCTATGAATTACTTAAGGGTAGGAGATCGAATCTTTCTCACTTACATATTTTTGTTTGCAAATGCTTTATCTTAATCAATGGTAAGTCACCCTAAGGAAAGTTTGATCCCAAATCTGATGAAGGGGTTTTCTTAGGCTACTCATCTGTAGGTAAAGCCTATAGAATCTTTAATAAGAGGACCCTTGTAGTAGAAGAGTCTATCCATGTGATATTTGATGAATCTGATAAGATCTCTAAACCTAATCATGAAGAAGAAGAAGTTGAGATTATTCAAGGAGTAGAAACCATTGCCATAGAAAATAGAGCTGAACCTCATGAGCACTTGCCTAGAGATTGGAAATATTCTTCTAGTCATCCTAGAGAATTGATCCTAGGAGACCCATCGAAAGGTGTGAAAACTAGGCATGCACTTAGGAAAGAAGTCAGTCATTCTGTATTTATTTCCATGATTGAACCCATGAACATAGATCAAGCCTTAGGAGATGAATTCTGGATCCTAACAATGCAAAAAGAGCTAAACCAATTTGTTAAAATTGATGTGTAGGAATTAGTCAAGAGACCCAAAGAATAAAGTGTGGTTGGAACTAAGTGGTTCTTTAAAAATAAGATGAATAACTCTGGAATAGTAGTGAGAAATAAGGCTAGATTAGTAGCAAAGGGGTATAACCAAATTAAGGGTATAGATTTTGAAGAAACCTTTGCTTTAGTAGCCAGACTAGAAGCCATCAGGGTACTCTTAGCCTTTGCTTGCTTTAGGGGTTTCAAACTGTATCAAATGGATATTAAGAGTGTTTTTCTAAAAGGGGTAATCAAAGAAGATGTTTATGTTGAGCAACCCCCAGGGTTTGAAAACTCACAATTTACAAACCATATGTTTAAATTGAAAAAGGCACTATACGGGTTAAAGAAAGAACCTAGAGCCTGATATGAAAGATTTAGTACATTTCTACTAGATAGAGGCTTTATTAAGGGTAGTGTGGACACCACTGTCTTCTTAAAAAAGGTAGGAGATGAGATACTCATTGTTCAGATTTATGTAGATGACATTTTGTTTGGATCTTCAGAGAAAACCTTATGTGATGAATTTTCAAAAATAATGAGTGACGAGTTTGAAATGAGTATGATGGGAGAACTTAATTATTTTCTTGGTTTTAGTATAAAATAGATGGAAGATGGAACATTCCTTAGCCAATCTAAGTACATCAAGGTTATTATGAAAAAGTATGAAATAGACAATGCTAAGGCTATGAATACTCCTATGAGTTCTAACATTCAATTAGATAAATATCCTAATGGAAAGTATATAGACCAAAAGAAGTATAAGGGAATAATTGGATCACTTCTCTACTTAACTGCCAGTAGACCAGATATAATGTTTAGTGTATGTCTCTATGCTCGATTTCAAGCTGACCCAAAAGAATCTCACATGACTGCTATCAAAAGAATTCTTAGATAACTAGTAGGCACCCCAAACTTAGGAATTTGGTATCCTAGACACAACACTACTTTTGAAATCTTAGGGTACTCAGATTTAGATTTTATAGGATGTAGGGTATATAGAAAAAGCACCTCTGGTACCTATCAATTCATTGGGCAATCCTTAGTTTCATGGTCTAGTAGAAAATAAAATTTGGTAGCCCTCTCAATAGCTGAAGCAGAATATATAGCGGTAGGAAGCTGAGTTGCTCAAGTTCTATTGTTAAAACAACAGCTTTTAGATCTTGGACTACCTGTAGGAATCATCCCAAGAATGTGTGATAACACTAGTGCAATTTGCATATCTAAAAATCAAATTTAGCACTCATGAACAAAGCTTATAGACATCTGACATCACTTCATAAGAGATCATGTAGCCAAGGGAGATATTGAATTACACCATATTGCTACTGAAGATCAACTGGCTGACATTTTCACAAAACCACTAGCATATGACACCTTTAGTAGGTTGAGAATAAAATTAGGTGTCATAGATACTCTTTCTTGATTAAAAAAAAAATTGTGTTTATGTGTTTTATGTTTATGTGTTGTTTTACTTAAAAAATAAAAGGGAGTTTCCTGATACTCTCTCACCCATCTTGCTGATACCCAACCTTGGATTCTTTTGCACATCGTACTGTACGATTGACAATCGTACTGTATAATCCTTATTAATACCCATATCATAGCCTTCAATACCATCAACGGTCCAAATATGCCTGATAGTGTAAACATCGTATTGTACGATCCACCTAACATACTGTACGATCCATATTATTGATCATGTACTGTATGAAGCACCACTCATACTTTATGATCCACGTGTCATTTTGGATTAGGACGAATTTAAACTAGGTCGGTATGATTATTATTATAGTTGGTACTGTACAAACACCTGTTCGTACTAAATGATCAATTTAGTCAAAAGTCGTTCAGACGACTCCTTGGGATGAATAAACTCTCACTCATAATTGTCCAGTACGATTCAGATCGTACTATATGATTTGACTCTCTTTTTCTAAAAAGTCATCCAGACGAAATAAATCACCCAATCGTACTGTACCACCCTATATCGTACTGTACGATAGTGCCGAAATTCTATAAATTGAAGGATTTCTTTCTCCATTTCACTCATCTCTTTCAACTCCTTGCTCCCTTCAAACATTTTCTGCTCTATGGCTGGTGGAAGCAAGCGAGGCCGACTGATCGAGGGAAGCTCCTCCTCCTCTCGGTGGTTCGACGACCGCTTTCCCTCTGCAGCTGATAAAAAAGAATGCAACAAATTCAAAGAGGCCAAGATTACTCCTTCCCGCATGCTTAATCAAGCTGCACTTAATTTTAAGGTTATGAATCTATTTGCCTCTACGACTCTCCAATTTCTCCTTACACTAGCTTTTCCATTCCACTCTGAGCTCCTCTATGAATTCCTAGCAAACCTTAAGATTGACTTAGAATGGACAACCCTTACCTCCTATGTCTACAAACATAATGTCGTCATCACTAAAGACGACATAGCTGAACATATTGGCCTATCCACTGAATGACCTCGTCCCTAATCTCTCCTCACAAATGATTTTGATTGGACATCTATGAACATGCTTCTTAGGAATGTACCCAATAATTAACACCTACCTCTTGTCCAAAGTCTTAATCAAAATGCCCACATTATCCAGCATGTTCTTCGCATATCCATTATACCCAAAGCTAGAGATCGCATACACATTAGCCTGTTGCTGTCTGTAGTCACCTATTTAATCATGCCCACCACCAAATTTGATGAAGCTCAAATGATCTTAGACTATATTCATGCCTTGGCTGCTTTTCGATATCCCACTGCCCGAAGAAAATAAAATCTTGCTCTAGGCCATATCATTGGGTACATCCTAGACACCAAATATCAACTCCACTATCCTCTCCCTCTGGACAATCATCCTATCTTCTATACAGACGCCTCTTTTCATATTCTATTATATCAGGGGTGTACACGCTGATCCTGATTTTGATGAAGAAGAGTCTGCTGCTCCTGCCGAAGCACCTCCACCACTACCAATACAACCACCTTGACATGCCCACCCTGCCTACCGTCACGATGATATTATTCAACAGCTTGATCGCCTAGAAACTAGACTAGGTTGCCACATTGATCAACAACACCGCCAGCATGCATATGACATGCGATGGTTTAGGGAACGCTTCACCTCAATCGATCACCAGTTCGCATCCCTCCATCAGTACTTTCAAGTGGTTCCACCACCACCTCCGGATCAGGATCCTGACTTTTGAATGCTTTAGTTTGTTTGTGTTATGTCATACTTCCTTCTATTAGTTGCTTATGTTTGCGTTTGTTTTGTAATTCTTACTTTTGTACTGTTATGTGATGTTCTTCTCTTTTTGCTCCTGTCAAAAGAGAGAGAAGTTCTGTGATGTTATGTTCTTCAATTTAATGCTATTTGTCCTTCTTATTGTGTTCTGTTACTTTCATTTTGTTATATTTAAATTAAAAAAAAAACAAAAAAATGAAAATATAAAAGAATTTTGAAACTCCTCATGTATTTTAAAATCTATCATTCTAGTGAGGGGGAGCTAAGGAAGAAATAACATGTACTGTGGGTATCAGATAATATTATTTGATACCATCAAAAAGGGGGAGATTATTGCAATCCAGGATCACGAGCACTAGATTTTGATGATGACAAATAATACTTACTGAATTAATATGTTCTTCTTTGAAAATTATAAATATTTATTCTTGTTTGTGAGCACTAATATTTCAGGTAAGATACAAACAGTTCAAAACTGCTGGAGACTCAAGATTGGGTAGAATAGGATGTACAAGATCTTGTGTTTTTATTTTCTATTATTTTTCTTTTCTTGAGTATGCTACAAAAGCATGTATGTAAAAGGAGTGACCATGCACACACACACAGGGGAATTTTTTTTTAAGAAGAAATTTTTTTTAAAAATAAATCATACTGTACGAATTTCAATCGTACAGTACGATAGGTCATTACTACTCAAGCTAATGGCTAAATTCTAAAAGATTATTTTTGTGAACTAATCGTACTGTATGATTGTTATCATATTGTATGATTTGTTTTTATTCAAAAACCCTAGCCCCTAGAATAACTTTGGTAAGATTTTAATTTTGATTTTCTTAATTAATCGTACTATACGATACCAATCGTACTGTACGATCATTTCAAATCTTGCCAAAATTATCACCTGTAATCAAGAAATTAAATCTTGGTTTCTTAATTAATTGCATTCGAACTGTACGATGGACAGAGACGATATCAATTATCCCATAAATAGTACTAGACGAAACCAAGGTTTTTTGTACTATTCATCCCAGATGATATTTATATCATACTGGAAGATAACCTGAAAATGATCTATTCGTACTGTACGAAGGGTACAGTGTGGGATGATGGTCAGAGACAAATTCATTCATCCTAAAGATCATCACATACGAACTGTTTAAAAATATCATCTTGTACGATCTTTAGATTGTACAGTACGATATTCATAAAATCTGTGAACTGTTCATCTACTCCCATACTCGATGAATCTATTTTTGAACTGATCATACTGTACGATATTATATCGTACTGTACGAATAGAAACATCAAATTGAAATTTTTAGGGTTTTTTAAAGCCTGATTTAAAAGGACTTCTTATTTTTCAATGAGTTATTGTTGAGGCCATGGTTGACAGAGGAAGAAACTCTTGAGGGGGAGCTTTTGGATAGATCCAAGGTTTGCGAGAGGAAGGAGAAGGTGAGCTTGAGCGTGAGGGAGAAGGAGTGTGAGAGGATCACATGGTTGCTCCGAGCTAGTTGCAGGCTTGCTCCTCCTGTGGCCTTGGTGAGTCTCGAGAAGGCTCTTTAGGAAGAGAGGCTTCAAGGTCAACATCCTCAAGGTGCTCTTCCATCTCCAGGAGGGAGAAAAAGAAGAAGGTCCGCTGCCGTCACCGGGAGTGTGATATATCATTTGGTATTCCGCCACTCTGGGGAGGTGAAAGTGAGTCTTGTAAAGGCTTCTCCACTTTGCTGTAGGAGCAAAAGGAGAGTCAACTTTTAGTAATGCAAATCTTGGAGTGGACGACTCCGGGGAGTGAACGTAGGTCAAGTGACCGAACCACTATAAAAATGTTCTGGTGTGCTTTTTCCTGTTTTTTACGCATTTTAATTTTCACGCATTTAGTTACCGTTTTAAATTACTTGGTGAAAAATCAGATTGTAATTTTTGTACTGTGAGATTTGTAATTATGTCACCTATATCGTAGTGGTGAACAAATCATTAGCTTCCGCATTCTACTTGTTAGGTTGTTATTTTAAAAATAAAAAAAAAGTAGAACTCCTGTTTAGGATTAATTTTTTAAAATACCAGTTCAGCCCCCCTCTTGGCGCATCTCTTACTTTAAAAAACCTAAGAAGGTTTTAAAAATATAGTATGGGTCATTGTCAATTGTTGACGAGGGCATCCAAGAAATAAAAGTTTGGATAGAAAGTCTGGCATGTGCTTCCTACTGTTAATAGTATAGTAGAATATAAAATGAATAGTTCAGGCCTTATTCCAATAACACTTTAGAAGAGAACAAAGAAAAGTTCAAAGAACATAAAATTAAAACATACACATTCAAAAGGGAAGTAATTAAAAGAATTTTTAAGAACCTCATGAAAGAATTTGAGTTCAAACTACCCAACCATAAGAGATTGAAATTAAGGTCAAATTAGGGAAACCCAATTATTATCCATACCACTGAATGTTGGGGCACAAACTCAAATATTATATAACCTTCATGGGGTGGCTTAAGGGAATATAGAATCTTGGTAAGTTGTGATACCCAAGGTGTATTTAGCTAATCAAGTCAAGGATCAACTAAACTTATGATTAATGAGCATTCTACAACTTATTCAATCTTAAATCTTGATGATTAGTTATTCATACCCTTGTGCTTGATTCCTTTCATGATGGCAAATGTGTATTAGATTGAGAATGCTATAAGGATCAAAATAGTAAATTAAAATGTAAGACTCTATGTTATCTATCTACCCCAGTCTTGGAGGATTAGTAGCATTACAAATATGAGCCTAAGACATACTGATCAATAATTTCTAGCTTTAAAATTGAAAGGTAAATAACTTCAATAATAAAAACATCTCTAAAAGAAATTTAAAACCTATAAATAATTAAAACTTAAATTCAAGCCTCCCTATAAAGACCTTAAATAAATAAATTCATTTATAGACAATTTTAAACTTATAAAACCTAAGAACTATCTAAGCTACACAACCTTTCTACGCACACTTAAGTAGATTGCTAAGACAACCAACTCTAGCCAAGGATTGGCCCGTGGTTTGATTTGCTTGCTAGGTGCTTTGCTTGGATAGTACCTTATATTTTTAAATTTATTTTTAGCAATATCAATGTCATACATTTTAAATTTCTATTAGTGCGCTTAGGCTCTTTAAGGACTGCATTAGAAGCATCAGGTCATTACACAATTGCTTTGCCCCTTACATGCTTTTATTTGATTTTATATTGCTTTTAAATTCCTATAAGAGTCAAAGTAGAGTTTAGCTACTAATGTTGTATACATGTATGAGTTATTGTAAAAGTAAAAGTTATATAGATGGAGTTGTACGGTGTCATGAGTTGCAAATGATTTAAATGTATCTACTTATACATACACAAATGGGGCTCCAAAAGATAAAATCCTTTCCTTTAAAAGTTAATATCATTTCGGATTCCATAGAAGACTTAAAGCTTAAAGACCATAAGAAAGTATATTTAAATCTATAGATATGGTAGGATTAGAATCCCTAGTTTATTGTGGTGGAATCTGGCCACCTTTCTTTACTACAGAATTTGAGGTTGTTATAAATTATCAAAATATTTAATAAATAAATTGAATTTTTATATTCATACTTTCATTTATTATATTTACTTCATGCATTTCATTTATATAGGTGGTAGTTTACATTAGTGGGTAGAAATTCTAATATGTTTCTTTTAATGTATATGTTTTGAACTTTGTAGGAACATGTATAATAATTTTAGGATGATACAATACTCGGTACTTTATAACCAACCCCTATACTCAATCAAGCATGTAGGCATGCATTTTAATTTCTATAATGAATGTTATGCCAAACTTTTATACCCATAATGGGTAAGGTTCAGGGTCCCCATTACGCACAGGGGATACTACGTTTTTCCTTTAGATAGGATCATTATGTTGCAAAAATTTCTAAGAAATTTTGGGAGTTAGAAAATTTTGTTAGGTAAATCAAATGATATAAAATTTAGAGTTCTTAGTGTGTCTTCTCAGTTGCCTCATTTGAACTTAATGTTAAAATTATTAATTTTGAGTCATAAATTATAGATTCTGATTCACCCAAAGATCTCTTAGGATAGAGCTTAACTTCCCATTTCATATAAAGTGATTGATTATGCATTAGGAATGTTAGCTGGGAACTCACTCAAAGAAAGTATAAGTCTAGATTATAGACAATTCTTCAGTTTTTATACATTCATTTTCAATTATATTAAAATTTAAAATCTAAAATTTAAATTCAAAAGATAACTAAAGAATTTATAATCTAAAGCTTATACATTAAACCTTATTAGCCCAAATATTTCTTTAGAACCATATGTCTTTAAAGTCTTTAAACTTCACTTTAATTAAGATTAGAAGATATATTTAACTATAGGAGCTTATCCCTATAGGATGTCTAAAACCCAAAATAATATAAACTTTATCATAGTTTTTTTCTAGAGTAGGGAAAGATTTGAGAAATATAGACCTAAGATTTAAACATTAGAATAATTTCATAATTAAAATAATAGGTAAATGTTTCTTTTACCAACAAACAACAACATCAAGCCTTTATCCCACTACATGGGGTTAGCTACATGAATCCTTTTCTCCATTGTGACCTGTTAAAAGTCAAATTCTCATTTAAATCTAATAAAGAAAGATCATTTCTAATATTTTCTAACCAAGTCTTTTTAGGTCTACCTCTACCTTTCTTAACATAAGTCAAATCTAAGACCTCTACTTTCCTAACTGGGTCATCGGGAGGCTACCGTTTTATGTGACCAAACCATCTAACGAGACTCTCTCTAATCTTATCTTCCATTGGGGCTACTCCAACCGTTTCACGAATATGCTCATTTCATATCCTATCTCTAAGGGTAGAGCCACTCATCCACCTGAGCATCCTCATCTCTGCAACACTTAACTTAGAATTATGCTTCTCTTTTAATGGCCAACATTCAGCACCATAAAGCATTACAAGTCTCACCACCATCTTATAAAATTTTCCCTTAAGTTTGAGGGGTACCTTTCTATCACACAATAAGCCTGATGCATTCCTCCACTTCAACCATCCAACTTGGATTTTGCTGAAAATATACCCATCTATTTCAATATCACTCTGAAAAATAGATCCAAGATATCTAAAATGTGTACTCTTATTAATGACTTGATCTCCCAAAGTCACAATCCCCTCACTAGGTCTATATTTACTAAAGTTACACTCCATATATTCCATTTTAGATCTACTCAAGCGAAAACCTTTAGACTCTAAGGTTGATCTCCACAATTATAGTTTACCTTTAACTCCCTCTCTAGTCTTATCAATAAGAAGAATATCATCAGCAAAAAGCATACACCAAGGTACATCCTCTTGCAAATCTCTAGTGAGAACATCCATGACTAAAGCAAAAAGATATGGGCTTAAGGCTGATCCTTGATGTAATCCAACCGAAATAGGGAAATACTTGGTCAAACCACCTTGTGTTTGAACACAAGTAATAGCTCTTGCATACATATCTTTAATGATTTGAATATAAGAATTATTAACTCCTTTCTTTTCAAACCACCTTGTGTTTGAACACAAGTAATAGCTCCTGCATACATATCTTTAATGATTTGAATATAAGGTAAATGTTTCTTTTACCCTTTGCGACTAATAAAATATTCCTTATGTAGTGTTCAATCATGAATAGAATGTTTCTCTTCTTAAATTGATAGGAACACATCAATCTATCCTTAGGGTTGGTGTAATGTCAATCTATGCAAACTTGACTAAAGAAACTCAAATTATAAATTTAAAGAAAATCTTATGTGACATTATATTTGGATGTTAAATTAAATTTGTCCAAATGTGGCATCGACCTTCTCTATTTACAAGCATCATGGCATCATAAATATTAGCTTAGCACAACAGGGTTGGGTGTCTCAAGAAAGTTCATGCAAGAGTACTAGCTTCTTAAACACCACAGTCCCAAAATGTTATTTCAAGACCCGCATCACTCATTTAATCTTCTCTTCTAAAAGCCACAATCATTTTACAAAAATATGCTCCAATTCTAAAAGTAATCATGCCACATCATCCAGCATCATCAAAGTTCGTGAGGGTTGTTAAACCCTAAAGAACTAGTCCTGAGACTAACCAAGAGGGGGGGGGGGTGAATTGGTAATTTTAAAATATCTTAAAAAGCAAAAAGAAAATCTTTTTGATTATTTTAAAACAAATAACTTATACAGAAGCAAATAAAAAAATCAGAGATTCCAAACATAGATTAAATTAAAAAAATGTAAAAATTAAATATGGTTAAAATAAATAGAAAGAACACACCAGATTTATAGTGGTTTGGTCAACTTGACCTACATCCACTCCCCAAAAATCTCGTTTATAGGTATTGCACTAAAAGTAGTGTCTCTACTTTTTCCCCCATAGCAAGGCAGAGAAGCCCTTATAAAAACTTTCCACAAATCATGTGAGGCAGAGTACCTTGAATCCTTTTACTCACTCGTGGAGTCGGTAGAGAACCTCAAAATCCTTTTTCACCCTCCTAGTGAAGGCAGAGAACCTAGGAATCCTTTTACTCCCTCCTGGAGTAATCAAAGAACCTTTAAATCCTTTTAGTCCCTCCTAGAGTAGGCAGAGAACCTGGATTTGATGCTGATAAAGATCTCCTTAGAGCCACTAAGGAATTAGGATAGTAGCTTAAAGAAGATGATGAAAATTTTCCTTGGAGGAACCTTTGTGAATCCCTTACAACTCCCCCTCACAAGGATCTCTCTCTCTCTCTTCTCTCTCTCTCTTAAGATCTCCCTCTTCCTTCTCTAAGCTCTCTCTTAGGAGGACTAGACAACAAAATATTTACTCAAGGGTTAGTACAATTGCTTAAATAGGGAGCCTCTAAAAGAAGCCCTAATTTTCAATTTTGCATCTGATCGTCCAGTATAATACATAGATTTTCCTGCACGATTAGTACAAAATAGCTCTTTCAGCAAGGACAAATTGCAATGCCTTGTATGATTAGTTCAAGAGAAATAGGTTGATCATCCCGGATGATTCAAATCTGAATTGATCAAATCATTAAAGATAGAGATCATCTAGTGTGATTATTCTAATGTTTGGCGGCTATTTTTCATAATCTGAATTGATCAACCTGGATGATAGAGATCATCTAGTGTGATTAGTTTAATCACTCTTAATCATTTGGGATGCCCTAATTAGGGTTTCTATTTTTAACAGATCATCCAGGATGATATAAATCTTTATGTATGATTAGGTCAAAAAACTAAAAATATTCTCCAACTCACAAACTCACTCTCTCGATTGTGTGTGTGCAAGTTTACTTAGCTTGGGGTCCACCAGATACATGAATTGACTTAAGAAAGGTAAAAAAATACATTAAAATTAAAATTACAAATAGACTCAACCAAAGTCTACCCAATCTTATTCTGATTTATATTGCAGGTGAACTTATCAACCTGGAAGATTATTAAATGGGGGAAACAAAATAGATATGTAGTAATAGTAATTGAAAAGAAACACCAATGTTTATTATCATCAAAATCACAGTACTTGTACTAAGATTTGCAAAAATATCTTCATTCTCTAGGTAGTGTGTTTTCAGGTTCTACCCTTTCCTCTAGATTTGTAGATTCGAATCCTTGGGTGACTTTTCGAACCTCTTCCTCTTCTACCCTAGACCCTCCAGAGTTATTAGATTCATCAAATATAATATGAGTGGCCTCCTTAACTACCAGTGTTCTTTTATTAAAAACTCTATAAGATTTCCTAACACTTGAGTAACATAGGAACACTCCTTCATCAGATTTTGGGTCAAACTTCCCTAGTTGAGACTTCCCATTATTCAGAATGAACACGTTACATCCAAAGATATGAAGGTGAGAGAGGTTGGGTGTCCTACCCTTCATGGTTTCATAGGGTATCTTATTTAGTTTTGGATCTAACATTCACCCTATTCAAAATATAACAAGATGTATTCACCGCTTCTGTCCAAAAGTATATAGAAAGTGAGTATTCAGCTAACATGGCTCTAGCAGCTTCTACCAGGGTTTTGTTCTTTCTTTCAACTACCATATTCTACTGAGGGGTCCTACGAGCTAAAAAATTACAATCTATCCCTTTCTCCTTATAAAAAGATTCAAAATTTTCATTTTCAAATTCTCCACCATCATCATTATAAATTATTATAATTTCCCAACCTAGCGTCCTTTGAATCCCAGTGGAAAAAGATTTAAACTCCTCGAATGATTCACTTTTATATGATCGGAATCTAACCGAAGTGAGCCTCGAATAATCATCAACAATCACATACCTAAAGACTTTCGCTCCTAGGCATGCAGTGCTGACAGGTCCAAAGAGATCCATGTGAAGGACTTCTAAGGGTTTGCTATTAGTAATGTCTTTAATTAAGGGGAAAGAGGATTTGACTTGTTTCTCTAATTGACAGAGATCACACATGTGGTCCTTAGTGAACTCTAGTTTGTGAAAGTTCAATAGGGATGTTAAGCCCTAGTGAACTAGTCCCGAGGCTAACCAAGAAGGGGGGTGAATTAGTTATTTAAAAATTTTACGATAACAATAAAAATCTTTTTATAACGTGCAACGAAAACGAATTAAAACAACGATAAAAAGATCAACCATAGATATTCACCCAAGCAGTTAATATCAGAAAAGTAAAGTGCAAAACTGAATCAGAAAAGCAAACTAGATTTTATAGTGGTTCGGTCAACTTGACCTACGTCCACTCCCCGGAGCCTCCCCTCCGGGTATTGCACTAAACAAAAGTGTCTCTCCTTTTGCTCCCACAGCAAGGCGGAGAAGCCTGTACAAACACCTCCTTTTCACCACACGGTGAGGCAGAGAACCTGACCTCCTTTCGCTTCCTCCTGAAGCAGGCAGAGAACCTTCGAACTCGTTTCGCTTCCTCCTGAAGCAGACAGAGAACCTTCGAACTCCTTTTGTTTCCACCTGAAGCGGGCAGAGAACCCCGGATCTTCTTGCGAACGATCCTCCCACGACGAACACCGACTAGACGAAAGACGACGAGCGGAGAAGACGACTCTGATCCATGCTTGGAGCAACCTTAGTGAATCCCTCACTAACTCCCCCTCACAAGATCTTCTCTCTCTCTCCCAATTCTCTCTCTCTCTAGGGTTTCTTAGGGAAGGAAGGCAGCAAAAGATTTTTCCAAAAATTGGAAAAGGTTCTTTTAAAGGAGGGCTTAAAATTTGCCCTAAATCTCAACTAGTCAGCCAAGATCGTCCAGGATGATCGATCGATCGTCCTGTACGATCAGTTCAAATTCAGCTGTTCCAGCCTGGACGATTAGGCTCTTCTGGACGATCAGTAGAAAAAGTTGTTCATATCGTCCCGTACGATCCTGCGATCGTCCGGGATGATTAGTGCAAATCGGGGAAAATCGTCCAGAAGACAGTTCGGGTCGTCCAGAGAAATCTGTGCTGGACGACCAAAAAATGACTTGATCATCCAGGATGATATGGACATCGTCCTGTACGATTAGTTCAAAAAGGCCATAAATCGTCCGGTACACAGTTCAGGTCGTACAGCTGTAATGCACTAGATGATCACGATCGTCTGGGACGATCCTGCGATCCTCCAGGACGACGTGATCGTATCAATTAAACATTAATTGCTTTCCTTAATTACCAGACTAATTTAGGCATGATTGTAGTGAATCGTCCAGGATGATACACGTATCGTCCGGGACGATCCGACCAAAATACTTAAAATAAAACTTGCCTAACTTAATCTGGCGGCTGAAAATTTCTGATTTGGGCATATCGTCCCGTACGATCTGGATATCCTCAAGGATGATCTGCTTAATCAGACCCTCTTAACTTAGTCACCCTAATTAGGGTTTCTGTTTTGGCTGGATCGTCCAGGACGATGTGAAAATCGCCCAGGACGATCTGAATAAAATTTTAACAGAAACTCTAATTCACTCAATCTCTCTCCCTGAGTGTGTGTGTGCAAGGTTACTTAGCTAGGGAATCAGTTACATTACAATTGACTCAATAAAAAGGAAAATCATACATTTGACAGACTTGGACCCGATCTTGAGTTGGCTTGAGTGGCTCGCAGTCTTTTGTGCCTGAAACAGATTAGCCAAGCAAAACACACTGGAAACATGTTTGTCATCATCAAAATCAGATTTGCAACAATCTCCCCCTTTTTGATGATGGCAAATATTTGTAAAGTAGTCTGAAAATAAAAGTAAACTAGGAGATCAAACAAAATAAACATTTTTTAAATTTTCATTTAACAGCTAAAACAATACATGAAACATGACTCAGAAAACAGAAACAGACACGACTACAACTGACTCCCCCTTTTGACATCACAAAAAGGAGGAGGAAAAATAGAACACAGAAATAAAACATAAACAGAACAACTACAAAACAGGAAAATCAGAATTTTTCCTTAATTTTAGATTCAAAAAAATAATGACAGGACGATTGACAGCGCTAAAATCCAGAAAAGGTTGGAAATAATCAACTTTCGTAACTCCGACCCCGGGCACCTTATCGATGCAAACCTCTTTCAAAAACAAAAATCCAATTCAGAAGAAAAGACATTAGATTTGAAAAGAGATCCTTTCAACCCTCATTCCAGAAAAATATCTGATATAATAGTGTTACAAAGTAAAAAATTAGAAATCGGGATTTTCAAAACACAAGCTTTTGAAAATATTAAGTGGCGCACAGATTTCTCTAAGATATTTAACAATCTGAAAAGGAAGAAAGCTTGGTTTGGGCTCATTTTGTGCCTCTTTTTCAAATTGGTTGGCGCTTTGCGCATCTTTTGATTTTTGATACACTTTGTGTATCCAATTTGGCAATTTCACATCTTTTCAGTTTTGGGCTCATTTTATGCCACTTTTTCAAATTAGCTGGTGCACTGCGCATCTTTTATAAGCTTTCATTAAAGAGTCTCAACTGTGAGATTATCTTCCAGACATAGGAGATGACTCTCCGCAGTAAGGAAGAATGATTCACAAAACAAAAGCCATACAACATATGATAAATGCAATCACTTGGTTTAGAAAATCAAACTAATGACTCAAGACTTTGAAAAACACTATTGATATGAGGCAGATTACTGTAGGAAGATAAAATAATCTCTATTTCAAAAACTAACATTTTAATTTTGAAGAGGATTTTTATTCAAAAGAAACTACACACCAGTAAAGGAGTTAGAGGAAGAGAAACAATTATCAATGTTTCTTCCCTTTAACAGATTCAGCGAAGTCAATCACTGCTTACCAGCTTCTAAACCAAAATAAGGTAAAAACTCCCAGTCAAAAATTCAGATCATCAGAAGTAGTGAGCGGTGATCCGATCTTAAAAAGCATAAAAAAGTAAGTGCAAGATATGAACCAGTAAATAAATAAAAACAGGTAGAAAATCACAGCAAAGTAAATACTCAAATCAAACTAATAGTAAGTATAACACAGAAATTAGCAGAAGAAATAAAATCAACTGAAAGCAAATAATCCAACCAAAACTAACTAACAGAAATCAGAAATCAGAATACCAAAACTAACTAACAGAAATCAGAAATCAGAATACGAAAACTAACTAACAGAAATCAGAATACCAATCAGAACAATCATAAATCAGCAGTCATCAGAATCAAGCATTTATATCAGTCACTCCTAATCTGGTTCTCAAAATGCTGAATGAGTCAAAGGCCAGTGGTTTAGTGAATATGTCAGCCAGCTGATTTTCAGTTGCTACGTGATGTAGCTCAATGTCCACTTTTGTAACATGGTCCCTAATGAAGTGATGCCTAATATCAATGTGTTTAGTCCTAGAATGTTGGATTGGATTCTTAGAGATACAAATGGCACTAGTATTATCACACAGAACAGAAATTGTGCCAATAGGTACTCCTAAATCCAAGACTTGTTGCTTCAACCAAAGAACTTGGGCCACACAACTTCCTAAGGCAATGTACTCAGCTTCAGCAGTGGAAAGTGCAACTGAGTTCGGTTTTCTTCTGGACCAGGAGACTAACGACTGTCCTATGAATTGACAAGTCCCAGAAGTACTCTTCCTATCCACCCTACACCCCGCAAAATCAGAATCAGAATATCCAATGATCTCAAAAGAGGTGCTGTGCCTAGGGTACCAAATTCCTAGGTTTGGGGTTCCTAAAAGATATCTAAGAATTCTCTTAACAGCAGTCAGGTGGGACTCTTTAGGATCAGCCTGAAACCTAGCACAAAGGCAGACACTAAACATGATATCAGGTCGGCTAGCAGTCAGGTAAAGCAGTGAACCTATTATCCCTCTATACTTCTTCTGATTAATAGATTTTCCATTTAAATCCTTATCTAACTGAACTGAGGAGGGCATGGGAGTATTGATTGGCTTGGCTTTGTCCATTTCATATTTCTTTAAAATGTCCTTAGTGTATTTTGATTGATTGAGAAAGGTTCCATCATCCGTTTGCCTTATGCTAAACCCCAAAAAGTAGGATAATTCTCCCATCATACTCATCTCAAACTCCTTACTCATCGTTTTAGAAAACTCTTCACATAAATATTTATCAGAAGATCCAAAAATTATATCATCAACATAGATCTGGACAATGAGTAAGTCATCCCCTAATCTCCTCAGAAAAAGGGTGGTGTCTACGCTCCCCTTAACAAACTCTCTTTCTAACAGGAATGTGCTAAGCCTCTCATACCAAGCTCTGGGTGCCTGTTTCAATCCATATAAGGCCTTTTTTAATTTATAGACATGACTTGGATATTGGGAACTCTCAAAACCTGGGGGTTGTTCTACAAAAACATCTTCTTTAATTACCCCATTTAAAAAGGCACTCTTAACATCCATTTGAAACAGCTTAAATCCCTTATAACAGGCAAAGGCTAGTAGCACTCTAATGGCTTCCAATCTAGCTACAGGGGCAAAAGTCTCCTCAAAATCAATCTCTTCTATCTGATTATACCCCTTAGCCACCAATCTTGCCTTATTTCTCACCACCACACCAGAATCATTCATCTTATTCTTAATAACCCACTTGGTTCCCACAATACTTTGATTTTTAGGTCTTTCTACTAACTCCCAAACATCATTCCTTACAAATTGATTCAATTCTTCATGCATAGTTAAAATCCAAAATTCATCCGACAGGGCTTGATTGATGTTGGTGGGTTCAGTCATTGAGATAAAGGCAGAATGGTTTACTTCCTTCCTAAGTCCATGCCTAGTCCTAACACCTTTAGAAGGGTCTCCTAAGATCAGTTCTTTAGGATGACTCGAAGAATATCTCCAATCTCTAGGCAACTCAGTTTGAGGTTCTACCCTTTCCTCCAAATTTATATTTCCAACTCCTTGGGTAACCTCAACAATCTCTTCATCTTCTACTTCAGATCTAGACTCCTTAGGATCAGATTCATCAAACACTACATGGGTTGTTTCTTCCACCACCAAAGTCCTCCTATTGAACACCCTAAAGGATTTCCCCACACTTGAATATCCTAAGAACACTCCTTCATCAGATTTGGGGTCAAATTTTCCTAAGGGTGACTTCCCGTTGTTCAGAATGAAAACCTTATAGCCAAAGACATGGAGATGGGACAGATTTGGAGTTTTACCCTTAATGATCTCATAAGGTGTCTTGTTCAGTTTGACTCTCACATTCACCCTATTCAGCACATAACAGCCAGTGTTCATCGCTTCAGCCCAAAAGTATTTTGAAAGTGAATACTCGGTAAGCATGGCTCTAGCGGCTTCCACTAAGGTCCTGTTCTTCCTTTCAGCTACCCCGTTCTACTGAGGGGTCCTAGGAGCTGAAAAATTGTGACTAATCTCATGATCCTCACAAAAACTTCCAAATCTTTCATTTTCAAACTCCCCTCCGTGATCACTATGGATGGTAATAATCTCACATCCTAACTTCTTCTGAATCCAAGTAGAGAAGGATCTAAACTCATCAAATGACTCAGATTTATGTGACAAAAACTTAACCCAAGTGAACCTCGAATAATCATCTACAATCACAAAACCATAGACTCTCCCCCCTAAGCTGGCAGTGCTAATGGGTCCAAAGAGGTCCATGTGAAGAACTTCTAAAGGTCTAGAGGTGCTAATATCCTTAACAGAGTGAAAAGAGGACTGGACTTGCTTCCCCAACTGACAGGCATCACACAGGTGATCCTTAGTGAACTTAAGCTTGGGCACACCTCTAACTAAGTCCTTTTGGGTGACTCTCCTAAGGGTTTTCATACTGGCATGACACAATCTCCTATGCCATAACCAAGACTCATCAGCAGCAGTTTTTAAGCAAATTGAATTATCAGATTTAATGCTACTTACATCCAGCTTGTAGACGTTGTTGATCCTTTGCCCCTGCAAAACAACTTCATCATTTAAGCTTAAAATACAGCCAGTGGGCAGGAATTTGATGCTGTATCCCTTGTCACAGAGTTGACTGATGCTCAGTAGGTTGTGTTTCAGTCCATCTACAAGCAAAACATTATCAATCATAAAGTTCTTTGAATCACCAGTTATACCTGTGCCTACCACCTTCCTGGTGGTGTTATCTCCAAGTGTAACCTTGCCTCCAGCTCTGGCCTCCAGCGAAATGAACTGATTTGCATCTCCAGTCATATGTCTAGAACATCCGCTGTCTAGGTACCACATGCTCTCATGAGGTCTTGTGTGAGAGCACACCTACAAAAGTATCAAACGTCAGTCTTAGGAACCCAAACAGGTTTGGGTTCCTTCTTATGAAAAGAAGAATGTAATGCATGCGTGCTGTGCTGTGAAACAGGTAGTTTGGGTTTCCACACCCAATGTGTACTACGGTGAACAGTGCAGGTGTGAGAAATATGTCCTAACATGCCACATGAAAAACATCTAACACCAGGAAAATGGTTAACTAATCTATGTGGATGATGATGCCTCTTCCTAGATGTATATGAAATATGCTTTGAAGAACTTGCAACAGATTTTTCGAAAGGTGGCGGTGCATAAAACTGTTCAAAAGTAGGCGGTGTTTTGTTCTTTTCAAAAGCACTGATCTTTACTTTCAAAAACTCATTTTCTTTCTTTAAACTTGCAATTTCAAATTTCAAGGTTCCCTTGCTACTTTCTACTTTACATGCCATTGTATCTAATTCTTTAAAAGCTCTTTCTAAGTCCACATGCGTAGTTTTCAATGAATCATGCTTTGAAACTAAATCAGAATATTTTTTATTCAACTCATCGAATTCATCAAGCAAAGACATGTGATTTGAATCAAGTGTGGAATGATCTTTAACTACAGAATCATGCTCTTTTTGCAAAGTTAAGTAATCTAATTTTAAACTAGCATGAGTTTTCTTAAGCTTCCTATATGATGTATGAATTCTTTCAGAAACTTTAAATAATTGATCGTAGGTAAGCTCACATACCTCTTCCTGATCCGACTGACCAGGGTGATCATCAGCCATAAGACACAAGTTTGTTTCCTCCTCTTTAGCTTCAGTCTCAGAAGAGTCGGATGCAGAGTCTGCCCAGAACGCCTTCTGAATCTACTTCTTGTCCTTTCTGAACTTTGGTTTCTCCTCACCCTTCTCCTTGCTTAGGTGAGCTTTAAGTGTTGGACAATCAGCCTTAATATGTCCAGGCTTCCAGCATTCAAAACAAACAGATTGAGATGAACCCTTAAAATTTGTATTGGACTTACCCTTGTTCCACTTCTGATAGTTCTTATGTTTCTTCCTTACAAAGCTTTTGAATTGCCTTGTGATTAAGGCAACATCATCGCTATCAGACCCGGAAGTGCTAGCATCTGAATCCTTGGCCTTTAGTGCCACTGTCTTCTCTTTCTTGCGTTCACCTACATCAAGTTACCTTTGGTTCCCCCCTTGCTCGTAAGCAATGAGTGATCCAAGTAAGCTGTCAATAGAGTAAGTATTTAAATCTTTAGATTTAGTAATAGCAGTAATCTTAGCATCATAAGAAGCAGGCAAACATCTTAGAATTTTGTTCACTCTTTCGGAGTTAGTAAGTTCTCTACCTAGAACATGCAAAGAGGTAACAATCTGAGTGAACCTAGTGTACATTTCTTAAATAGTCTCACTAGGTTTCATGCGAAAAAGTTTGTAATCATGTAACAAGATGTTTAACCTAGACTGTTTGACTTCAATTGTACCTTCGTATGTTATGCATAATCTATCCCAGATTTCTTTTCCCGTTGTACAAGTAGAAACACGCATATAGTCTTCAGATTTTAAAGCACAAAAGAAACAGTTCAAGCATTTTGCATTTAACTGTGCTAAATCACGATCATCAAATGTCCAATCAGCAAAAGGCAATTCAGTTTTCACATTATTAATCAGTCTAAAAGGTGGTTCGTATCCGTCTTTAACTAACATCCACATGCGATAATTAATAGATTGCAAAAAAGTAGACATGCATGTTTTCCAAAAATCAAAAGGAATATTATCAAACAACGGTGGTCTTGTAATAGAATATCCTTCAGCAGTATTACGATTGTTACAGTTAGCCATGGATCAAATTCAAAAGTTTTTAAACCTAAATTTTGAATCCCGCTCTGATACCACTTGAAAGTTCGATAGGGATGTTAAGCCCTAGTGAACTAGTCCCGAGGCTAACCAAGAGGGGGGGTGAATTGGTTATTTAAAAATTTCACGATAACAATGAAAATCTTTTTATAACGTGCAGCGGAAACGAATTAAAACAACGATAAAAAGATCAACCACAGATATTCACCCAAGCAGTTAATATCAGAAAAGTAAAGTGCAAAACTGAATCAAAAAAGCAAACCAGATTTTATAGTGGTTCGGTCAACTTGACCTACGTCCACTCCCCGGAGCCTCCCCTCCGGGTATTGCACTAAACAAAAGTGTCTCTCCTTTTGCTCCCACAGCAAGGCGGAGAAGCCTGTACAAACACCTCCTTTTCACCACACGGTGAGGCAGAGAACCCGACCTCCTTTCGCTTCCTCCTGAAGCAGGCAGAGAACCTTCGAACTCGTTTCGCTTCCTCCTGAAGCAGGCAGAGAACCTTCGAACTCCTTTTGTTTCCGCCTGAAGCGGGCAGAGAACCCTGGATCTTCTTGCGAACGATCCTCCCACGACGAACACCGACTAGACGAAAGACGACGAGCGGAGAAGATGACTCTGATCCGTGCTTGGAGCAACCTTAGTGAATCCCTCACTAACTCCCCCTCACAAGATCTTCTCTCTCTCTCTCCCAATTCTCTCTCTCTAGGGTTTCTCAGGGAAGGAAGGCAGCAAAAGATTTTTCCAAAAATTGGAAAAAGTTCTTTTAAAGGAGGGCTTAAAATTTGCCCTAAATCTCAACTGGTCGGCCAAGATCGTCCAGGACGATCGATCGATCGTCCTATACGATCAGTTCAAATTCACCTGTTCCAGCCTGGACGATTAGTCTCTTCTGGATGATCAGTAGAAAAAGTTGTTCATATCATCCCGTACGATCCTGCGATCGTCCGGGACGATTAGTGCAAATCGGGGAAAATCGTCCAAAAGACAGTTCGGGTCGTCCAGTGAAATCTGTGCTGGACGACCAAAAAATGACTTGATCGTCCAGGACGATATGGACATCGTCCTGTACGATTAGTTCAAAAAGGCCCTAAATCGTCCGGTACACAGTTCGGGTCGTACAGCTGTAATGCACTAGACGATCACGATCGTCCGGGATGATCCTGCGATCGTCCAGGACGACGTGATCGTATCAATTAAACATTAATTGCTTTCCTTAATTACCAGACTAATTTAGGCATGATTGTTGTGAATCGTCTAGGACGATACACGTATCGTCCGGGACGATCAGACCAAAATACTTAAAATAAAACTTGCCTAACTTAATATGGCGGCTGAGAATTTCTGATTTGGGCATATCGTCCCGTACGATCCGGATATCATCCAGGACGATCTGCTTAATCAGACCCTCTTAACTTAGTCGCCCTAATTAGGGTTTCTGTTTTGGCTGGATCATCCAGGACGATGTGAAAATCGTTCAGGACGATCTGAACAAAATTTTAACAGAAACTCTAATTCACTCAATCTCTCTCCCTGAGTGTGTGTGTGCAAGATTACTTAGCTAGGGAATCAGTTACATTACAATTGACTCAATAAAAAGAAAAGTCATACATTTGACACACTTGGACCCAATCTTGAGTTGGCTTGAGTGGCTCGCGGTCTTTTGTGCCTGAAACAGATTAGCCAAGCAAAACACACTGGAAACATGTTTGTCATCATCAAAACCAGATTTGCAACAGTTTGTGAATTTCTCTCACTAAGTCTTTTTGGATGATTTTTTAAGGCTACTCATGCTTGCATGACACAATCTTCTATACCACAACCAAGATTTATCAAGAATTATTTTTAAGCAAAATGAAGCAGCACATTCAATATTATTTAAATCAAGTATGTAGATATTGTTGATCTTTTTTCTTACAAAATAATCTTATCATTTAAGCTTTTAATGCAGCTGGTTGACAGAATTTTATGCAGAAGCTTTTATTATAGAGCAGGCTGATGCTAAGCAGATTTTGTTTCAAGCTATTTACAAGTAAAATATTTTCAATGATGAAATTTTTTGAATTGCTAATTATACCTATGCCACCACTCTCCTAGTGGTATTATGACCAAGTGTTACCTTGACTCCTACCCTTTCCTCTAATGAAATAAATTATTTTTTATCTCCAATCATATGCCTTGAACATCTACTGTCCATATACAACATGCTCTCACATGGCCTTTTATGAGAGCACCCTACAAAATCATCATATGTTAGATTTAGGAACTCAAACAAGTTTGGGTCCCATCTTATGGAAAGAAGAATGAAATGTAAGCATGTTATTATTTTCAGAACCAGAAGAATCAGTGTTAGAATCATTAGCCTTTAAAGCTACAATTTTCTCCTTTTTCTTCTCACCTGCATCAAGCTGCCTTTGGTTCACTCTTTGCTCGTAAGCAATAAGTAATCTAAGTAATTTATTAATTGAATAAATATTCAGATCCTTAGATTCAGTAATGGTAGTAATTTTTACATCAAAGGAAGAAGGTAAAAATTCCAGAACCTTGTTTATTTTTTCATAATTTATGAGTTCTCTTCCTAAGGCATACAGGGATATAACAATTTGTGTAGACCTAGAATATATTTAAGAAATAGATTCATTAGGTTTCATGCGAAATAGTTCATAATCATGGAGTAAAATGTTCAGCTTAGATTGTTTAACTTCATTTATACCTTCATATGTTATGTATAGTTTGTCCCAAATTTGCTTGCAAATAGAATAAGTGAAAAGACGCATAAAATCTTCAAATTTTAAGGCACAGAAAAAATAATTCAAACACTTAGCATTCAGTTGTGCTAGATCTCTATCATCAGAAGTCCATTCATTAAAAGGAATTTTAGTTTTAACATAATTTACTAATCTATATGGTGTATAACAACCTTCTTTAACTAGCATCCACATGCGATAATCAATTGATTGTAAAAAGGTGGACATATAAGTTTTTTAAATAATAAAAGGAATATTATCAAATAGAGGTGGTCAAGTAATTGAATATCCTTCTACAGTGTTTTTATTAACAAAAGTAGCCATGGATCTTAATTTAAAAGTTTTCTAAAACTTAATCTTATGAATCCCTCTCTAGTATCACTTGAAAGTTTGTGAGGGTTATTAAATACTAAAGAACTATTCCCAAGGCTAGCCAAGAGGGAGAGTGAATTGGTTATTTCAAAATTTCTTAAAAAGCAAAAATAAAGTCTTTTTAATTATTTTAAAACAAACAACTTATACGAAAGCATATAACAAAATCAGAGATTTTAAATATAGAATAAATAACAAAGAATTATGAAAATTAAATGCAGGAAAAATAAATAGAATGTACACACCAAATTTATAGTGGTTCGATCAATTTAACCTATATCTACTCCCCAGAACTCTCCTTTCCAGGTATTGCACTAAAAGTAGTCCCTTTGCCCCCATAATAAGGCGGAGAAGCCTTTACAAAATCTTTCCATCAACTTGGTGAGGTAGAGTACCTTGAATCCTTTTACTCCCACCTGGAGTAGGCAGAGAACATGGAAATCTATTTTCACCCTCATGGTGAAGGCAGAGAACCTGGGAATCCTTTTAGTCCTCCTTGGAGTAGGCAAAGAACATGTAAATCCTTTACTCCCTTCTAGAGTTATCAGAGAATCTAGATCTGATGCTGATGAAGATCTCCCTCAGAGCCACCAAGGAACCAGGATAGTAGCTTGAAGAAGATGATGAACATCTTACTTAAAGAAACTTTTGTGAATCCCTCATAACTCCCCCTCATATGGATCTCTCTCTCTCAAGCTCTCCCTCTTCTTTCTCTAAGCTCTCTCTTAGGAGGACTAAACAACAAAAGATTTACTCAAGGGTTAATATAATTGCTTAAATAGGGAGCCTCCAAAAGAAGACCTAATATTAATTCTGAAAGTTTGTTAGGGATGTTAAACCCTTAAGAACTAGCCCGAGGATAACCAAGAGGGAGGGGGTGAATTGGTAGTTTTAATAATTCTTGAGCAAAATAGATTTTGAAAATCTTTTCAGATGTTTTAAAATAATTACAATTTCGCGATGATGTGGAGATGTTTAACAAAACAAAATAATAACTTCAATTACATGATCATACACAAGAAAGTAAAGTGCAAAAAATAATCAAAAAGAACACACCAGATTTTATAGTGGTTATGTCAACTTGACCTATGTCCACTCCCCGGAGCCTCCCCTCCATATATTCTACTAAACCAAAGTGACTTTCCTTCTGCACCCGCAGCATGGAGGAGAAGCCTTTACAAAACTTCTTTCCACCGACCCGTTGAGGCTTAGAACCCAGACTCTTTTTTCTTCCTCCTGAAGCAGGCAGAGAACCTTACCTTCTTTTGCTTCCTCCTGAAGCAGGTAGAGAACCTTACCTCCTTTTGCTTCCTCCTGAAGCAGGCAGAGAACCTTGATGTTCTTGCTGACGATCCTTCCCGTAGAGACACCAAGGGACAAGGGATGACGACTAGAGACGATGACTTGAATCCTTGCTTGGAGTAACCTTTGTGAACACCTCATAAATTCTCTCTCATAAGATCCTCTCTCACTCTCCCAAGCTCTCCCTCTCCCTCTCATGAATCTCAATGGTGAGGACAACAGCAAAAGATTTTAATAGTAGAAAGAATGAGACCCTAAATAGAAGGGCTCAAAAATTATTTTAAATTTCAACTTACCATCAAAGATCATCAAGGATGATCCTACGATCATCCTGTACGATCAGTCTAAATCAGACCCTTTTGGTCTGGATGATCTGGCTCGTCTGGATGATTAGAAGACATGGTTTTTTCTATTTGTCCGGGATGATTTTGCGATCTTCTTGGATGATTAGTTCAAAATTAGAATATCATCCATAGGACAGTTTGAGTCATCTAGGAGCAAATCTTGGATGATTAAAAGAGAATGACTTGATCGTCCAAGACCATATGTATATCATCCTGTGCGATTAGTTCAAAATTGCCCAAAATCATCTCACATATAGTTTGGGTCGTACAAGACAACCACGCTGGAAGATTTCAAAATGACTTAATATCCAGGATGATATTGATATTCCCATACGATTAGTCAAAATTGAGAATATCATCCGACAGATAGTTCGGGTCATCTAGGTTAAATACATTGTAAGGTCAGGATTTCTAATTGATCATCTAGGATGATATGATTGAATCAATTAAACCTTAATTACTTTCCTTAATCACCTGAATAATCTAGGAATAATTATAATGAACTATCCAAGATGATACACATAACATCCAAGATGATCAGTCCAAAATACTAAAAATAAAAACTTGCCTACCTTAGTCTGGCGGTTGAGATTTTCTGATTTGAGTATATTGTCCTGTACTATGTGTGTATCATTCAGGATGATCTATTTAATCAGACCAACATAACATGGCTGCCCTAATTAGGGTTTCTATTTTAAATGGAATATCTAGGATGATATGAAAATCATCTAGGACAATATGAACAAAATTTGAACAAAAACTCTAACTCATTAAAACTCTCCCTCTGAGTGTATATGTGCAAGGTTACTTAGCTTGGGGATCTATTACATTACACTTGACTAAAAAAAGGTGAAAAATTACATTAAAATTGAAACACATACAGATTGACTCGATCTGGAGCTGGCTTGAATTGCAATTGATCTGGTGAACCTAAAAGGTTAGGCACTCAAACAGAAATAAAAATATTTACTATCATCAAAATCATAATCCTTGAATCTAGATTTGCAATAATCTCCCCATTTTTTATGATGGCAAACATTTTTTTGATAATTCCAAATTCATTAAATAAAAATATAGCCATGAAAGCTAAGGAATGCAATTTTTATTAGCTAGGCGAATAGTACAAGAACACTGAACATTTGAACATTGATAATTCAAAATGTACAATGACCCAGAACACAAATAACTCCCCCTTTTGACATCTAAAAAAGGGGGAAACAGCATGTAGACACATAAAAACATAGTACAAAACTAACACTAAAAAATAGGAAAAGCAATCAAACTAGTAAAAGAGGGATCCTGATCAGATGGAGGAGGTGGTGGTGGTGGCTGAAATAACTGTATAGGGTGGAAAACTATTCTCCAAACCAGGCCATATCCTGGTCATGCTGCTACTACTGCTGGGCTACGTAGGCATTGAATCGATTCACATCCTCAACATGCTACTGTTCCTAGGTAACCATGTAGGAGTCAAAGTGTGCTTCCCACTGGTTAAACTTGTGCACCAGGTGATTTAACGGTGATTCTATATGGAGAGGAACAGGTGCAGCAAGTTCAGGAGCAGCTTCTTTCTCTTCTCCCTCAACATCTGTACTGGGCTCTGGATGAAGTCTAGTACTGTGAAGAACCTGGAAAGAGTTATTAGAGTAGAAGGAAGGAGGGATATTTACTAGAACTGGATATTATAGATTATATTTTGTTTCAAGAGTATAGGTAATGAGGTGTCCTAAGGCTAGATTTGGGCATCTTATGTGGCCCAGATCCTTAATGCTAGTGAGGTGTTCAATGTAGAAAAATAGGAGATCGGTAGCATTGAAATCATGATGGGCCATAATGTGGTAGGTTGTCATGGAGAGTAAAGGGGTGATTTGGATACGATCCCCAACCTTTAGAATGATAGAGGAGTGAAGGATATGCTGGATTGTCCTAGCATCCTTGACTAAGAAAGAGCAAGCATTATCATAGTATGGGGCATTGGTGTTCCTAAGAAAGTGATTGGTGATACTCCAATAAAAGTCAGGGTCAGAGGATAAAAGATGGAGCTTATTGCCAGTAATGGATAGTTAGAGAATATCATGAAAGTCTAGGTGGTTAATTTTACGGGGTGTCGATTATCATAAGAGCGGAGGGCGATGTAAGAAGAATCGATGTGAAGATTCGTAAAGAAAATATGGAGAAAATCAGTGCTAAATAAAAAAGCAAGAGTTAGAATAAAGGTGAGGGAGGTGTGAGCGAAAGGTCCAGTACCAAATATGTGAGAATGTGTGGATTCATAATTTTGGAATGAGTGATCCCCACATCAAGATATCACTAGAAGGCAGCCTGATCGGCTGTATCAGGAAAGCAGGGATCGACACTCCCCTGGGAGGACCTAGCACCCTGTTGCTTAGATCTCTAGCCACCAGTCATAAGAAGAGGATTATATGAGAGTAGAAAGCAAAGTTTTGTGAAATAATGGCTCAAACCAATCGTTTAAATAGAAATCAGCCATATCATCTAGGACGATCACAGGATCGTCCAAGATGATAAATAATAATAATTGCATCCAGGACGATTGGTCAAAAAGGCGGTCGGATCATCCAGGATGATTAGATATCATCCAGGATAATTAAACATATGTGATCATCCTGAGGAGTCAAGCTGGATGACTATTGATGAAAAGTATCATCCAAGATGATTAGGTGGATCGTCTAAGATGATATGCAATAAATGGATCAGACGGGCTGAATTTAAATCATCCAACTACTGCCACGTGGATCGTCCAGGACGATGAGGTGTATCTTCTAGGATGATCACCAATAATTGGTATATATCAATCATTTGATCATGATGGGTATGATTTAATCAGATCATCCAGGACGATGTGGGGATCGTCGAGGACGATGTGACGAAAAAATGAAAAAAAGATGAAGGATGGAGAGGAATGATCAGGGGACCAAAAAATCACAACAAAATTAAAACCAAACCAATGAAAAAGAAAAATAGAAATGAGAAAACAATATTAAAAACACAAAGTTTTTTTTTGAATTGATTTGCTCTAGTAAATCAGAATTTTTTCTTAATTTTCGATTCAAAAGCCAATAAGAAGGAAATTGACAACTCTGAAATCTAGTAAAGTTAGAAAATTAATTTTCATAACTCCTACCTTGGACACCTTACAGGTTCAAATTTCTTTCAAATAAAAGTCTAATTCAGAAGAAAGAAATTAGATTTGAAAAGAGATCCTTTCAAGCCTTGTTCTAGAAGAAATATCTGATAAAATAGTATTACAAAGGAAGGAATCAGAGATCATAATTTTTCATCTCAAGTGTTTGAAAATATTAAGTGGCACATGGATTTTTCTAAGATTTTTAAAGATCTGAAAGGGAAGAAAGCTTATTTCTTTGTGGGCTCATTTTGTGCATCTTTTTCAATTTATTTGGCGCACTTTACGCATCTTTTGATTTTTTATACACTTTGTGTATCTTACCATTTTTTTGGCATCATTGCGTATCTTTTCATTTTTGGGCCCATTTTGTGCCTCTTTTAATTTCTTTTGCAAGCTTGCTTCCTTTTATAATCTCTAAAAAATCTTAGTTGTGAAATTACCTTCCAGACATAAGAGAAGAAAACACTCACTCTCTACAGTAAGGAAGAGTAATTAACAGAATAAAATCATAGTTTATATAATAAGTCCAATCACCTGATTAAGAAAAATATAAACATGATTTAATGCTTTGAAAATACTATTCATATGAGATAGATTACTGTAGGAAGATAAAATAGATCTCTATTTCAAAAACCAACTTTTTAATTTTAAAAATGATTTTTATTCAAAAGGAATAATACACCATTAAAGGAGTTAGAAGAAGAGAAATAATCATCAATATTTCTTCCATTTAACTATTTCAGAGGAGTCAATCTCTGCTTAGAAGCTTCCAAATAAAAATAAGGCAAAACTCTCAGTTAGAAATCTAGTTTATCAGTAATAATGAGTAGTGATCTGATTCTGAGGACAGTAAAAAGTTAATCAAAAATACGTAGGAAATCACATAAAAAGAAATGATCAAATCGGGAAAACATCAACAACAAAAAGAAAATCAGCAGAGAATAAAAAACAAACAAGAAAAAGATAATCAAATAAAAACAAAAATAACGAATAAACTAAAAAACAAAAACTTTAGAAATCAATAATCATCAAATTCATACATTTATGTCAATCACACCCAATCTGGTCCTCAAAATGCTGAATGTGTCAATGGCCAGTGGTTTAGTAAAGATGTCAGCCAGTTGATTTTCAGTTGCTACATGGTGTAACTCAATGTCCCCTTTTATAATATGGTCCCTAATGAAGTGATGCCTTATGTCAATGTGTTTAGCTCTTGAATGTTGGATAGGATTCTTAGATATGCAGATGGAACTAGTGTTATCACATAGAACAGAAATTATGCCAATATGTAATCCCAAATCCAAAATTTGTTGCATTAACCAAAGGACGTAGGCCACAAAACTTCCTCAGGTAATATACTCAGCGTCAGCAGTAGAAAGTATAATAGAGTAATATTTTCTACTGGACTAGGAGACTAAAGACTATCTTATGAATTGGCAAGTTCCTAAAGTGCTCTTTCTATCCACCTTACATCCTGCAAAATCAGAATCAGAATATCCAATAATCTCAAAAAAAGTGTTGTGCCTGGGATACCAGATTCCTAAGTTTTTGGTCCCTAAGAGATATCTAAGGATTCTCTTAATTGCAGTTAGGTGAGATTCTTTAGGATCAACTTGAAATCTAGCACAAAGATAAACACTAAACATGATATCAGGTCGGCTAGCAATCATGTAAAGCAGTGATCCAATTATTCCTCTGTACTTCTTTTGATCAATAGATTTTCTATTTGAATCCTTATCTGACTGAATAGTTGAACTCATGGGAGTGTTGATTGGCTTGGCTTTGTCCATTTCATATTTCTTCAAGATGTCCTTCGTGAATTTTGATTGATTAAGAAAGGTTCCATCTTCTATTTGGCTTATGTTAAACCCTGAAAAAGTAGGCCAATTCTCCCATCATACTCATCTCAAACTCTTTACTCATTATCTTAGAAAAATTATGACATGAGTTTTTATCAAAAAATCCAAAAAGTATATCATCAAGATAGATCTGGATAATGAGTAAATCATCTCCTACTTTTCTCAAAAAAAGGGTGGTGTCTACGCTCCCCTTAATAAACTCTCTTTCTAGTAGGAATGTGTTAAGCCTCTCATATCAAGCTCTGGGTGCCTATTTCAATCCATATAAGGCCTTTTTTAATTTATAAACATGATTCAGATATTAGGAACTCTCAAAACTTGGGGGTTGTTCTATGAAGACATGTTCTTTTATTACCCTATTTAAAAAGGCACTTTTAACATCCATTTGAAAAAGCTTAAATCCCTTATAATAAAAAAAGGTTAGTAGCACCCTAATGGCTTCAAATCTAGCAACATGGGAAAAGGCCTCCTGAAAACAAATCCCTTCTATTTGGTTATACCCCTTAGCCACCAATCTTGCCTTATTTCTAACCACCACACTAGAATCATTCATTTTATTGTTAAAGACCCATTTGGTTTCCACTACACTTTGATTCTTAGGTCTTTATACTAACTCCCAAACATCATTCCTCACAAATTGGTTAAGTTCTTCTTATATAGCTAAGATTCAAAATTCATCAGAAAGGGCTTGATTAATATTGGTGGGCTCAGTCATTGAGATAAAGGCAGAATGGTTTACTTCCTTCCTAAGTTTGTTCCTAGTTCTAACACCTTTAGAAGGGTCTCCTAAGATCAGGTCTTTACGATGACTCGAAGAATATCTCTAATATCTAGGCAAAGTATTTTGAGGTTCTACCCTTTCCTCCAGATTTATATTTCTAACTCCTTGGGTAATCTCTTTTATTTCCTCTTCTTCCTTAGCTCCAAACTCCTTAGGATCAGATTCATTAAAAACTACATGAGTTATCTCCTTCACCACCAAAGTCCTCTTGTTGAACACTCTAAAAGATTTCCCAACACTTGAATATCATAAGAACACTACTTCATAAGATTTTGGATCAAATTTTCCTAAGGATGATTTCCCATTATTAAGAATGAAAACCTTACAGCTAAAGACATAGAGGTGAGACAGGTTTGGAGTTCTACCCTTAATGATCTCAAAGGATGTCTTATTCAGTTTGGATCTAACATTCATCATATTCGACACATAATAGGTTGTGTTCACCACTTCTGCCCAAAAGTATTTTGGAAGTGAATACTCAACAAGCATGTCTCTAGCAGCTCCCACTAAGGTCTTATTCTTTCTTAGAGCTATCCCATTCTGCTGAGGGGTCCAAGGAGCTAAAAAGTTATGGCTAATCCCTTACTCTTCATAGAATGTTCTAAATCTCATATTTTCAAACTCTCCACCACGATCGCTATGAATGGTTAAGATCTCACAACCTAATTTCTTCTGAATTTAAGTAGAGAAAGATTTAAGTTCATTAAATGACTTAGCTTTGTGTGAGAGAAATCTAATCCAAGTGAACCTCGAGTAATCATCGACAATCACAAATCTATAGACTTTTCCCCCTAAGTTGGTAGTGCTAATGGGTCCAAAGAGATCCATGTGAAGGACTTCTAAAGGTCTAGAGGTGCTGATGTCCTTATGGAGTGGAAAGAGGATTATACTTGCTTCCCTAGTTGACAAGCATCACACGGGTGGTCCATCATGAACTTAAGTTTGGGGACACCTCTAATGAAGACCTTTTGGGTGACTCTTCTGAGGGTTTTCATGCTGGCATAACATAATCTCTTGTGCCACAGCCAAGACTCACCAGTAGCAATTTTCAAGCAAACTGATGTAGCACACTCAATGTTATTTAAATCAAGCATATAAATGTTGTTAATCCTGTTACCCTTCAAAATAGTATTATTATTTAAGCTTATGATGTAAGTGTTTGCCATAAACTTTATGTTGAACCCTTTGTCACAAAGTTGACTGATGCTGAGCAAGTTGTGTTTCAGTCCATCTACAAGCAAAGCATTTTCAATCAAAAGATTCTTGGAGTTTCCAATTATACCTGTGCCCGTCACTTTCCTGGTGGTGTTGTCTCCAAGAGTGACCTTGCCTCTAGCCCTGGCCTCTAGCGAAATGAATTGATTTTCATCTCCAGTTATATGCCTTGAGCATCCACTGTCCGGGTACCACATGCTCTCACGAGGTCTTGTCTGAGAACACCCCTATAAAATCATCAAATGTCAGATTTAGGAACCCAAACAAGTTTGGGTTCCTTCTTATAGAAACAAGAATACAGTGCATGTATGTTATGTTGTGAATCATGTAATTTAGGCCTCCACACCCAACATGAATTACGGTGAATAGTGTAGGTGTGGTAGATGAGTCCTAGCATGCCACATGAGAAACATCTAATGCTAGGAAAAGGGTTAACTAATCTACATGCGTGATAGTTCCTCTTCTTAGGTTTGAATGATCTATGTTTTGATGATTTTAAATGAGATTCTTCAAGTGATGGAGGTTTATAAAATTATGCAAATATAGGAGGTGTTTCATTATTCTTAAAAGCACTAATTTTTATACTTAGAAATTCATTTTTCTTTTTAAGACTTGCAATTTAAAATTTCAATATATGCTCTTCATTATCTAAATCACATGTCATGGTGTCTAGTTCTTTAAACATTTTTTCTAAATCAGAATATGCTATTTTCAATGAATCATGCTCAATAATCAATTCAGAATGCTTTTTATTTAACTCATCGAATTTGTCAAGTAATGACATGTGATTGCTATCAAGTGTAGGATGATCATTTAGAAAAACTTCATGCTCTTTTTGTAAGTTTAAGAATTCCAATTTCAAACTAGCATGCATTTTCTTATGTTTCCTATATGATGAATGAATTTTTTTTGGAAACATCAAGTAATTGATCGTAGGTCAGTTCACATACATCTTCTTAGCCAAACTGACCATGATGATGAACACAAGTTTGTAGTCTCCTCTTCAGCTTCAGTCTCAGAGGAGTCAGATGTAGAATCTGCCCAGAAAGCCTTTTGGATTCGTTTCTGATCCTTTTTGAACTTAGGTTTCTCCTCACCCTTCTCCTTTCTTGGGTGAGCCTTAAGTGTAGAATAATCAGCTTTTCTATATCCTGGCTTCTTGCATTCAAAGCAAACTGTGTTAGAAGAACCATTAAAATTTTTGCTAGACTTAACTTTGTTCCATTTCTGATAGTTCTTGTGTTTCTTCCTTAGAAAGCTTTTAAATTTTCTAGTGATTAAGGCAACATCATCGCTTTTAGACTCGGAAGTATCAGTATCAGTATCATTTGCCTTCAGCGCCATAGTTTTCTCCTTTTTTTTCTCACCTGCATCAAGTTGTCTTTGGTTCACTCCTTGCTTATAAGAAATGAGTGATCCAAGTAAGTTATCAATAGAATAAGTGTCTAAATCCTTGGATTCAGTAATCATAGTTATCTTGGCATCATAGGAAGAATACAAACATCTCAAGATTTTGTTAACTTTTTCATAATTTGTGAGTTCTCTTCTTAAGGCATATAGGGAGGTAACAATTTGAGTGAACTTAGTGTACATTTTAGATATAGACTCACTAAGTTTCATGCGAAAGAGTTCATATTCATGAAACAGGATGTTCAAACTAGACTATTTAACTTCAGTTGTGCCCTCATAAGTGATACACAATTTATCCTAGATTTCTTTGCCAGTTGTACAGGTTGACACACGCATGTAATCTTCAGATTTTAATGCATAGAAAAAATAGTTTAAGCATTTTGCATTCAATTGTGCAAAGTCCGTATCATCATGAGTCCATTCAGTAAAAGGCAATTTAGTTTTAACAACATTAACAAGTCTAAACGGTGCATCATAACCATCTTAAATAAGCATCCACATGCGATAATCAATTAATTATAAAAAGGTGGACATGCAAGTTTTCCAAAAATCAAATGGTATATTATCAAATAAGGGTGGACGAGTAATGGAATTACCTTCAGCGATGTTTCTATTACCAAAGTTAGCCATGGATCAAATTCAAAAGTTTTTTAAAACTTACTTTTATGAATCCCGCTCTGATACCACTTGAAAATTCATTATGGATGTTAAACCCTTATAAACTAGCCCGAGGCTAACTAAGAGGGAGGGATAATTGGTAGTTTTAATAATTCTTGAGCAAAATAGATTTTGAAAACCATTTCAGATGTTTTAAAACAATTATAATTTCATGATGATGTGGAGATGTTTAGCAAAATAGAATAATAACTTCAATCACATGATCATCAACAGGAAAGTAAAGTGCAGAAAATAATCAGAAAAAATACACCTGATTTTATAGTGGTTCGGCCAACTTGAACTACATCCACTCTCTGGAGCCTCCCCTCCAGGTATTACACTAAACCAAAGTGACTCTTCTTCTGCACCCACAACAAGGTGGATAAGTCTTTACAAAACTCCTTTCCACAGACACAGTGAGGTAGAGAACCAAGACTCCTTTTACTTCCTCCTGAAGCAGGTAGAGAACCAAGACTCCTTTTGCTTCCTCCTAAAGCTGATATAGAACCTTACCTCCTTTTGCTTCATCCGGAAGTAGGCAGAGAACCTTACCTTCTTTTGCTTCCTCATGAAGCAGGTAGAGAACCTTGATCTTCTTACTGACGATCCTTCCCGTAGAGACACTGAGGGACAAGGGACGACGACTGGAGATAATGATTCAAATCCTTGGTTGGAGTAACCTTTATGAACAGCTCATAACATTCCCCTCACAAGATCCTCTCTCTCTCCCATGCTTTTCCTCTCCCTCTCAAGAATCTTATAGGTGAGGACAATGACAAAAGATTTTAACAGTAGAAAGAATGAGACCTTAAATAGAAAAGCTAAAAAATTGTCCTAAATTTTAACTTACCATCAAAGATCATCCAGGATGATCCTGCGATCGTCCTGTAAGATCAGTGTAAATCAGACCCTTTTGGCTTGGACGATTTGGTTCCTCTGGACGATTAAAAGACATGGTTTGTTCTATTCATCCAAGAAGATTTTGTGATCATCCTGGATGATTAGTTCAAAATTGGAATATTGTGCAAAGGATAGTTCGGGTCATGTAGGAGAAAATCCTGGACGATTAAAAGATAATGACTTGATCGTCTAGGATGATATGCATATCGTCCTGTAAGATTAGTTCAAAATTGCCCTAAATCATCTTACACACAGTTCAGTTCATGCAGGATAACCATGCTGGATGATTTCAAAATGACTTGAATGACTGTGATGATATTGATATCATCCCATACGATTAGTTCAAAATCGAGAATATCATCTGGCAGACAGTTCGGGTAATCCAGGTCAAATATACTATACAGTCAAGATTTCTAATTGATCATCCAGGATGATCTTGTGATCATCCAGGATGATATGATCGAATCAATCAAGCCTTATTTACTTTTCTTAATCACCTAACTAATCTATGCATGATTATAATGAATAGACCAGGATGAAATATGTATCATCCAGGACGATCAGACCAAAATACTAAAAAAAACTTACCTACCTTAGTCTGGCAACTGAGAATTTTTAATTTGAGCATATCATCTTGTACTATGGGTGTATCATCCAGGGTGATCTGCTTAATCAGACCGACTTAATATGGCTGCTCTAATTAGGGTTTGAAAGTTCATTAGGGATGTTAAGCCCATATGAACTAGTCCCGAGGCCAACTAAGAGGGGGGGGGGGGGTGAATTGGTAGTTTTAAAAATTCATAGGAAAATGACGATTTAAAAAATCTTTTTGAATGTTTTAAAATGTATATAATTACATGATGATGTGCAGATGTTCAACGATAATAGAATAATAATCACAATCACATAATCATCAACAGAAAAGTAAGTGCGAAATATAATTAGAAAGAACACACCAGATTTTATAGTGGTTCGGTCAACTTGACCTATGTCCACTCCCTCGAGTTTCCCCTCTGGGTATTGCACTAATACTAAGTGACTCTCCTTCTACTCCTATAGTAAGGCAGAGAAACCTGTACAAAAACTCCTTTCCACCTACCCTGTGAGGTAGAGAACCTGAACTCCTTTTGCTTGCTCTAGAAGCAGGCAGAGAACCTGGACTCCTTTCACTTCCTCCTAAAGCAGGCAGAGAACTTGAACTTCTTTCGCTTCCTCCTGAAACAGGCAAAGAACCCAGATCTTCTTGCGAATGATCCTACCGTAGAACCACCATTAAGATAAGAGCCAATGATCAGAGAAGATGACTCAGATCCTTGCTTGGAGCAATATTTGTGAACACCTCATAAACTTCCCCTCATAAGATCCTCTCTCTCTCTCCCAAGGTTTTCTTTGGTAAAGAAAGTGGTAAAAGATTTTTCTTGTTGGAAGAAAAAGATCTTAAATAGGAGGGCTCAAAAATTTCCTAAATCTCAACTGGTCATCACATATCGTCTAGGATGATCGAAGGATCGTCCTGTACAATCAATATAAAATCTCATATATCAGCCTGGATGATCTGGTTTCTCTGGACGATTAGAAGATAAAATTTGTTCAGATCGTCCCGTACGATTCTGCGATCGTCCGGGATGATTAGTGTAAATCAAGAATTTCATCCAGAAGACAGTACGGGTCATCTAGGGAAACTTAGGCTGGACGATCTCAAAATGACTTGATCGTCCAGGACGATCTTTCTATCGTCCTGTACGATTAGTTCAAAATAACCAAAATCATCCAGCACATAGTTCGGATCGGCCTACACAAAATGTGTTGTACGATTGAAAAAGACTTGATCATCCGGGATGATATCTCTATCGTCCGGAATGATTAGTTTAAACTCGAGCATATCATCCAGAAGATAGTTCGATTCATCCAGGTGAAATGATCTAGATGGTCAATATTTTACATGTATCATCCCGGATAATATTGTGATTGTCCAGGATGATATGATCATATCAATCAAACATTAATTTCTTTCCTTAATTACCAGACTAATTTAGGCATGATTATAAAGGATCGTCCAAAATAATATACGTATCATCCAGGTCGATCAGACCAAATCTCTAAAAATAAAAATTTGCCTAACTTCATCTGGGGGCTAAGAATTTTTGATTTGAGCATATTGTCCTGTATGATGGGTCTATCATCCAGGACGATTTGCTTAATCAAACCGACTTAACATGGTCGCCCTACTTAGGATTTCTATTTTTATTAGATCATCCAGGAAGATATGAATATCATCCAGGATGATATGAATATCATCTAGGATGATATGAAAAAAATTGAAAATAGAAACTCTAACTCACTAAAACTCTCCCCCTGAGTGTGTGTGTGCAAGGTTGCTTAGCTAGGGGATCAATTATATTACATTTGACTCAAGAAAGGGAAAAATTATATTTAAACATACACGGACCTGATCTTGAGTTGTCTTGAATTATATTTGATCTTTTGTACCTAAAATGTTAGCCAATCAAAAATAGAACACAAAAATGTTTGTTATCATTAAGACTATAATCCTTAAAGCCAGATTTGCAACAATCTCCCCCTTTTTGATGATGGCTAATATTTATTCAGTAGTTTCAAATAAAATAGATAAGAGTAATCAATGCACATATGAGAGAAGGTTTTTTATTTCAAATTTTACTAAACATTGACAAACAGGGATACTAAATATAATAAAAGAAACAACTACAACACAAAATTAGTAAAAGAAACTACTAGTAAGTCAAAAATCAACTCCCCCTTTTGACATCACAAAAAGGAGGAAGAACAGACAAAACAACACAAACAAGAAATATCACAACACAAAAAACTAATAGAGAGGCAGATCCTGATCAGAAGGAGGAGGAGGTGGTGACTGAAAGTAGCTGTGAATGGTGACAAACTGCTCACCAAACCAGGCCATGTCTTGGTCGTGCTACTATTGTTGGTGAGTCATAAAAGAATTGAAGCGAGCAACATCAGCCGTATGCTGCTCCGCTTGTACTGCTACATAGGAGTCAAAGTGAGTCTCCCACTAATTAAAGCGCTGCACCAAGTGATCCAAGGGTGATGTTATATGAAGAGGAGCAGGTGCAACAGGTGCAGCTGGCTCAGGAGTAGCCTCCCCCTCTTCTCCCTCAATATCCACTGCGGGCTCCGGATGAAGTCTAGTACTATGGAGAGTATAAAAAGAGCTGTTAGAGAAGAAAATAGGTGAGATTCTGGCTGGATCTAGATATTAAAAATTGTATTTTATTTTAAGGGTATAATGGATCAGATGTCCTAAAGCTAGATTGGGGAATCTCCTATGGCTTGGATCCCTATTTATAGTCAATTGTTTAATGTAGCAAAAAATTAAATCAAATGCATTAAAGTTGCATTGGGCCAGGATGTAGTAGGTAGTGATGGAGAGTAAAGGAGTGATGTGGTTGTGGTCCCCAGCCTTAGGAATGACGGAAGAGCAAAGGACATGTTGGATTGTCCTAGCATCCTTGGCTAGGGAGGAACAGACCTGGTCGTAGAATTGGGCATTTGTGTTACGAAGGAAGTGGTTGGTGACACTCCAATTAAAATCATGGTTAGATGTTATAATATGAAGCTTATCGCCAGAAATTGATAGTTGAAGAATATTATGAAAGTCCTAGATGGTTAGTTCTATAGGTCGCTGATTAACAAAGGAGTGAAGGGCGAAGTAATCAGAGGTAATGTGAAGATTGGCAAAGAAAACCCTAAGAAGTTTAGTGCTAAAAGGAAAAGCCAGAGTAAGAATAAAGGTGAGGGATGTGTGAGCAAATAGATCAAGTATCGGATATATTAGGGTCCATGGGTTCACAGTTTTGGAGATCATGATCCCAACATCAAGATATCTTTGAAATGCAGCTTGATCAGCTACATCAGGAAAGTGGGGATCAGTAGTTCCCTAGGAGGAACTAGCACCCCGTTTCCTGGATCTCTTACCACCAGCCATAAGAAGATGATAGGATGAAGGATTGAAGGAAGAATGGTGAAAAATGGTGAAGAAAATGGCTATTTAAATAGAAATCATCTAGATCATCCAGGACGATCGCAGGATCATCCAAGATGATATGAGCACTTATGATGGCTAGGATGATTAGTCAAAAGGATGATCGGATCATCCAGGATGATAAGACACATATGATTATCCTGAGGAGACAGGCTAGATAACTTTTGACAAAAAAGTATCGTCTAGGACGATTAGGTGGATCATCCAGGATGATAGGCAATAAATGAATCGGACGGGTAGAACTTAAATTGTCCAACTGCTGCCACATGGATCATCCAGGATGATGAGGTGGATCTGAAAGTTCGAAAGGGATGTTAAGCCCTAGTGAACTAGTCCCGAGGCTAACCAAGAGGGGGGGGTGAATTAGTTATTTAAAAATTTCATGATAACTACAAAAATCTTTTCGATACTTAGCAACGGAAACAAGTAAACAATAACGAAAAGATCAACCAACGATATTCACCCAAGCAGTTTATATTGAAAAGTAAAGTGCAAAACTGAATCAGAAAAGCAAACCAGATTTTATAGTGGTTCGGTCAACTTGACCTACGTCCACTCCCCGGAGCCTCCCCTCCGGGTATTGCACTAAACGAAAGTGACTCTCCTTTTGCTCCCACAGCAAGGCGGAGAAGCCTGTACAAAACACCTCCTTTTCACCACACGGTGAGGCAAAGAACCTGACCTCCTTTCGCTTCCTCCTGAAGCAGGCAGAGAACCTTCGAACTCCTTTTGCTTCCACCTGAAGCGGGCAGAGAACCCCGGATCTTCTTGCGAACGATCCTCCCACGAAGAACAACGACTAGACGATAGACGACGAGCGGAGAAGACGACTCTGATCCGTGCTTGGAGCAACCTTAGTGAATCCCTCACTAACTCCCCCTCACAAGATCTCTTCTCTCTCTCCCAACTCTCTCTTCTCTCTAGGGTTTCTCAGGGAAGGAAGGTAGCAAAAGATTTTTCTAAAAATTGGAAAAAGTTCTTTTAAAGGAGGGCTTAAAATTTGCCCTAAATCTCAACTTGTCGGCCAAGATCATCCAGGACGATCGGTAGATCATCCTGTACGATCAGTTCAAATTCAGCTGTTTCAGCCTGGATGATCTGGCTCTTTTGGACGATCAGTAGAAAAAGTTGTTCATATCGTCCCGTACGATCCTGCGATCGTCCGGGACGATTAGTTCAAATTGAGGGAAATCGTCCAGAAGACAGTTCGGGTCGTCCAGAGAAATCTGTGCTGGACGACCAAAAAATGACTTGATTGTCCCGGACGATAGGGTAATCGTCCGGTATGATTAGTTCAAAAAGGCCCCAAATCGTCCTGTACACAGTTCGGGTCGTACAGCTGAAATGCACAAGACGATCACAATCGTTCGGGACGATCCTGCGATCGTCCTGGACGATGTGATCGTATCAATTAAACATTAATTGCTTTCCTTAATTACCAGACTAATTTAGGCATGATTGTAGTAAATCGTCCAGGATGATACACGTATCGTCCGGGACGATCAGACCAAAATACTTAAAATAAAACTTGCCTAACTTAATCTGGCGGCTGAGAATTTCTGATTTAGGAATATCGTCCCGTACGATCCATAGATCGTCCAGGACGATCGGCTCAATCAGACCCTCTTAGCTTAGTCGCCCTAATTAGGGTTTCTGTTTTAACTGGATCGTCCAGGACGATGTGGACATCGTCCAGGACGATCTGAACAAATTTTTAACAGAAACTCTAATTCACTCAATCTCTCTCCCTGAGTGTGTGTGTGCAAGGTTACTTAGCTAGGGAATCAGTTATATTACAATTGACTCAATAAAAGAAAAAATCATACATTTGACACACTTGGACCCGATCTTGAGTTGGCTTGAGTGGCTCGCGGTCTTTTGTGCCTGAAACAGATTAGCCAAGCAAAACACACTGGAAACATGTTTGTCATCATCAAAACCAGATTTGCAACAGGATCGTCCAGGATGATCACCAATAATTAGTGCATATCAACCGTTGGATCATGGTGGGGATGATTTGAATGGATCATCCAGGATAATGTATCTATCGTCAAAAACGATGTTAGATCGTCCAGGATGATATGAGGATCGTCCAAGACGATGTAAAGAAAATGAAAAAAGATGAAGGATGGAGAGGAAAGATCAGGGATCCAAAAAACACACAAAATAAAATAAAATAAAATAAGATTAAATAAAAAATAGAAATGAGAAAATAAAAGTATAAAAATAACGACTTTTTTTAATCGATCACCTCCAATAAATCAGAATTTTCCCTTGAGTTTCAATTAAAAAACCAATAAGAAGAAAATTGAGATGCTAAAATCCAGAAAAGTTAGAAAATTGACTTTCGTAACTCCTACCTCGGACACCTTACAGGTTCAAATTCATTTCAAACAAAAGTCTAATTCAAAAGAAAATAAATTAGATTCAAAAGGAGATCCTTTCAAGCCTCGTTCCTAAAAAATATCTGATAAAATAGTATTACGAAGTAAGGAATCAGAAATCATGATTTTCAATCTCAAGCTTTTGAAAATATTAAGTGACGCAGGATTTTTCTAAGATATTAGAAGATCTGAAAGGGAAGAAAGCTTATTTCTTTATGGGCTCATTTTGTGCCTCTTTTTCAATTTGTTTGGCACACTACGCATCTTTTGATTTTTGATACACTTTGCGTATTTATTAATTTGGCGATATTGCACATCTTTTCAGCTTTGGGCTCATTTTGATGCCTCTTTTTCAATTTGTTTGGCGTACTGCGCATCTTTTGTAAGCTTGTTTCCTTTCAAAATTATTAAAGAATCTCAGTTGTGAAATTACCTTCCAGACATAAGAGAAGACAAAAACTCACTCTCTACAGTAAGGAGGATTAATTCATAAAACAAAAATTATACATCATATGATAAGTGCAATCACTTGATTAAGAAAACATAACACTGATTCAAAGCTTTGAAAACACTATTTATTTGAGGTAGATTACTGTAGGAAGATAAAATAGATCTCTATTTCAAAAACCAACTTTTTAATTTTGAAGAAGATTTTTTCCCAAAATAAATAATACATTACTAAAGGGGTTAGAGGAAGAGTAACAATCATCAATGTTTCTTCCCTTTAATAGATTCAAAGGAGTCAATCACTGTTTATAAGCTTTCAAACAAAAACAACAAGGCAAAACACTTAGTCAGAAATCCTATTTATCAGTAGTAATGAGCAGTATCTGATTCTGATGAGAGTAAACAGTAAAGAAAAGTAAATAAGAAGAATAAAAGATACACTAAAATCAATAAATGAAAATCAACAGGAAATAATCAAATTAGATAAGCAAATCAAATAATGAAAATCAACAGGAAAAGTAAAATTCTAAAGTGAAACAGTCAATCAAATCAAAAAGAAGCTAAAAGCAAAATGAAAAATAGAAAAATTAGAAATCGGTAATCATCAGATTCATGCATTTATGTCAATCACACCCAATCTAGTCCTCAAAATGTTGAATGAGTTAAAGGCCAGTGTTTTAGTAAAGATGTCAGCTAGTTGATTTTTAGTTGCTACATGATGTAGCTCAATGTCCCCTTTTGTAACATGGTCCCTAATGAAGTGATATCTTAAGTCAATATATTTGGTTCTTGAATGTTGGATAGGATTCTTAGAAATGCAGATGGCACTAGTGTTATCACATAGAACTAAAATTATGCTAACAGGTAATCCTAAATCCAAAACTTGTTGCTTCAGCCAAAGAACTTGGGCCACACAACTTCCTAAGGTAATGTACGCAACTTCAGTAGTGGAAAGTGCAACTGAGTTCTATTTTCTACTAGACCAGGAGACTAAAGACTATCCTATAAATTGGCAAGTTCTAGAAGTGCTCTTTTTAACCACCCTACATCTTGCAAGTCAGAGTCAGAATATCTAATAATCTCAAAAGAAGTGTTGTGCCTACGATACCAGATTCCTAGGTTTGGGGTCCCTAAGAGATATCTAAGGATTCTCTTAACAGCAGTCAGGTGGGATTCCTTAGGATCATCTTGAAATCTAGCATAAAGACAAACACTAAGCATAATATTAAGTCGGCTAGCAGTCAGGTAAAGCCGTGATATAATTATTCCTCTAAACTTCTTCTAATTAATAGATTTTCTATTTGAATCTGTATCTAACTGAACAGTGGAACTCATGGTAGTATTGATTGGCTTAGCTTTGTCCATTTCATATTTCATTAAGATGTCCTTAGTGTATTTTGATTGATTCAGAAAGGTTTCTTCATCCATTTGCCTTATGCTAAACCCCAAAAAGTAGGACAATTCTCCCATGATACTTATCTCAAACTGCTAACTCATTATCTTAGAAAAATTATCACATAAAATTTTATCAGAAGATCCAAAAAGTATATCATCAACATAGATCTGGATAATGAGTAAATCATCACCTACTTTCCTAAGAAAAAGGGTGGTGTCTACGCTCCCCTTAACAAACTCTCTTCCTAGAAGGAATGTGCTAAGCCTCTCATACCAAGCTCTGGGTGCCTGTTTCAATCCATATAAGGCTTTTTTTAATTTGTAAACATAATTAGTACAATGAGAATTCTCAAAACCTGGAGTTTGCTCTAGAAAGACATCTTCCTTTATTACCCCATTCAAAAAGGCACTCTTGACATCCAGTTGAAAAATCTTAAATCCCTTATAACAGCCAAAGGCTAGTAGCACTCTAATAGCTTCCAATCTAGCTACAGGGGCAAAGGTCTCCTCAAAATTAATCCCTTCTATTTGATTATATCCCTTAGCCACCAATCTTGCCTTATTCCTAACCACCACACCAGAATCATTCATCTTATTCTTAAAGACCCATTTGATTCCCACTACACTTTGATCCTTAAGTCTTTCTAATAACTCCAAAACATCATTCCTTACAAACTAGTTCAATTTCTCTTGCATTGTTAAAATCCGAAATTCATCAGAAAGGGCTTGATTGATGTTGGTGTGTTCAGTCATTGAGATAAAGGCAGAATGGTTTACTTCCTTCCTAATTCCATGTCTAGTTCTAACACCTTCAAAAGGGTCTCCTAAGATCAGTTCTTTAGGATGACTCGAAGAATATCTCCAATCTCTAGGAAACATATTTTCAGGTTCTACCCTTTCCTCCGGATTTGCATTTTCAACTCCTTGGATAATCTCTCCTACCTCTTCTTCTTCCTTAACTCTAGACTCCTTAGGGTCAGATTCATCAAACACCACATGAGTTATCTCTTCCATCACCAAAGTCCTCTTACTAAACACCCTAAAGGATTTTCCCACACTAGAATAGCCTAAGAACACTTCTTCATCAGATTTGGGGTCAAATTTTTCTAAGGATAATTTCCCATTGTTCAGAATGAAAATCTTACAGCCTAAGAAATGGAGGTGGGACAGGTTTGGAGTTCTACCCTTAATGATCTCATAAGGTGTCTTATTTAGATTGGATATAATATTTACCCTATTCAACACATAATAGACTGTGTTTACTGCTTCAGCCCAAAAGTATTTTGGAAGTGAATACTTAGTAAGCATGGCTCTAACGACTTCCACTAAGGTTCTATTCTTTCTTTCATCTACCCCATTCTGCTGAGGGGTTCTAAGAGCTAAAAAGTTGTAGTTAATCCCTTGATCCTCATAGAAGGTTTCAAATCTCTCATTTTCAAACCCCCCACCGTGATCACTATGGATGGTAACAATCTCACATCATAACTTCTTCTGAATCCAAGTGGAGAAAGATTTAAATTCATTAAATGACTCAGCTTTATGTGACAGAAATCTAATCCAAGTGGACCTCAAGTAATCATCAACAATCACAAATCCATAGACTCTCCCCCCTAAGCTGGCAGTGCTAATGGCTCCAAACAAATCCATGTGAAGGACTTCTAAAGGTCTAGAGGTGTTGATGTCCTTAATTGAGTGAAAAGAGGAGTGGACTTGCTTCCCTAATTGACAGGCATCACACAGGTGGTCCTTAGTGAACTTAAGCTTGGGGACACCTCTAACTAAGTCCTTTTGGGTGACTCTTCTAAGGGTTTTCATATTGGCATGACATAACCTCCTATGCCACAATCATGACTCATCAGCAGCAGTTTTTAAGTAAATAGCAACATCAGCTTTAAAGAAATTTAAATCAAACATGTAGATATTGTTGACCCCTTTTCCCTGCAAAATAATTATCATTTAAGCTTATAATGCAGCAAGTTGGCAGGAACTTTATGCTGAAGCCTTTATCACATAGCTGGCTGATGCAGAGCAGATTCTATTTCAGTCCATCTATAAGTAAAATATTATCAATAACGAAATTTTGTGAATCACCAATCATACCTGCTCCTACCACCCTCCTGGTGGTGTTGTCTCAAATTGTAACCTTGCCTCCAGCTCTAGTCTCCAGTGAACTGAACTGATTTGGATCTCCCATCATATGTCTTAAACATCTGCTATCCAGGTACCACATACTCTCACAAGGTCTTTTATGAGAGCATACCTACAAAATCATCAAATGTCAGATTTAGAAACCTAAAAAGGTTTGGGTTCCTTCTTATGAAAAGAAGAATGCAATGCATGTGTGCTGTGCTGTAAAACATGCAATTTGAGTCTCCACACCCAATGTGTACTATAGTGAACAGTGCAGGTGTGAGAGATATGTCCTAGCATGCCACAAGAGAAACATCTAATGCCAGGAAAAGAGTTAACTAATCTATGTGGGTGATAGTGCCTCTTCCTAGGTTTGAATGAAACATGCTTTGATGATTTTGAATTAGATTCTTCAAATGGTCGAGGTGCATAAAACTGTGCAAAAGTAGGAGATGTTCCATTTTTCTCAAAAGCACTAATTTTCAATTTTAGAAATCTATTTTCTTTCTTGAGGCTTACAATTTAAAATTTCAAATAATGCTCATCACTAGCTAAGTTACATGCCATGGTGTCTAGTTCTTTATAAGCTTTTTCTAAGTCAACATGCGATGTTTTCAATGAATCATGCTCAATAATTAGTTCAGAATGCTTTTTGTTTAATTAATCAAATTCATCAAGTAAAGACATGTGATTGCTATCAAGTGTAGAATGATCTTTAACCATAACATCATGCTCATTTTGCAAATTCAAGAAATCTAATTTCAAGCTGGTATGGGTTTTCCTAAGTTTCTTATACAATGAATGAACTTTTTTATAAACATTTAGAAATTAATTATAGGTTAGCTCACATACCTCTTCTAGATCAAACCAAGATGATCATCAGCCATCAGACACAAGTTCGTAGTCTCCTCTTCAGCTTCAGTCTCAGAGGAGTTAGATGTAGAATCTACCCAGAATGCCTTTTGAATCTGCTTCTTATCCTTCCTGAACTTGGGTTTCTCCACACCCTTCTCCTTGCTTGGGTGAGCTTTAAGTGTAGGATAATCAGCCTTTATATGTCCAGGCTTCCTACATTCAAAATAAATAATATCAGATGAACCTTTCAAATTTTGACTACTCTTACCTTTGTTCCACTTCTGAAAGTTCTTGTGTTTCTTCCTTAGAAAGCTTTTGAATTTCCTAGTGATTAAAGAAACAACATCGCTATCAGAATCAAAAGTATCGGTATCTGTATCGTTGGCCTTCAGCACTACAGTTTTCTCTTTCTTTTTCTCACCTGCATCAAGCTGTCTTTGGTTCACCCCTTGCTCGTAAGCAATGAGTGATCCAAGTAAGTTATCAATAGAGTAGGCATTCAAATCTTTAGATTCAGTGATTGCAGTTATCTTGGCATCATAGGAAGAAGGCAAACATCTCAAAATCTTGTTCACTTTTTCATAGTTAGTGAGTTCTCTTCCTAAAGCATGTAGAGAAGTTACAATTTGAGTGAACCTAGTATATATTTCAGAAATTGATTCACTAGGTTTCATGCAAAAGAGTTCTTAGTAATGAAGCAAGATGTTCAATCTTGATTGCTTATCTTTAGATGTATCTTTATAATTAATGCATAATCTATCTCAGATTTATTTACCAGTCGTACAAGTAGAAACACGCATGTAATCTTCAAATTTTAAAGCACAGAAAAAATAGTTTAAACATTTTGCATTTAGTTGTGCTAAATCACGATCATCAAATGTCAATTCAATAAAAGCAAATTCAATTTTAATGCCATTTACAAGTCTATGAGGTGATTCATATCCATCATTAACAACATCTATATGTGATAATCAATAGATTATAAAAAGGTGGACATGCAAGTTTTCGAAAAATCAAAAGGTATATTATCAAACAAAGGTGGATGAGTAATGGAATAACCTTCAGTAGTATTTCTATTTCCAAAGTTAGTCATGGATCGAATTCAAAAGTTTTTCAAAACTTAATTTTATGAATACCACTCTGATACCACTTAAAAGTTTGTTAAGGATGTTATGCTCTTATGAACTAGTCTCGAGGCTAACCAAGAGGAGGGGGTGAATTGGTAGTTTTAAAAATTCATTGGCAAACGATGATTTATAAAATCTTTTTGAATGTTTTAAAATGTTTATAGTTACACGATGATGTGTAGATGTTCAACGATAACAGAAAATAATCACAATCACACAATCATCAATAAAAAGGTAAGTGCGGAAAATAATCAGAAAGAACACACCAGATTTTATAGTGGTTCGATCAAATTGACCTACATCCACTCTGTGGAGCCTCCCCTCTGGGGATTTCACTAACACTAAGTGAATCTCCTTCTGCTCCCATAGTAAGGCGGAGAAGCCTGTACAAAAACTCCTTTCCACCAACCCGATGAGGCAGAGAACCTGGACTCCTTTCACTTCTTCCTGAAGCAGGTAAAGAACCTGGACTCCTTTCACTTCCTCCTGAAGTAGGCAGAGAACCTAAACTCTTTTTTCTTCCTCCTGAAGCAGGCAGAAATCCCAAATCTTCTTGCAGATGATCCTACCACAGAACCACCAATAAGACAAGAGATGACTACCGGAGAAGATGACTCAGATCCTTGCTTGGAGCAACCTTTATGAACACCTAACAAATTCCCCCTCACAAGATCCTCTCTCTCTCTCCCAAGCTCTCTCTCTCATAAGGTTTTCTCTGGTAAGGAAAGTGGACAAAACATTTTTTTGTTGGAAGAAAAAGATCTTAAATAGGAGGGCTCAGAAATTGCCATAAATCTCAACTGGTCGTCACATTTCGTCCAGGATGATCAAAGAATCGTCCTGTACGATCAGTGTAAAATCTCATATATCAGCCTGGATGATCTGGTTTCTTTGGAAAATTAGAAGAGAAAATTTGTTCAGATCATCCCGTACGATTCTGTGATCATCCGGGATGATTAGTGTAAATCTAGAATTTTTTCCAGAAGATAGTACGGGTCGTCCAGGGAAACTTAGGCTGGACAATCTCAAAATGACTTGATCATCCAGGATGATCTTTCTATCATCATGTACGATTAGTTCAAAACACCCAAAATCATCCTAGACATAGTTCAGATCGGCCTGCATAAAATATGTTGTACGATTAAAAATGACTTGATCGTCTGGGATAAAATCTCTATCAGCCATTACGATTAGTTCAAACTCAGGCATATCATCCAGAAGATAGTTCAATTCATCCAGGTGAAATGCTCTAGACAGTCAGGATTTTGCATGTATCATCCCGGACGATATTGCGATCGTCCAGGATGATATGATTGTATCAATCAAACATTAATTATTTTCCTTAATCACCAGACTAATTTATGCATTATTGTAAAGGATCATCCAGGACAATACATGTATCGTCCGAGATAATCAAACCAAATCTCTAAAAATAAAAACTTACCTAACTTAATCTAGAGGCTGAGAATTTTTAATTTGAGCATATCATCCTATACGATAGGTCTATTATCCTGGATGATTTGATTAATCAAACTGACTTAATATGGTCACCCTAATTAGAGTTTCTATTTTCACAGGATGATATGAACAAAAATTTAAAATAGAAGCTCTAACTCACTAAAACTCTCCCTCTAAGTGTGTGTGTGCAAGGTTACTTAGCTAGGAGATCAATTACATTACATTTGACTCAAAAAAGGGAAAAATTACATTTAAATATATGCGGACATGATCTTGAGTTGGCTTGAATTGTATTTGATATTTTGTACCTGAAATGTTAGTCAATCAAAAATAGAACACATAAATGTTTGGTATCATCAAAACTATAATCCTTAAAGCCAGATTTGCAACAAGGTTTCTATTTTGAATTGATCGTCTAGGATGATATAACTATCATCCAGGATGATATGAATAAAATTTGAATAGAAACTCAAACTTACTAAAACTCTCCCTCTGAGTGCGTGTGTGAAAGGTACTTAGCTTGGGGATCCATTAGATTACACTTGACTTAAGAAAGGTGAAAAATTATATTGAACCTGAAACAAAAATAGACTGAGTCGATCTTGAGCTGGCTTGGATTGCAATTGATCTTATGAACCTGAAATGTTAGGCACTCAAACAGAAATAAAAATATTTTCTTTCATAAAAATTATAATCCTTCAATCCAGATTTGTTACAAATTCTGGGCTTTTATCATCCAGTATGATCTTTAGATTATCCTGCATAATTAGTATAAAATATCCCTTTCAGCCAAGATGAATTGCATTGCCTTGTACGATTAGTTCAAGAGAAATAGGCTGATTGTCTCGGACGATTAAAATATCACCTTGGATGATTAGTTTGAATCTATTGAATTTAATCTAGTATGATGCCTGGTGATGCCTAATCATCCCAAGTATTTCTCTATTATTTAGGATGAAATGAGTAAATTATCTTGGAGTATTAGTTGAAATATTATAGTATTTTTTTTATATGATAGGTGGTGATCCCTTATCATCCCATACATGTTCTCTATCATCCACGATGATTGTCACCGAACATATTGTACGATAGTATCAAATTAAGTTTTACCATAATTATTCTCATAATTACAGGATTAATTTAGGCATGATTGAGCTTATTCATCTAGGATGATATACATCATTCTGTATGATTAGAATAAAATTTGAAATTTAAAATATTACCTAAATTGTGATTGGTGGTTATTCTTCCCAATCTGAACTGATTATCCTAGACGATAGGGATCATCAAATACGATTAGTTTAATCACTCTTAATCAACTGGGATGCCCTAATAAGGATTTTTATTTTTAATTAAGCATCAAGGACGATATAAATTGTCCTGTATGATTAGGTCAAAAAACTAAAAAAAATTCTAACTCAACAATTCACTCCCTTGATTGTGTGTGTGCAAGGTTACTTAGCTTGTGGTCCACTAGATACATGAATTGACTCAAGAAAGGTAAAAAAATATATTAAGATTGAAATTATAGATAGATTCAACCATAATCTACTCGATCTTGAGCTGATTTACATTGTAGGTGAACTTGTGGACCTAAAAGGTTAGTAAATAGGGAAAACAAAATAGATATGTAGTAATAGAAATAAAAAAGAAAACAAAAATATTTATTTTCATCAAAATCACAATACTTGTACCCAAATTTGTAACACACCGCAACAGAGCCAACATTTTAGTGTCGAGGTATTAGCTCATTTTTCACTGTCGCAATGCCACCTTGTCTAGCACCATGGTGCTTGAGTCCTATTATGTACTTATTATAAATAGTTTTTTAATTCTCTTATTTTTACAATTAAGCCCGTAGAGTGAAAAATTTATACTTTTAAGTGTGTTTCTTTAGTTCCACCTTAGAGTAAAGTCTAAGAGAGGCTAGAGAAGTGTAAGATACATTCTTTAGGAAAATTTAGCCTATATTCTCTAGGGGCATGCATCACCATTGGATTGGCCACCACTAAAATGGTAGTAGTCAATCCACCTAAACATGTCAGCATTGTATGTGAGCTACTCGATTTCCCAATGTTTACGTTAATGGCTCTGATATAGCTAAAAATAAGTATGGTCCATCCACCACTAGAACTAGTCTGATGGAGCACACCATCCGATCATATTTGGGCTACTCAATCCAATGCACGCATGATTAGATGGCCAAAATTGGCTAATTTATTCAATTTAACATCTTACTAATTGGAAGAATGCTTATAACTTTTTATTTGCTTAACAAAATTGAGTTAAATTTTTGTAGGGCTTCTTGGCTATTTCAAACATTATTTCATGAAGTTTGGGGGCTCCTTGACAAGATTGTAAAGTTATTTTAATTCTAGGTTAAAACCAAGTGTTTGAGATTTACCTATAATCAGTGGATGAAATAACATGATTTTGATGTCTTACATTCCTTGGGTGATCCTCTTAATCTTCTTGAAGACCCCAACCTTAGAGAAGCTCTGGGTTGGAAGTTTGCAAACCATAGAGGATTACACATTTATCACCCTTTGATCTCACCACCCAAAAGGTTTTGGATCTTAGGAAGGCTTAGGAAGACTATGAGGAGCTATATGAAGGCAATTCAATCTAAAGAACTAACCCTTCCTTCAAAATATAAGGAGGGATTTATAAGACGGAGTAAATGAAGAATAAATTAAATTCTATGCCTCTGTTGAAAGTTCGAAAAGGTTATTAATCCTATTGCAATTTGCCCAAGGCTAACCAAGAGGGGGGTGAATTGGTAATTAAAAAAAAAATCTCTTGGAAAGTTGAAAACCTTTTTTAAAAAAATTAATTTAAATTTGTATTTAGGCAAAATTAAATTTTCAGAAGAAAATTACTTTTCAACCACAGTAAACAAAAGTTACGAAAAGTAAATGCGATAAAAGTAAAAAATAGAAGGCACCTAATTTTATAGTGGTTCGGTCCAACAAGACCTACGTCTACTCCCTAGACACTCCTTCTCCAGGTATTGCAGCAAAGACTAGTGACTCTTATTTTGCCCCCGCAGTAATGCAGAGAAGCCCTTACAAAATCTCTCTTCCACCACACCGATACGGTAGAGAACTATTTGTCCTTTCACTCTTCTGGTGTCGGCAGAGTGCCATCTTTGTCGTTTCACACCCTCCTGGTGTAGGTAGAGTACCTTCATCCTTTCACACTCTCCTGATATCAATAGAGAACCAATTTATCCTTTCTTACACTCCTGGTAATGGAAGAGAACCAAGCATCCTTTTTCACCCTCCTGGTGATGGCAGAGTACGAGACCTTCTTCTAAAAATCTTCTCTCAAGAGCCTTTAAGGAAGTAGGGAAGAACTATAAAGAAATAGTAAGAGAATCTCACTATTGGGCACCTTTGTGAATCCCCTCACAAATCCCTCTTATAAGATCTCTCACATTCCACTCTCAAAATACTCTCCCAAACACACTCCTTGGCACACTCAAGAAAATTTTTGAAGCCAGTAATTAGGCAGTCAGTTTTTAGGACCCTTATATACAAAGGACAAGAAAAACCATCCAAAAACTAAAAATTTCAAGTTTGATAGACTTGCATCGTACAGTACGATCATACTTCGTACATAAGTACAGTTCAAAAAGTGTTATACAATGTTGTACGAACACCATTTTGTGCTCTGATCGACATCTGTATGAATCCATATCATACCGTATGACAAATTTAAAAAATGAGGCTTTTGTCTGTATAAATGTGTACAAATCCCATTTCATACTCTGATCAGTGTTTGTATATACCCATATCGTACAGTTCGATCAATTCAAAAATGCACCCTTTCGTCTATACAATCATGTATGAACCTCATTTCTTACTCTAATCGACGTCTGTATGAACCCATATTATAAAGTATGATCAGTACAAATTTTTGTTGTATTCATACGAGATGAACTAGATGAACCTAATTTCGTACTCTAATTAGCGTCTAAGATGAATACATTTCGTACAGTACTATCTGAACTTCAAAAATTTTTCTAGACTTGAGTCAATCAGATCAATTTTGGAGGAACACTCAGGACAAATCGTCCCGTACGATCCTAAAATCGTACAGTACGATTAGTTTAAAAAATATAAGTTTTGTCTCACTCCCCCACTGTGTATATACATGGTTACCCAATTGCAATCAAACTCTCTTAGACCTAAGAAAAATAAAAGATATAGACTCCAATTATAACAACCCCTAATCTAATCTGTCTTGAAGTCGTGAGCAGTCTGGAGTATGATTTTCTTGAAACATTAGTACACACAAACAATATAGACCAAATATATCTAATATATGTTAGGAGAAAATAATAATCAATACAATAATATTTTGGTATTATCAAAAACTCATATGATATACAAAAATAGATTTGAAATCTAAAAATACAATAATCTCTCCCTTTTTGATGATGGCAAAACACTGATTATTTGAGTTAACCTTTAAGCTAATTTTTCTCCTAAGCTCCCCCTAAATGAATAACAAATTTAAAAACAAGGGATTCCAATGAAGTTAAAAAAAATCAAAATAAAAAACTATAATAACACACTACACATAATATCAAAGCAAAATAATAATAAAACATCATAAACACAAAACAAAAATACTATCATAAACACAGAAACAAAAACACAAAAACAAAACAACCACAAAAATAATAAGTAACAAATAATACCTGACTCCCCCTTTTGACAATAACAAAAAGGGAAGTACTGCTTGAATGAATGAGTGTTTATGGATAAATTAATGAAGTTGATGAAGAAGAATATTTTAAAGTAATTGTAAGGTACAATATTAACTTCCTAATTTTAAAAAGAAAAATTAAAATTTTAAATCAAAGAACAACTTAAAAAAGAAAAGTCAACTAGGTTCACTGTTCGTTCTAGATATATCAAATAAAGTAATTATTACAGAAAAAAATCAAAATTTTCAAATTCAATAGTAAAACGTTTTGTCGATTAAGTGGATATGTAAAAGAGACAGATGATAAAAGAAAGATAAGTATCAGCTGGCAACATTACGCATCTTTTAAATAGTTTGTGACTCTCTTTGTGCATCTTTTTAGTTTGGGCTAATTTTTTACCTCTTTTGACTTTGGCGTACATTGCACATCTTTTCAAACATGTGTCACACTTTGTGCATCTTTTCAAGTTTAGCACTTTGTGCATATTTTTATTTTTTATGTCTTTCCAAATATCAATAAATCTAAAATACACAATCCAATAATGAACAAAAATAAACATATTGAAAAGAAAATGAAATAAAAATAAGACATCTATTTTGCAATAATTATCACGAAGTAATATTCATCTATAGAAACATGAACTTGATCTTTATACCTTCATTCAACCATAATTTAATTTAAAATATTGAGAGATTAAATTTTGCAAGGCAATTAATTTATAGAGCAATTACAATTAAAATCCCATTCTAAAAATCAAACATAAAAGATTAGAATCCAAGAATATACGCAATCCAAGAAGAGAAAATTCAAACTGTAACTAAACATCATTCTATCTTTTCATTAAAAAGCATCTAATACAAGGATCATCACTCAGAGACTAAAGAAAAATAACATCAATGAGGACTGACACTTGAAGTTATTTGAATCAAAGAACATCAACACTACAATATCTCAAAAGAACAACTACTCTCAAGCAACTCAACTACAAGACCAACACAAAAGTAAATATAAAAACATCAAAAGATCACCACTAAAACTCTGAAGGCCCCTGACTAGGAGGTGGCTGAGGGTTGAATGCAGTGAAGTAGTTATTAATCGTGGCTATATTAGTGTTCATATAGTCAAACTGGCCACAAATCCAACCCATACCTTCCTGATACCTTGCATCCTACTGAGCAAGTGATTCTCAAGTTGATCAAAGTGTTGATCAACATGAGTTTCTAGTCTGTCGAACCGCTGGACCATCTCTTGGTAGTAATTTTAGTCAGATCCAGGTGCAGGTGCAGGGACAGGGGCTCCTTCTTCGTCAGAGTCATCTCCCTCAGAACTCTCTCTCCCAAAAAGTGAATGAAAAGAGGCATCAGTAAAATAGATAGGGAGTTCAGTAGGACCATCAAAATGTACAAGATTGTACTTCCTTTCTAGGATATAGGCCACTAAATATCCTAAAGCCACATTTTTCTTTATCTTATTATTTGGAAGTCCAATGTTAGAAAGGGTATAAAGGTAATCCATGATTAATTGGGCTTCATCTATAGGTTGGTTTGTCATAATCAAATAAGTGACTGTGGATAGAAGAGGAGACATGTTTATACAGTCACCAGCTTTTGTAATAATCGAAGTTCGCAAAACATGCTAGATAATCCAGGCATTTTGGTTTAGAGTGTAAACACGTGGAAAATGGCTCACTTGGGCTACTCCTCTAAGAACCTTATTAACTTCAGACCAGTCGTAGTTTGCCTTAGAAGATAATGAATGGACCTTAATTCCTTGGGTTCTTAGGTGGAGGAATGTGCCTAAGTGTTCCTTGGTGATCTCTACTCTTTCCTTGAAAATATATGAAGTGAACCTTGAGTGGTCTTGATTGAATTTCATATTGGCTTGGAAAAGATGAAAAGTCTCTTTATTTTAGGCTTAGATAAGAGTCAGGATGAAAGAAAAATGAGTTGAGGCGAGTAATGGCATAACAGAGAAATAAATGTCATTTTGCATGAGTAGACGAGAAGGAGTTATTTTTGCAGCTGTATACCTATAAAAAGTATCCTCTTTCTCTTTAGATGAAAGTTTTCATCCATACCGGTCCTAGAGGAAGAGGCCTTAGAGTGGGGTCGCTTGCTGCTACTAGCCATAAATTAAACTAGATCTCAAGAGGGTTTGGTAATGGATGAGAAGGCGATGAATAACTTCTCCAAAGACCCTTCTATTTAAAGAAAAATGACCCATCGTATAGTACAAAATATGGATCATACGTACAATTTAAATTTCATACGGGATAAAATTTATTTCATACATATGAATGAAAATAGCAAAAAAAAGGCTTTTAGTATAACACTATTTTCGAGGCATCCTTTTGTATAGGCTTTTTGACCATTTGATCATAAATATGAACATTTGTTCGTCCAGGACAATCAGAATATTAAAGATCATTTAATGACAATTAGGCTTGTCCCCCACTTAAAACTGACACCTCGATTATACAGATGAAATACAGGTTCATACGTACGATTAGAAATAATAACTAACATCAATTATAAAACCATCCCCATGCATACAGTACAAAACTGCACACATCGTACAGTACAATGATGTCATCATACTGTACAAACCATTTTGAAAACTCTATTTTAACACCTCAACTAAAAAAATTATTATGCTCAAGCTATAGAATTCGTATAGTATGAAAATAATTTCATATAATATGACAATAACACTTAAAATAAAATATGATAAACTAAAAAACCTTTCAAAGCCAATCATTTTGATACTAATGACATGTAAAATTATCAAAAATAACACCAACAATAAATCACTAAACAGAAAACAAATAAAAATAAATAAAGCAAAAATAAAACCACACAAACTTTGATTAACAAATACTGAATATAAACAACAACAAATCAAGTTTGCAGAATTTCAATTTAAGCATTAAGATTTATCGCACCTAGCCTTGTTCTTAAAATTCTAGAAGTGTCAAAAGCTAGTGGTTTCGTAAAAATGTCTGCAAGTTAATTTTCAGTAGTAACATTATGCAGTTCAATTTCTCCTTTGGCTTCATGATCTCTAAGGAAGTGATGCCATATGTCTATATGCTTGGTTCTAGAATGTTAAATAGGATTCTTTGAAATGCATATGGCACTAGTATTATTACAGAAAATTAAAATTGTGCCAATGAAAAATCATGTCAATCAATTATTATTTTAACTAAAGAACTTGTGCCACACAACTATCTAAGGTAATGTATTATGCTTTAGCAGTAGAAAGGGATACTGAATTCTATTTCCTACTGAACCAAGAAATAAAAAAATTCTAATAAATTGATATGTTCCAGAAGTACTCTTTTGATCTACCCTGCATCCTGTAAAATCAAAATCAGAATATCCAATTATCTCAAAAGAAGAGCTATGCTTAGGATACCAAATCCTTAAGTTTTAAGTTCCCAAAAGATATCTTAATATTCTTTTAACTACTATCAAATATGATTCATTTGAATCAGATTGAAATCTAGCACACAAACAAACACTGAATATTATGTCAGGTTTGCTAGTTATCAAATAAAGCAATGATTTAATTATTCCTCTAAATTTCTTTTGATCAACAGATTTTTCGTTAGGGTCCTTACCTGACTGTACTGAGAAACTCATTGGTGTAGTTACTTGTTTAGCATTATCCATTTCATAATTTTTGAGGATATCCTTAACATACTTTAACTAATTGAAAAATTTTCCTTCCTCACATTACTTTATGCTAAAACCAAGAAAATAACTCAGATCACCCATTAAACTCATTTTAAATTCACTACTCATTATTTTTGAAAATTCATTACATAGATTTTTAGTGGTAGATCCAAACAAGATGTCATCAACATATATTTGAATAATGATTATGTCATCTCCTATTCTTTTCAGAAAGAGAGTGGTGTCAACACTTCCTTTCACAAAAGACTTTTCTAATAGGAAAGTGCTTAACCTCTCATACCAAGCCCTAGATGCCTGTTTCAGTCCATACAATGCCTTTTTCAAATTAAAAATATGATTAGGAAATTTAGAATTTTCAAAACCTAGAGGTTGCTCAACATAAATATCTTCTTATATCACCCCATTAAAAAAGACACTTTTAATATCCATTTGATACAATTTAAAACCTTTAAAATAGGTAAAGGCTAGCAAAACCCTAATTGCTTTAAGTCTGGCTACAGGGGCAAAAGTTTCTTCAAAATCAATCCCTTCTATTTGATTTCACCCCTTCGCCACCAATCTTGCCTTGTTTCTAATCATAACTCTTGAATCATTCATTTTATTTTTGAACACCCACTTGGTTCTAACAACACGTTGATCCTTAGACCTTTCAATGACCTCCTAAACATCATTTATTATAAATTGATTCAATTCTTCTTGCATGGCCTAAATCCAAAATTCATTTAAAATTGCTTGATTTATTTTAGTGGGTTTAACCATTGATATAAAAGTAGAATGATTCACTTCTTTGCTAATTCCATGCTTAGTCCTAATACCCTCAAGGTTCACTTAAAATCAATTCCTTAGGGTGATTCTTAGAAAATCTCTATTCTCTAGGCAAAGGGTTTCCTTTTTCTACATTCTCCTCCAAATTTATCTTTTCAATTTCTTGGGAGATACTTTCAATATTTTCAATATGATCTTCCTCCAACCTTGGCTCTTCTGAAATTCCAGATTCATCAAAAACTACATGCATGGTCTCCTCAATTATCAAAGTTCACTTTTTAAACACCCTATACGATTTCCAATACTAGAATATCCAAGAAAAATTCCTTCATCAAATTTTGGATCAAATTTTGTTAAAGGCATTTTACCATTATTATGAATGAACACCTTGCATCCAAAAACATGCAAATGTGAAAGATAAGGTGTTCTCCCCTCAAGAAGATCATTGGGTGATTTATTCAACTTGGATCTAATGTTCACCCTATTTAGAACATGACAAGCTGTGCTAACCGCTTCAGCTCAAAAATATTTTGGAAGTGAGAATTCTAGCAACATAGCTCTAGTGGCTTCTATCAATGTTCTGTTCTTCTTTTCGACTACCCCATTCTATTGAGGGGTCCTAAGTGCTGAAAAATTGTGATCAATCCCTTTCTCTTTACAAAAATTTTCAAATTTTTTATTTTCAAATTCTCCTCCATAATCACTTTATATTGAAATAATTTCACACCCTAACTTTCTCTGAATCCAAGTATAAAAAGTTTTAAATTCATCAAATAATTCACTCTTATGTCATAAAAATTTAACCCAACTGAATATAGAAAAGTCATCCACTTTCACAAATCCAAAAATTTTACCTCCTAGACTTACCATGCTAATCGGTCCAAAAAGATCCATATGAATGAATTCCAATGGTTTGCTAGTTCTAAGATCCTTAATGGAATGAAAGGAGGACTTCACCTATTTACTTAATTGACATGCATCACACAGGTGATCCTTAGTAAAGTCTAGTTTAGGCATTCCTCTAACCAGTTCTTTTTGGGTGATTTTCCTTAAATTTTTCATGCTTGTGTGACAAAGCCTCCTATGCCATAACCATGATTCATCAGTTACTATATTGAGACAAAAAGTATTAGAAGGTTTAATAACATTCAAATCAAGCATGTACATATTGTTTACCCTAATTCCATGTAAAATATCAATTCCATTTTGGCTTATTATGTAGCCAGTGGGAAAAATTTTTACACTATACCCCTTATCACATAGCTAACTAATACTCAACAGGTTATGCTTTAAGCTATCTACCAATAAGATATTTTCAATGTAAAAATTATTCAAGTTTCTAATCATACCTGTACCTACCACTTGCCTGGTGGTACTGTCTCCCAGTGTAACCTTGCCTCCATTCCTGGCTTCCAGCGATATGAATTGAGTTGTATCTCCAGTTATATGCTTCGAACATCACTGTCTAGGTACCAAATACTCTCACGAGGTCTTGTACGAGAGCATCTCTACAAAATGATCAAATGTTAGACTTGGAAACCAAAACAAGTTTGGGTTCTCCTCTTGGCAATGATAAACCAGATGTATGTTTGATATGCTGTAAATTATGCATCTTAGGTCTCTACACTAAATGTGTTCTATAATGAATAGTGCAAGTGTGGGAGATATGCCCTATTAGGCCACATGAAAAACATTTCACTCCAGGAAAAGGTTTTATTAATTTGTGTGAGTTATAATTTCTTTTCCTAGGGTTTGAACTTATTTGCTTTTGTTTAAACTCATAAAATTTTTTAAGTGTGGGAGTTGGTCTATTTTCCTTAATCACTTACAATTCAACATTTAGATATGAGTTTGTATTTTCTAGAATTGAAATATCCATTTTCATATATATCTCCCTACATTCAGTTTCACCCATAACAATTTTGAAATCATTTTCAAGTTTAGTGTGTGATAATTTTAATAATTCATGAATTTTGTTCAAATCATCAAATTCGTCCAATAAGCTCATATGGTTGTTATCAATGTTAGTATGATCTTTCCTAAGAATTTCATGCTCTTTTTGCAAATTTAAAAATTCAAGATTAAGGTTAGCATGTAGTTTATTAAGTTTCCTATATGTTGTATGAATTCTATCAGAAACTTTAAATAGCTCTTCATAGGATAGGTCACATACCTCATCTTGATCTGACTGATTAAGATTATCTGCTATCAAGCAAAAATTTGTGATTTCCTCTTCTGTTACTATTTTTGATGAGTCTGATGTTGAATCTGCCCAAAAAACTTTCTGCAACTTCATCTTGCCCTTCCTAGCATTGGTTTTCTCCTCAACTTTCTCCTTCCTAGGATTAGCTTTGAGATTTAGGCAGTCAGGTTTGATGTGTCCAGGATTCCTGCATTCATAACAAATTACATTATTAGAAGCCTTTACATTTTTATGGAACTTACCCTTATTCCACTGCTGACATCTATATTGCATTCTTCTTAGGAAACTTTTGAATTGCCTCATCATGAGTGCAATATGTTCTTCATCCTTAGGCTATGACTAATCACATCCTGAATCATCTACCTTCAAAGCTATATTCTTCTCCTTCTGCTTGTCACCTACATCAATCTGTCTTTGAGTCACTCCTTGCTCATAAGCAATTAGTGATCCAAAAAGATTGTTAATAGAATAAATATTTAAGTCTTTCAACTCTATTATAGTAGTTATCTTTGCATCATAAGCAGTAAAAAAATAATGAACAATTTTTTTAACTTTTTTCCCATTCATTAATTCCTTACCTAAAGCATGCAATAAGGTGACTATCTATGTGAAATGAGTAAACATATCAGTGATTAATTCATTTGGTTTCATGCTAAATAGTTCATAATCATGTAGTAGAATATTTAATCTAGATTGTTTCACCTCATTAGTTCCTCTATAAGTGATGCAAAGTCTATCCCATTTTTTTTTCTAGATTTACAAGTTGAAACATGCATGTAGTCCTCAGATTTAAGTGCACAGAAAAAACTGTTTAAGCATTTAGCATTTAACTGAGCTAAGTCTTTTTCCTCTATTGTCCAGTTAGTAAATGGTGCTTCAATCCTAATTCCATCAACAAGTCCAGTAGGACTAGTGTAACCTTCCTTAACTAAAATCCACATGTGATAGTCTAGTGATTGCAGAAAAGTAGACATGCAGGTTTTCTAGATATCGAAAGGGGTGTTATCAAACAATGGTGGTCTAGTGAATGAATATCCTTCTGGTGTGTCACAATTTCTAAAATTAGCCATAATCATTTTTCAAAAAGTAATCTAAATTATATTTTTTAAAATAGGCTCTGATACCACTTGAAAGTCTAAATAGGTTGTTAATCCTATTGCAACCAAGAGGGGGGTGAATTGGTAATTTAAAAAAAATTTGTTAGAAAGTTGAAAACCTTTTGTAGAAAATTTAATTAAAATATGTATTTAGGCAAAATTAAATTTTTAGAAGAAAATTACTTTTCAACCCCAGTAAACAAAAATTGTAAAAAGTAAATGTTGTAAAAGTAAAAATAGAAGACACCAAATTTTATAGTGGTTCGGTCCAACAAGACCTACGTCTACTCCCCGAAGACTCCTTCTCTAAGTATTGCACTAAACACTATGACCCGCTTTTTTCCCCCACAGCAAGGTGGAGAAGCCCTTAAAAAACCTCTCTTTCACCAACCCGGTGTGACAGAGAACTATTCATCCTTTCAGACTCTCCTGGTGTTAGTAGAGTACCATCTTCATCCTTTCACACCCTCCTAGTGTAGGAAAAGTACCTTCATCCTTTCACACTCTCCTGGTGTCGGCATAGAACCAATTCATCTTTTCTCACCCTCCTGGTGATGGCAGAGAACCAAGCATCCTTTTTCACCCTCCTGGTGATGACAGAGTGCCGGACCTTCTTTTAAAAATCTTCTCTCAAAAGCCTTCAAGAAAGTAGGGAAAAACTATGAAGAAATAACAAGAGATCCTCACTATTGGGCACCTTTATGAATCCCCTCACAAATCCATCTTACAAGATCTCCCACTCTCCACTCTCAAAACACTCTCCTAAATACACTCCTTGGCACACTCAAGAAAATTTTTGAAGCCAGTAATTTGGCAGTCAGTTTTTAGGACCCTTATATACAAAGGATAAGAAAAATCATTAAAAAACTAAAAATTTCAAGTTTGATGGACTTGCATTGTATAGTACGATCGTACTTCATATGTATGAATAGTTCAAAAAGTGTTGTACGATATTGTATGAATCTTATTTTGTGCTCTAATCGGTGTCTGTATGAACCCATATCGTACAGTATGATCAATTCAAAAAATGAGTCTTTCATCTGTATGAATGTGTACAAACCCCATTTCATACTCTGATTGGCATCTGTACGAACCCATATCATACAGTACGATCAATTCAAAAATGCACCCTTTCATCTGTATGATCATATACAAACCTCATTTCGTACTCTGATCGGCATCTATACAAACCCATATTGTACAGTACGATCAGTTCAAATTTTTGTTGTACTCGGACGGGATGAACTAGACGAACTTGATTTTGTACTCTAATTGGCATCTAGGATGAATACATTTCATGCAGTATGATCTAAACTTAGAAAGTTTTTCCAGACTTGAGTCAATCAGATCAGTTCTGGAGGAACACTCGAGACAAATCATCTCGTACGACACTAAAATAGTACAATATGATTAGTTTAAAAAATGCATGTTTTTTCTCACTCCCCCAGTATGTGTGTGCACGATTACTCAATTACAATCACACTCTCTTAGACTAAAAAAAAAATAAAAAATATACTCTAATTATTACAACCCTTAATCTAATCTGTCTTAAAGTCAGTCTGGAGTATGATTTTCCTGAAACATTAGTACACACAAACATCACAGACCAAATATATCTAATATATGTTAGGAGAAAATAATAATCAATACAATAATATTCTGGTATCATCAAAAAAGCATATGATATACAAAAATAGATTTGAAATCTAAAAAGTGCAACATCCTCATCATATGGACAACTACCACTTCAGTTTGAAGCTATTTAAGACAAGCCAAGGGAAAATTCTTAAGAGTTTGAGCTCATGTTGTTAGTTTTTTCTATAGCTATAAATGAACCAATGATTGGAAAAGGTTTGTTTTGAGGAATATTGCCACATCAATGATACACATGGTTGGAGCTGACTAGGATATGTATAATGAATATTTTAGAATATAAATAAACTATTTATGGGATTTAATTGTATATGGTATTGAATGGGCTTAAGAATTTAGGTTTGAACCAATGATTGCAAAAGGTTTGTTTTAAGGAATATTGCCACATCAATGATACACATGGTTGGAGCTGACTAGGATATGTATAATGAATATTTTAGAATATAAATAAACTATTTATGGAATTTAATTGTACATGGTATTGAATGGGCTTAAGAATTTAGGTTTCTAATGGTTTGGGTTATCCCAACTAGTTATTTTAGTTCAACCCATGGGCTGGGATGGCTTGGTTTGGTGCATAGGGTCCATGGATACTTAATGCAAGTTTTTATGTAATTTAATTTTATAAGATTGGAATTTTCCTCAAGAAAACCCTTTTGGGTTCACTTGGGTCAAGACACTAGCCTAAGTGGGCTGACCTTTTTTGGCTGATCCTTACAAACCAAATGAATGATCCTTATTGGTTTAGGCACCTTGGTTTGTCCAAAAGCATAAAATTAATTTTTTGGAGCTTTAAGGCTTGTTTGGTCATCGGCATGGCATAAAAGGCACTGCTGCATTAGGAATTTTTTCTTGGCAACACTAAGTTCTTAGGAAAATGAAAGCTACAGTGCTAAAACTTTGACATCACAGGGTCAAAAGTCAATATGGGAGCTGCAACACTCATATTTTTTGAGCACCATGACATTTTTATTTTAATCGCCTAGTGTCACTACCAAATCAGCAAAAGGATGCATTAGTTCAATTAGTAACTATTCCACATAATCAAGTGTTGCACCGGAGAAAATAATTTATCGTCGAGGTGCTAGTACAAATTTAAGCATTAGGGTGTCACATTATGAAGTGCCATAGTGTTGGAGCCCATTTCTGTCTTTTTCTATAAGTAGATGTTCAGTATTGTTACTAAGTAGTTTAGTCACCTGAGTAAAAATTTAGTAGATTTTTAGTGTACTTATCTAGTACCCTCTTAGAGTATAATTTAAGAGAGGCTACTGAAGTGAAAGATATATTCTCTGGAAAGTTTAGCCTATATATGTATAAGCAACTTTATAATTTGAGGAAGGAGTGTAGAGAAGATACTTTGATCCTTTCTGGTGATAAATTTCATCACTTCTCTTATACTTTAATTCTTCTATGAATATAACGAAAATGAGTTTTCTTGTTAATTCTTCTATATCACACTAAATCTTTTATTTTGGGTTGAAGATGTAAAGAGCATATTAAGTACTAATATGGACTCTAACACTTTAATGAATTTAAGGAAGTTTTTAATATATCCCATTCTTCATTAAATGCACATAATGGCGATGTAAATAGTTAAAACTAAGTGCAATGTGTAAACGCAGTTTAGGAATGCAAGAATAATAAGGAGTATTAGAATAAAATATTAACAAGCCTAGACATAAGATGTTTGATTATTCTAGGATCTAAAGGAGGTAATAAAATTATAGGATGTCAGCAAATATCCTTTTCACCCCTACAAGCTAAAGAAAGAGCTAGGGATGCATATGCTCTGATCCATTTCTAAAATTAAGAGTCTCATTAGAAAAAATATGATATTTGCATGCATCAATCCAAAGCATTATATTTAAAGCTGAATCATCTATACTACTTAATTTTTTTTAGTAATAAGAACTCAAAATAATCATTTTTATTTTAGTTGGATAACTTATATGTTTACTTTATTGCATGAAAATATAACACTTCCTCATGGGCTTAACACTCTACTTCATCACTTTATTACTTGATTCCACATATATACTTATATATATTTAAGTGGGTTTAAATTATTATTATATCAAAGGAAACCTAGGCATATTTTAAATCGTGAATGTCACATCTAACTAAGCTCATGTATAATTAGTTTTGATAAGCAACTCAAGACTAGAATGTACTATAAAAACCCACCACACATCAAGTTTTTGGATCCATTATTGAGGAAATGTTTGTTTATTATTATTTTAAACTATATTGTTAAAATAAGTGCACAATTAGACCTACTTTTATTTTGTATCCTATATTTCTCATTTTTTATTTATTATTATTTATCCATTGTTGTATACTTATTAAATTTAGAAAGGAGCCTTGATTATTTGATTTTGAGATAGAAAGAACCCATTTAAAAATTTAAAAACTAAAAAGATTTTAAATATGTCTGACCTAATGCTAGATCAAAATCAGTTTAGACCTCTTAGGGATTTTGGAAACCCTAAGTAGATGAAATCAATCAGAGTATTAGTAGACCTACTATCAAATAATAATTTTAAATTAAAACCTTTAGATGGTTCAAAATTCCCAGTTTAGGGGAACTCCTATTGAAGATCTAAATATACACTTTGCCACTTTCTTAGATTTCTATACAACATTTAAACATAGTAGTGTCAGCGATAATTCTATTTGGCTTATATTATTTTAATTTTCTCTAAGGGATAAAGTCAAGATGCAATTTAATTTTTTGCCCCCCTAGACTATATAACCACTTGGAATGAGTTCGCTCAAAAATTTCTAGCTAATTATTTTCCACCTTCCAAAACTACCAAACTTAGAATTGATATCATATCTTTTACCTAGTTTTAAGGAGAATCAATTTCTAGAAGATGGGAGAGATTTAAGGATATGCTTAGAAAATGCCCTCATCATGCCTTACCGAATGGGTTGTTTATTTAAACATTTTATAATAAATTAGCATGATCTCTAAGGTCACTTATAGATGTAGTAGTTGGAGGATCTTTAATGTCTAAGCCATTCAATGAAGCATATGAACTACTTGAGGAAATGGCTACAAAAAAATTATAGTGGCTTACTCGTAGGGTAAATCCTTAAAAAAAGGTAGAATTTATTAATCATATGTATTATCAATTTTAACTTCACAAGTTGTAGCAATTTTTTTAAAAAATGAACACAATAGGAATAAATTTAGGATTAGTACCTGAATTATCTATATAATTGGAAGATCAAGATTTAAATGAAGATAATGGTGTGCAAGGGATTAAAAATGTTAATTTAATTAAAAGATAAAGAAATCCCTACTCTAACATATATAATCATGGTTGGAGAAACTATCCTAATTTTAATTGGTCTAATAATAATATTGGTGGTAATAATCAATAGAATTCTTGTCAAAATAATGAAAATGGAAATTGGCATAATCCTCAGCAACCTATTGTTAATCCAAGATCTCCTTATCATATGTGAATTAATCTAAACAATCATTTTGGAAATAAAAAGTCACCTTTGAAAGAGGTACTGATTCAGTTAGGAACTAAACTACAAAATTAAGTTGTATCTATTAAAAATTTAGAAACATAATTAGGACAGATTGCACTCTCATTTAGTAGAAAACCTCTTGGATCATTACGTAGCAACACTAAAGTTAATACTAAGGAAAAGAAAAAGATCTTAGTCAAAGTCACTTGAGGAGTGGTAGTAATGAACCTCAGCTAAATAGACAAATTGATAAATCTAGGCAAGTCTAATTGAAGACTATAAATTTAGCACTCTTTGGGAGGCAACCCATTTTTTTGTTTAGATGTGTCATATTAATTGTTATATTTTTCATTATTTATGTTGTATATTTTATTATTTCAAAAAAAATACATTGCAGCGTTGAGATCAGCATCGCAGTGCACATAGGTTAAAAAAAATTATCATGCTTGTTTAGTTATAAGAAGCTAGAGGTAGCAAGTTTTCTTTGTCACTTTTATTTTTCTCTCTAACCTTTATAGAATCCTTCCTGGGTGACTGTTCTTGCTTGTTCTTCATCATTTTTCTAAGTTAATGGGTGGAAAGAAGAGAAATCATTCTTCCTTAAAGAGGAAAGAACTTCTCTATGTGAATGGAGACTCATTTTTTGCTTTAAACATGACGAGTTCTTCTATTGTTAACACACTAAAAGAATTCAAAAATGAAGTTGTTAAAGATGAAAAGATTTACATTGCATAAATGAAGAGATTGTATGGGTGTAAGGTTATTAATTATGAATTTTCTCATGGTCAAGATGATTATCGAAAGAAATTTTATTAGGGAAAACTTAAGTCTGGATGGACCAAACCATTTATTGTTATTCAAATATATTTATATGGCGCTATAAAAATTAAGGATAAAAAATCTTTTCATATTTTCAAGGTTAATGGTCTTAGATTGAAACCTTACAGATGATGATGATGATGATGATGATGATGATGATGATGATGAGGAGGAGGAGGAGGAGGAGGAGGAGGAGGAGGAGTAAGATTATAGTTATGAGGCTTGAGTGAGAGGAGAAAGAGTAGATGTATGTTACCCTAGTTATGTAGCATGCTTTCTATATTGCTTTACATTTCTTTATCTTTGGGAAAGAACCTAGTTAATGTGAGGTTCTATTATTATGGTGATGTAGTGATGGCCATGAGACACGTAGTCACTTAAATTAGAAGAGTGGTGGCTTAAGCATAAGTTATATGATTTAACAATGTATCACGTGCTTTATGCCTTTTATTAATTATTTAAAAAGCATGTATTATAAATTATGATTATCCTATGTTTGTGTTTAAATTTGATTTTATTCTCTTTATGCTTAAAACTTTACATTTTCATCTACAACATCCATACTTTTTTATTATTTATATAACCAAAATAAAAAAATGATAAATAAAAATTATATAAAATTAGGATAATAATAGTTTGAATGAACACTACATTATAATTCATTGTTTGAAAATGTTAATATTTAACTAACTTAGATCATTTAAGCTATTTACTTGACTTGAATTTATAAGTTATTCATTAATATATTAACCTTTGAATTGAAAGATAAATAATTAGGGCTAAAGAATAAACATGGGTAGCTTAAAAGTAGAAATCATAGTAACTTAAAATTGGAATTTCTGATCTTATTTACTTCTTACATTAAAATCATTAAGATTGCAAGAGGCTATATACAAAACGGATATTCAAAATCATTAACTATGTACTCTATGAGAATGAAAAGAAAAGAAACATGAAAAGACTTTTAAAATGAATATTTAAAAGAAAGAAAAGAAAAATAATACATTTAAAAATTGGTATCAGTTAAAAGCTTATAATCTAACTTTAACCATATACTTATAATTACAAAGGATATAATAACAAAACCAGTATAGATGAAGGTGAACTAATGACTCATCTTTAAGCTACCTTATTCATTTCAAGATTCAATAGTTAATGATAAATTTAGACACATAAATTCAAAATTAGCGATGGCAAGAGTGACTAATTAGGATAATTGTACGAACTTTTTAAACAAGAATTATAAACTTTGAGTTTGCATGTTAATTCTTCTATGTCCAGCTATATATTTGTTTTGGATTGATGATGTGAAGAGCATAATGAGTACTAATGTAAACTCTTCCTCTTTAATGAATTTAAGGATGTTTTCAATATATCATGTTCTTTAATTAATTGATATACTGGCAATGTGTGTAGTTAAAACCAAGTGTAATGTAGTGCCTTGACAAAGGAATGGAAGAATAATCAGGTGTATTAGAATAGAGTATTTACATGCCTCTACTTATAATTACAAAGGATATAATAAGAAAACTTGTATAGATGATGGTGAACTAATGATTACTCTTTAAGCTACCTTATTCATTTCAAGATTCAATACTTAATGATAAATTTTACTCATAACACACAAATTCAAAACAAGTAATGGTAAGGGTGACTAATTAGGATAATTGTAAGAACTTTTTAAACTAGAATTATAAACTTTGAGTTTGCTTGTTAGTTCTTCAATGTACTACTAAATATTTTGTTTTGGATTAATGATGTGAAGAGCATAGTAAGTACTAATGTAAACTCTTCCAATTTAATGAATTTAAGGATGTTTTCAATATAACAGGTTTTTAATTAATTCATATCTTGGCAATGTGTGTAGTTAAAATAAAGTGTGTTTTATTATCTCGAAGGGGGAATGCAAGAATAATTAGGAGTATTAGAATAAAATATTAGCATTCCTAGACATTGCATATTTAATTATTCTAGGTTCTAAAGGAGATAATAAATTTTTAGGAGGTCAACAGATATCCTTTTCACCCATACAAGATTGATAAAGATCTAGGGATGTATATGCTCTAATCCACATCTAAAATTAAGAGTCTCATTAGAAAAAAATAATATTTACGTACATCAATAAAAAATATTTTAAATTTAAGTTGTATCATCTATACTACCTAATTTTATTCAGTGATAGAAACTTACAATTTTCATTGTTAATTTAGTAGGATAACTTAAACATTTAGAGCAAACTATATTAGTTTATTGCAAGAAGACATAACATTTCCTCTTGGGTTTGACACTCTACTTCATTACTTTATTACATGATTTGACACATATACTTTTGTATATTTAAGTGGTTTAATTTATTAATATATCAAAGAAAACTTAAGCATATTTCCAATCATGAATGCCACATCTAACAAAGCTTACGTAGAATGAGTTTTGATAAGCTAATCAAACCCAACACTGTCTACAAAAACCCATCATACATCATGTATACATGACCTTAGGACAATTTAAATTTGAATGAGATATCTATCCCAAATAAATAGGTTCAAAAGTTCAACTAAAAATGACTTCAAAATTTAATAGACATACGTACTCAAATTAGGACAACCAGGGGTCGTATCACCTAATCAACCAATTCAAGAAGAAATGATGCCATTACAGAGACTTATATTAATCTTTGAAGATAAATTTAATCAAGTGCTGGGGATTTTAAAATTTTATAAACTTTAGTATATCATTCTAGACCCAGTTCGATCATTTATATCGAGTTCATGATAGGAAATGTATGGAAACTCATTAAATTTATGAAAATGTTTAAAATTTTCTTATTGATTTAAACTTTATCATTAATAAATACTAGCGATCATAGTTTTTTTTAATATATCTCCCTTTTATAGGAAATATATAATGTTCTTTATAATCAACCAGATGGCAGGAACCTCGTTGGTAGACCTTTCAACCATGAATAGACCTTCCTAGCTTGGACCAAATTTACCACCCATTCCTTCATGGGGCAAGATAGGTCTTCTTAAAATAAGGACTAAATCACCTACTTGGTACGTTCTTGGACAAACCATCTTTTGATGTGTTTCAATAATTTTTTCTTTATATAACTTTAGGTTTTATTGAACCTGCAGATGCTCCTCTTCAAGACATTCAAGTGCTTCTAACCTGATTTTAGCACTTTGTTCTTCTGTAAATTTGTTATTCACTATAACATGTAATGAAGGAAGCTGTACCACTGAAAGGAGAATAACCTCTACTTTGAAGACTAGAGCAAATAACATAGACTAAGAAGGAGTACTGTTTGTGGCTTTATATTCCCACAAAGCTTCTCCTAACTTTTAATATCATTGATGATTACTTTCATCAAGGTTTCTTTAGGATCTACACCAAAAATTTATTAAAATCCTCATCCAATCCATTTTTCCAAGTGTAATAGATAGTTGAGAACCTCCAATCTATTTTTTTACGTCTAGTGAAATTCTTTATTTTGGTGCTTCTAAAAGATGGATCATTATCTAATATGATGCAATGAGGAACACCAAATCGATTTATAATATGGTCTTTAAAGAAATTTAAAATTTGATTAGATTTGACTTCTCTTGAGGGAACTGCTTATTTTGTACACCTATCATTAACGATAATGATGTGAAACATTTATGCAGTTATCTATGATTGATGAATGATAGTATCCCATCCTTATAAACTTCATTTTCATTTTAGGACCATACTGGTGAGCAGCACACAATCTATTATGAACTTATTTTACTATTTCTTTAGCTTATTATTTTTTGAGATACTATAACTACATCAGATCAAATGATCTTTTATAGAGAGTTCATTGATTATGGTCTAAGATAGGAATCTTTTTATTTAATCAAATATAAATCAATCACAAGGGAGTTCAATTTCTTGCAAATAGTCAATGAAGATTTTCTCCATTCTACCAATTCATCCTCTATTATGAAAATAATTTTCAACTCTATTGAGGGTTTTCTGTTTATCTATTCCATATTAAGTGGTAACCACACCCTACTACCTTGTACCTTTATTATAATTAAATCAATTTAAATACATGCTAACTCATTAATGAGCTTCGCTAAGGCTTCCACCATGGCATTTATTCCATGTTGTATTCTATGCAAAGTATCATTCAAATATTTCATTAAATCTTTTATCATATATTGGTGATATGGAATTAAGTTTAGCTTTAACACTTTAAATATATGTACAACCTGGTTGACAATAAGCTATGAAACTCTATATACCTTTTCTTCTTAAATATTATTTAAGATTGTCAACTCTAAGCAAGTTATCAGTGTCTCACACTCAGCTTGATTATTTATATAAGGCCCTAACAAATGATAGTAGTAGTACATCAAACATTTATCTATCGTAATGAATGTAATAGTAATTTTGGCCTTCCTTGGGGACATATCATATGGTCTTTATCTTTTTGACTAGACATAAGACCATTAAAATAAAATTCCCAAGTGAGTTTTTCATTTACTTTAAATTTAAAATCTACACACCTCGTAGCTCATCATCTCAAAGAGGATTGATTGTTATATCAATCTGCAGTAAAATTATTGAGCATCAAGCTAATCTTCCTGATAATGTCAGTCGAAGTCATCAAATACAGTAACAGATTTACATTAGAAATTAAGTTTACTTTATCAAAAAGCTTGCAGTGCTTTAACTTCTGGGCATAAAAAATTAAGGCAAGACAATGCTTCTCAATTAAAGGATAGTGCATTCTCTTTATTTTTATTATGAACCTAAGCTCAGAAGGCACCAAGAGATTTGCTCCAAGCTACTGTATATAGGATTATTGTCCTCCTTAAGATAAGAGCTTCAGCACACTGAAGGCTTCATCAAATATTTTTCTTAATCCTATCAAAAGCTTTCTAACAATCTTGATCCCATTAGAAACAAACATCTTTTGTACAAAGAAATGCTAACAGCTGACATCTTCCTCATAAATTTAATATAAACCTTCTCAGATATGCTAACCAACCATAAAGGGATCTCAATTAAGTGAGACTTTTAGGTGATGGCATCTCAAACATTTTTTAAATTTTAGAAGGATCTATTTCTATTTCGTAGCATCAGACCATGAGACCCAGAAACCTCCCTTAAGTAATGTCATAGACACTTTTCAAAGGAATCATTTTTAGATAATGCTGGCATATTTTTCAAAAAAAATTCTCATATAACTTAATTGATTTTCTCTTCTAAGTCATTTTATGACTAGATCTTCAACATAACATTCCACTTATTAGTGGATGAGTTCATCAAAGATTCTTATCACTACGCACTGATATGTTTCACCAACATTCTTTAGTCTGAAAGGCATTACCATATAATAATAAACTCCTGTTAGTGTTCTAAAAGCTATAAACTTTCCATATTTAGGAGCCATCTTTATTTGATTTTACCTAAATGAATCATGCATAAAGAAGAATATTGCATGTGATGAAGATATATTTGCTAAGAGTTCTAGTATAGGGAGAAAAAATCATCTTTAGGATATGCATTATTTAAATCTATGAAGTCATTGTAGATAAGGATTTGAATTTTTTACTAGAACAAAGCTTGCTAATAAGGTAGGATATTTTTCTTCGCTAATAAAATTGGTCCCTATAAGTTTCTTGACTTCAAAGATGACTTATTGCTCAATCTAAGGTCATATACACTATGGTGCTTATTTTATGGGAAGCTGTATCTCTAGTTTATGAACTAAAATGTCTAGAGATAATCTGGGCATTTCTTCATAACTCCAAGAAAGGTTATCCTTAAAAATTTATATCAACTCAGTCATTTATTTTCTCTGAAAGTTCGAAAGGGATGTTAAGCCCTAGTGAACTAGTCCCGAGGCTAACCAAGAGGGGGGGTGAATTGGATATTTGAAACAAAACAAAAATCTTTTTATAACGTGCAGCGGAAACGAATTAAAACAACGATAAAAAGATCAATCACAGATATCACCCAAGCAGATAATTGCAACAAAATAAAGTGCGGAAAAATAATAAGAAAGAACACACCGGATTTATAGTGGTTCGGTCCAACCTGACCTACGTCCACTCCTCGGAGGCACCCTCCAAGTATTGCACTAAACCAAAAGTGTCTCTCCTTCAACCCCCACAGCTAGGCGGAGAAGCCCTTACAAAATCACTTCCACCTTCCCCGGTGCGGCGGAGTAGCCGGGTCCTTTGACACCAAAGAGCACTTCTTCTTCCCAAAACTTCCTTCGAGACAAGCCTTGAATCCGACGGTACTTAGGTGCAAGCCTGCCGGAGCAACCGTGTGAACCCCCTCACACTCCCTCGAGAAACCCCCTTCCCAGGCTCTTCTCCCTCTCAAACTCCACCCTTTCCTCTCTCCCTTTCAAGCTCTCTCTTCAAGTTTTCTCCAAAAGAACGAAGCCTCAATGGCTGCCAAAGACACATATCAAGTGTCTTGAGAAAGCTTAAATAAAGAGCTCCAAAAACCCTTCCAAATTAGTTCTGGCGGCAAAGATCGTCCAGGACGATCGCCGGATCGTCCAGGACGATGTGCTCCAAAAGACGGCTTCAGAAAACCCTAAAAACTCAATTCTGTCGCCAAAGATCGTCCAGGACGATCGCAGGATCGTCCAGGACGATGTGCTCCAAAAGGTGGCTTCAGAAAACCCTAAAAACTCAATTCTGCCGTCAGAAATCGTCCAGGACGATCTTAGGATCGTCCAGGATGATGTGCAGAATTTGACCTGATAGTCCCGTACGATCCTGGGATAGTCCAGGACGATCAGAACAAATTTTGCACAAATCGTCCAGTACGATATATAGATCGTCCAGGACGATTAGAACAAATTTTTACTCTTAAATCCTTGCCTAAATTATCATGACGGCTAGGGTTTTGAGATCATATTGGATCGTCCAGGACGATTAGTTCAATGAACAGATCGTCCTGGACGATCCGAAATCGTCCAGTACGATTTGTTCAAAAGTTGAACTTCTGGTTTTGACAGGATCTCACTCCCCCTAAGTATGTGTACACATGGTCATAAATAAGCATATACTATTACAGGATTTGACTCAAGGAATCAAAAAGTACATTAATGAGAAATACAATAAAGCCTTTTCTACTCATTCTTGAGTCGTGAATCTTTCTTGTATTGATGCATGTTGTTCCTGAAATGTTAGTGCACACACAAATAAATATATATTCCAAATATTAGAAGATGTGAGCCATAATGTTTGTTATCATCAAAATAGGAACTCTTGAGCCCGAGTCGTAACAATCTCCCCCTTTTTGATGATGGCAAACATTACTGGTTGAATTTACAAAAAGATATTTTCTCCTAATCTCCCCCTCACTAAGAAAAAGTCTTTTAAAAATAGGGAGGAATACTTTCTTCTTCTCTTTTTTTTTTTTTTAATTTTTGAAATAACTACAACAACAATATGATGTAAAACAAACAACATAAAAAAATATCACAAATACGTAAAAAACATCACAAATACAACAGTATGTTCTCCCCCTTTGACATTATCAAAAAGAGGAGGAGCAAAAATTTGGAAAGTCACCTCTTGAGGTTCTCCAAAAACTTAGTAAGACATGAATTGATCTCTTTGAACTCAGAAAGGTTAGAAAATCAGAAAATGTAAATCCAAACTCAGGTTTTAAAAAGGCGAAAAAACTTTTTAAGCCAATATCTAAATCAAGGAACAAATTAGATAAGGAAATAAAACTTCTTCAAAACTCCTTTCATAAAATACATCTAATAGAAGATTAATGCAAAGTAATGAATCAGAAAATCTTGATTTTCAAACTCAAGTAACGAATCTATCAAAAAGTCATAAGAGTTTTCAAAACTTTAGAGATTTACAAGAATGGAAGCAGCTTTTATGGGCTAATTTTGTGCCTCTTTTTCAATTTGTTTGGCGCATTGCGCATCTTTTGATTTTTGATACACTTTGTGTATTCAATTTGGCAATTTCGTATCTTTTCAATTTTGGGCTGATTTTGTGCCTCTTTTCAATTAGTTTGGCGCACTGCGCATCTTTTGATTGCCTCCTTTCTAAATCTTTAAAATCAGCAAATCTTATCCTTATGATAAAGACGAACAACCTGAATAAGATAATCTTAAAGTTGGTTCAATAATTTACAAAAGATTCCTACGAGATAGACAAAATGTTGGGAGATGAAAAAAGTTTTAATTTCAAAAATCAATTTATAATTTGAAACAGATTTTGACTCAAAAGCAAGATAGCCTTATTCAAAGAAATGAGATAGAGAGACAAAATCATGAGTTTTCTTCCTTTACTTGATTTTAGAAAAATCAACCACAACTAACATAGTATTTAGAAAATACAAGAGGTAAATTTTCCATTTTTAAAAAACAAGATCTTTAAAAAATAATTTTTAAAATAAGAGGTGTTATGTGTGTGCTTGATCAGAGAAACAATAAAAAGCAACATAAGGAATTTGAAAAGGAAAAACAAAAATAATAAAACACAGAAAACACAACGAATAAACAATAGTAATAGAAAAACAAAAACATAAACACACAAAAAGAACATTAATCTACATCAGCTTGCTCCTGATCAGATGATTCAGAAGCTAGATCTGCGCAGGACATTTTTCGTTTTGCATTGTCAGCCCTTATTAGAATTTGCTTAGCTTTACCCTTTTCCTTTTCAGGAAGGGTTCTTAAGTTCGGGCACTGATTTTTCATATGTCCAGGCTTCCTACATCCAAAAAAAATAACATCAGAAGAAAACTTTACATTCTTACCATTTTTACCTTTGTTCCACTTTTGATGTTGATGTTTGTGCCTTAGCAGATTTTTCAATTTATTTGTTGCTGATGCTAACTCTTCACTTTCATCACTTTCAATGTCTTCAGTTTTCAGCACTATCGTTTTATCTGCATCCAAAAACTTTTGACCCAAACCTTGCTCGTAGGCAATGAGTGAGCCAATCAAATTATCAATAGAATATTCGTTCAAATTTTTTGATTCAGAAATTACAATGACTTTGGCATCAAATTTAGCAAGTAGAGAACGTAGGATTTTATTAACTTTTTCAAAATTTGAAAGTTCTTTTCCTAAAGCATATAATGATGTCACAATTTGAGAAAACCTAGTAAACATGTCCAAGATCGTTTCATAAGGTTTCATGCTAAAAAGTTCATAATCATGCATTAACATATTTAGCCTAGATTGCTTGATTTCACAAGTACCTTCAAATCTAGTGCATAATTTATCCCAGATTTCTTTGCCAGAAGTGCATGCAGATATTAACATACAATCATCAGAATTCAAAGCACAGAAAAAACAATTTAAACATTTAGCATTTAATTGAGCATTGATCTGATCTGTTCTACTCCATTCAGAAAAGGGAATATCAATTTTAATTTCATTTACAATACGTGACGGTGCAGAATAACCAATTTGAATCATATACCACATGCGATAATCAATAGATTTCAAGAAAATAGACATACGGATTTTCCAAAAATCAAAAGTAATATTTTCAAAAAGTGGTGGCCGGGTGATTGAATAACCTTCCGCAATATTACGATTACAAAAATTAGCCATGGATCAAATTCAAAAGTTTTTAAACTTAAATTTTGAATCCCGCTCTGATACCACTTGAGAGTTAGAAAGGGATGTTAAGCCTTAGTGAACTAGTCCCGAGGCTAACCAAGAGGGGGGGTGAATTGGATATTTAAAATAAAACAAAAATCTTTTTATAATTTACAGCGGAAATGAATTAAAACAACAATAAAAAGATCAATCACAGATTTCACCCAAGCATATAATCGCAATAAAATAAAGTGCGAAAAATAATAAGAAAGAACACACCAGATTTATAGTGGTTCGGTCCAACCTGACCTACGTCCACTCCTCGGAGGCACCCTCCAAGTATTGCACTATACCACAAGTGTCTCTACTTTAGCCCCCACAGCTAGGCGGAGAAGCCCTTACAAAATCACTTCCACCTTCCCCGGTGCGGCGGAGTAGCCGGATCCTTTGACACCAAAGAGCACTTCTTCTTCCCAAAACTTCCTTCGAGACAAGCCTTGAATCCGACGGTACTTAGGTGCAAGCCTGCCGGAGCAACCGTGTGAACCCCCTCACACTCCCTCGAGAAACCCCCTTCCCAGGCTCTTCTCCCTCTCAAACTCCACCCTTTCCTCTCTCCCTTTCAAGCTCTCTCTTCAAGTTTTCTCCAAAAGAACGAAGCCTCAATGGCTGCCAAAGACACATATCAAGTGTCTTGAGAAAGCTTAAATAAAGAGCTCCAAAAACCCTTCCAAATTAGTTCTGGCGGCAAAGATCGTCCAGGACGATCGCCGGATCGTCCAGGACGATGTGCTCCGAAAGATGGCTTCAGAAAACCCTAAAAACTCAATTCTGTCGCCAAAGATCGTCCAGGACGATCGCAGGATCGTCCAGGACGATGTGCTCCAAAAGGTGGCTTCAGAAAACCCTAAAAACTCAATTCTGCCGTCAGAAATCGTCCAGGACGATCTCAGGATCGTCCAGGACGATGTGCAGAATTTGACCTGATAGTCCCGTACGATCCTGGGATAGTCCAGGACGATCAGAACAAATTTTGCACAAATCGTCCAGTACGATATATAGATCGTCCAGGACGATTAGAACAAATTTTTACTCTTAAATCCTTGCCTAAATTATCATGACGGCTAGGGTTTTGAGATCATATTGGATCGTCCAGGACGATTAGTTCAATGAACAGATCGTCCTGGACGATCCGAAATCGTCCAGTACGATTTGTTCAAAAGTTGAACTTCTGGTTTTGACAGGATCTCACTCCCCCTAAGTATGTGTACACATGGTCATAAATAAGCATATACTATTACAGGATTTGACTCAAGGAATCAAAATGTACATTAATGAGAAATACAATAAAGCCTTTTCTACTCATTCTTGAGTCGTGAATCTTTCTTGTATTGATGCATGTTGTTCCTGAAATGTTAGTGCACACACAAATAAATATATATTCCAAATATTAGAAGATGTGAGCCATAATGTTTGTTATCATCAAAATAGGAACTCTTGAGCCCGAGTCGTAACATTCTCATCCTCGATCAATAATGAGCTATTGAAGATCGGATAAAGGTTTTGTTTAATGCCCAAATTTATTTCTTTAAGATCATCAATTTTTGATTTAATTTCCTCTTCAAACTTAATAGGTGCATCCTTAATTTGAGAGTCATCCAGGTGAATTGAAGTTTCTAAATTTATAAAAGATGATCTAACATTAGTAGAAAAGAGACTATAAAACTCAAGATTATTAGTCAAAACTAAGAAATATTCATCACCATTAAAAGGATAGAGAGTAATCAAGCCAACCCTTATTTTAGACTTATATTTACGAAATTCAGTATTTTATAGATTTTCAAACATTTGGGCTTCGCCAATAGTCAAAGTTGGTGGTGTGAAACCTTGTTTTCTAAATTTATTAATAGAGTTAGAATACCAATCAAAAGGTCTCTTTATTATTTCATCCATAAGTGGATCTTCAAGGGCTACCTCAGATATTGGTTTCAGACTTCGGATTCAGAGCAAGAGATGCCTTAATTGCCAATCCAACTATATAGTTTTCAGATAATGGGGTATGAGCCACATTCTCTACATACTTCTCTAATCTTTCTAGGGTAGACATTTTTGTTTTCTTTTTCTTAGTGAATTGGAGCCTATCCTCAGCTGTGCTACCACTATTTTATGACAGAGCAATAAGTGACCAGTGAACATTGTGTTCATGGTTAGAATGCTTTTCTTTCTCTTTTTTTCCTTCTTTTATCTCTATATTTTCAACTTATTTTACTTTATTGATAGCCTATTTAAGATTTCTAGGGATGATTATCTACTTTTTGCATAGATAATAATTTTCTTCTTCATAAATATCAACTTCATTAATTGAAAATGGTTGCAAATCTCTCTTAATGCACTGCTGCACTCATTACCCTCATGGGAATATTTAATACACTAATGATGGGTGGATGGAACTTATTTATATTCATGAAGCAATGGTCTAACAAAAAGAGTATTAAATGAAGTGTCTGAATCTATTATATGAAACTTAGTTTTGATTCTAAGGCCATCTATATCTAGCTGTAAGGTTTTAGAACCTGAAGCCCTTTCATTTAATAAAAGTTGAGTTTGTGAATATCTACTTTTAAATAGGAAAAAGTTTTGTGAGATAACTTGAAGTTATCTATATTTACAAAAATATATATTATGAGATTAAGATCTACATTTCCCAATAATAAGTCTTCATTAAAAAATGTTACTTTTGGAACCTCTCTAAAGTATAAAGCAACTTTAGACTATGATGATGCCAACTGAGCCATAGAGATGTCTGGGTTGTGTAAACATTTGATCGGAGCCTTTATAATTTTTTTGGAAAGAACTAGAGCATCATAAATAATCAATTTCATAGTTAGTTTTCTTAGATAACCCAAAATATTTTATTCCACTTTTAGAATGTCTGAATTAGCAACATCTTTATCTACTTGAGGTTGTGGTGAAGTTTTTGGATTATCAGTGACTTATATTCCTTTATAAATTATAGAGAACTATAGTGATAGAAGTTTATTACTATGGAGATTTACTTGAACTACCTTTTTTTGGGAAGAAGTTACTAGCTCATCTTTTTTATTGTCACTTTTCCTTGAACTTTCATTTGGAGAGTTATCTAAATCGTACATCTCAATGTCTATACAAATATGATCACCCTAAATGTCAAGAATAGGGGAATCACTATAAAAAAAGTACTAATGGAATTCATCTAATTCATTTAAGTTTATTTCAGATTTTTTAGAATTATTTTTACTTGAATTACTTAAGCTAGTAGTTGTATAATCATCATAAGAAATAGATAGGCAATACACTGACTTTTTTCTTTATTACCTTCTTAGTACCATGATGTACAAAATAGAAATCATATAGTATAAGAGGTATATGAGCTTTAGATCATCGATTAATGGAGATTAAAACTTTACTATTTATGTTTAAACTTTTATTTATAGGCTACTCCTTGTAAACTATTGAAGACTTGTGAGTAGCCTTCTTCTTGAGTTCTTTAGTCAAAAAATTATTCTAGACCTCTTACCGAGAGATACAAGATCAACCTGGATGGGACACTAAACCGTTTGAGATATCTAATTAAATGAATGATGTAGCATGTTTAAAATCTTTTTAGAAGATTGGAATAATGCCATTCCCAACTACAGTCAAGATTTAAAATTGAAGAGGGTGAAGAAGGCTCATCAATTATGCATTTAACTAATCCTTAACCTAGAACGATTAAATACTCTAGGGGTATCACAATCACCACATATTTAATATTCTTTTTATGCCATTCCTTGAAGGTTATAAAATCTTCAAGTTCATGACCTAACATCAAGTAATATGGGTAATAATAGGGTTACCTTGATTTACCCACATCTTTTGGCCTCTTGGGGTAAGGAAGCTTGAACTTAATTTTTTTTCAAGTGATTCTTGAAAATTCTTTAAATACTTTCCATTTGAATGAATAGGAATTATTTTTAATAGCTTCAAACTTTTCTCTATTCTCTTCTAGAGTGAGATTGGAATGAGGCCTAGACTATTCATTTTGAAATTTATTAAACTAATTCTATTTGGGTAGATAACCTGGATTTTCTACCAAAATGTTTATAGCCTTTTTTTCATTTTCAACCATTGAAACTAACCTGGATTTCTTCTCTAAAACCTTGTGATTTTTTAATTTCTTTATCTCTATTACAGACAAGTCTATAAAGGGGAATAACTTTAAAGCTTCATCCTGGAGATTTAGGGCTTTACTTAGTAGTTTTCCAAATATTTTTATAGTGAATCCTTTGAACAAAAAGGCCATCAAGCCATTCATATTCTTAAGGAGTTTCTCTATAGCATACTACTCTTAAAGTTGAGGCTCACACTTCATATTAAGATTCATCCATCTTAGAATGTTTATTACCATATTTTCACCAAGTTTTTATTTTTCAATCACCAGATCTCTGACTATTACATGATGATGTGCTATAGAAAATCTTTTTATAAATTGCTATTCTAGTTTAGCAAAGGAAAGGACTTTTTATTTGGCAACTTTGTATACCAGTCTAAACTACCCCACATAAATTTCTTATAAATTTCCTGAATAATATTACATCATTATCTCCTGCCTTGTAACAGTTGGTTTTGAAGTGTGTTAAGTATTGTTTATGATTTCTAATACCATTAAAGTTTTTTAATAGAGGTTGAAAAAGTCCTTTAGGAAAAGGATATTGGTCATATTCTTTCATGTTGTGTCAACCCGTTAGAATAGATGAAGTACCTTGGGATTGTGCCAAAGCCTATTTTACTTATTGCTATATAGGCTAGTTAATAACTACTTATTATGTAGGCTCTTTCTCTAACTTTTGTTGCAAATCTGGTTTTGATGATGACAAACATGTTTCCAGTGTGTTTTGCTTGGCTAATCTGTTTCAGGCACAAAAGACCGCGAGCCACTCAAGCCAACTCAAGATCGGGTCCAAGTGTGTCAAATGTATGATTTTTCTTTTTATTGAGTCAATTGTAATGTAACTGATTCCCTAGCTAAGTAACCTTGCACACACACACTCAGGGAGAGAGATTGAGTGAATTAGAGTTTCTGTTACAAATTTGTTCAGATCGTCCTGGACGATATCCACATCGTCCTGGACGATCCAGTTAAAACAAAAACCCTAATTAGGGCGACTAAGTTAAGAGGGTCTAATTGAGCCGATCATCCTGGACGATCTACGGATCGTACGGGACGATATTCCCAAATCAGAAATTCTCAGCCGCCAGATTAAGTTAGGCAAGTTTTATTATAAGTATTTTGGTCTGATCGTCCCGGACGATACGTGTATCGTCCTGGACGATTCACTACAATCATGCCTAAATTAGTCTGGTAATTAAGGAAAGCAATTAATGTTTAATTGATACGATCACATCGTCCTGAACGATCGCAGGATCGTCCCGGACGATCGTGATCGTCTTATGCATTTCAGCTGTACGACCCGAACTGTGTACCGGACGATTTTGGGCCTTTTTGAACTAATCGTATAGGATGATGTACCAATCGTCCTGGACGATCAAGTCATTTTTTGGTCGTCCAGCAAAGATTTCTCTGGACGACCCGAACTGTCTTCTGGACGATTTTCCTCAATTTGTACTAATCGTCCCGGACGATCGCAGTATCGTACGGGACGATATGAACAACTTTTTCTACTGATCGTCCAGAAGAGCCTAATCGTCCAGACTGAATCATCTGATTTTGAACTGATCGTACAGGACGATCTCCCGATCGTCCTGGACGATCTTGGCCGACAAGTTGAGATTTAGGGCAAATTTTAAGCCCTCCTTTAAAAGAACTTTTTCCAATTTTTGGAAAAATCTTTTGCTACCTTCCTTCCCTGAGAAACCCTAGAGAGAAGAGAGAGTTGGGAGAGAGAGAAGAGATCTTGTGAGGGGGAGTTAGTGAGGGATTCACTAAGGTTGCTCCAAGCACGGATCAGAGTCGTCTTCTCCGCTCGTCGTCTGTCGTCTAGTCGGTGTTCTTCGTGGGAGGATCGTTCGCAAGAAGATCCGGGGTTCTCTGCCCGCTTCAGGTGGAAGCAAAAGGAGTTCAAAGGTTCTCTGCCTGCTTCAGGAGGAAGCGAATGGAGGTCAGGTTCACTGCCTCACCGTGTGGTGAAAAGGAGGTGTTTTGTACAGGCTTCTCCGCCTTGCTGTGGGAGCAAAAGCAGAGTCACTTTCGTTTAGTGCAATACCCGGAGGGGAGGCTCCGGGGAGTGGACGTAGGTCAAGTTGACCGAACCACTATAAAATCTGGTTTGCTTTTCTGATTCAGTTTTGTACTTTACTTTTCAATATAAACTGCTTGGGTGAATATCATTGGTTGATCTTTTCGTTATTGTTTACTTGTTTCCGCTGCTAAGTATCGAAAAGATTTTTGTAGTTATCGTGAAATTTTTAAATAACCAATTCACCCCCCTCTTGGTTAGCCTCGGGACTAGTTCACTAGGGCTTAACATCCCTTTCGAACTTTCAAGTGGTATCAGAGCGGGATTCAAAATTTCTGTTTAAAAACTTTTGAATTTGATCCAATGGCTAATTGTAACAATCGTAATACTGCTGAAGGTTATTCTATTACTAGACCACCGTTGTTTGACAATATTCCTTTTGATTTTTGGAAAAAATGCATGTCTACTTTTCTGCAATCTATTGATTATCGCATGTGGATGTTAGTTAAGGACGGATACGAACCACCTTTTCGAATGATTAACAATGTGAAAACTGAATTGCCGTTTGCTGATTGGACGTTTGATGATCGTGATTTAGCACAGTTGAATGCAAAATATTTGAAATCTGAAGACTATATGCATGTTTCTACTTGTACAACGGGAAAGAAAATCTGGGATAGGTTATGTATAACATACGAAGGTACAACTGAAGTCAAACAATCTAGGTTAAACATCTTGTTACATGATTATGAACTTTTTCGCATGAAACCTAGTGAGACTATTTCAGAAATGTACACAAGGTTCACTCAGATTGTTACCTCTTTGCATGCTTTAGGTAGAGAACTTACCAACTACGAAAGAGTGAACAAGATTCTTAGATGTTTGCCTGCTTCTTATGATGCTAAGATTACTGCTATTACTGAATCCAAAGATTTAAATACTTACTCTATTGACAGCTTACTTGGATCACTCATTGCTTACGAGCAAGGGGTGAACCAAAGGCAACTTGATGCAGGTGAACGCAAGAAAGAGAAGACCGTGGCACTAAAGGCCAAAGATTCAGATGCTAGCACTTCCGGGTCTGATAGCGATGAAGTTGCCTTAATCACAAGGAAATTCAAAAGCTTTCTAAGGAAGAAACATAAGAACTATCAGAAGTGGAACAAGGGTAAGTTCAATAAAAACTTTAAGGGTTCATCTGAATCGGTTTGTTTTGAATGCAGGAAGCCTGGACACATTAAGGCTGATTGTCCAACACTTAAAGCTCACCCAAGCAAGGAGAAGAGTGAGAAGAAACCAAAGTTCAGGAAGGACAAGAAGCGGATTCAGAAGGCATTCTGGGCAGACTCTGCATCCGACTCTTCTGAGACTGAAGCTGAAGAGGAGGAAACAAACTTGTGTCTGATGGCGGATGATCACCCTGGTCTGTCGGACCAGGAAGAGGTATGTGAGCTTACTTACGATCAGTTATTTGAAGTTTCTGAAAAGATTCATACATCTTATAGGAAGCTTAAGAAAACCCATGCTAGTTTGAAATTAGATTATTTGACTTTACAAAAAGAGCATGATTCTGTAGTTAAAGATTATTCCACACTTGATTCCAATCACATGTCTCTGCTTGATGAGTTTGATGAATTGAACAAAAAATATTCTGATTTAGTTTCTGAGCATGATTCTTTGAAAACCACGCATGTTGATTTAGAAAAAGCTTTTAAAGAGTTAGATACAATGGCATGTGAAGTAGAAAGTAACAATGGCGCTTTAAAATTTAAAATTGCAAGTTTAAAGAAAGAGAATGAGTTTTTGGAAGTAAAAATCAGTGCTTTTGAAAAGAATAAAACACCGCCTACCTTTGAACAGTTTTATGCACCGCCACCTTTTAAAAATTCTGTTGCAAGTTCATCAAAGCATGTTTCATACACTACTAGAAAGAGGCACTATCACTCACGACGTTTAGTTAATCCTTTTCCTGGTGTTAGATGTTTTTCATGTGGCATGTTAGGACACATATCACACACTTGTACTGTTCACCGTAGTACACATTGGGTGTGGAGACCCAAACTGCATGTTTCACAGCACAGCACGCATGCATCGCATTCTTCTTTTCATAAGAAGGAACCCAAACCTGTTTGGGTTCCTAAGACTGACATTTGATGATTTTGTAGGTGTACTCTCACACAAGACCTCGTGAGAGCATGTGGTACCTGGACAGCGAATGTTCTAGACATATGACATGAGATGCAAATCAGTTCATTTCGCTGGAGGCCAGAGCTGGAGGCAAGGTTACACTTGGAGATAACACCACCAGGAAGGTGGTAGGCACAGGTATAATTGCTGATTCAAAGAACTTTATGATTGATAATGTTTTGCTTGTAGATGGACTGAAACACAACCTGCTGAGCATCAGTCAACTCTGCGACAAGGGATACAGCATCAAATTTCTGCCCACTGGCTGCATTTTAAGCTTAAATGATGAAGTTGTTTTGCAGGGGCAAATGATCAACAACGTCTACAAGCTGGATGTAAGTAGCATTAAATCTGATAATTCAATTTGCTTAAAAACTGCTGCTGATGAGTCTTGGTTATGGCATAGGAGATTGTGTCATGCCAGTATGAAAACCCTTAGGAGAGTCACCCAAAAGGACTTAGTTAGAGGTGTGCCCAAGCTTAAGTTCACTAAGGATCACCTGTGTGATGCCTTTCAGTTGGGGAAGCAAGTCCAGTCCTCTTTTCACTCTATTAAGGACATTAGCACCTCTAGACCTTTAGAAGTTCTTCACATGGACCTCTTTGGACCCATTAGCACTGCCAGCTTAGGGGGGAGAGTCTATGGTTTTGTGATTATTGATGATTATTCAAGGTTCACTTGGGTTAAGTTTTTGTCACACAAATCTGAGTCATTTGATGAGTTTAGATCTTTCTCTACTTGGATTCAGAAGAAGTTAGGATGTGAGATTATTACCATCCATAGTGATCACGGAGGGGAGTTTGAAAATGAAAGATTTGGAAGTTTTTGTGAGAATCATGGGATTAGTCACAATTTTTTAGCTCCTAGGACCCCTCAGCAGAACGGGGTAGCTGAAAGGAAGAACATGACCTTAGTGGAAGCCGCTAGAGCCATGCTTGCCGAGTATTCACTTCCAAAATACTTTTGGGCTGAAGCTGTGAACACTGCCTGTTATGTGCTGAATAGGGTGAATGTGAGAGTCAAACTGAACAAGACACCTTATGAGATCATTAAGGGTAGAACACCAAATCTATCCCACCTCCATGTCTTTGGCTGTAAGGTTTTCATTCTGAACAACGGGAAGTCACCCTTAGGAAAATTTGACCCCAAATCTGATGAAGGAGTGTTCTTAGGATATTCAAGTGTGGGGAAATCCTTTAGGGTGTTCAATAGGAGGACTTTGGTGGTGGAAGAAACAACCCATGTAGTGTTTGATGAATCTGATCCTAAGGAGTCTAGATCTGAAGTAGAAGATGAAGAGATTATTGAGGTTACACAAGGAGTTGGAAATACAAATTTGGAGGAAAGGGTAGAACCTCAAACCCCATTGCCTAGAGATTGGAGATATTCTTCGAGTCATCCTAAAGAACTGATCTTAGGAGACCCTTCTGAAGGTGTTAGGACTAGGCATGGACTTAGGAAGGAAGTAAACCATTCTGCCTTTATCTCAATGACTGAAGCCACCAATATCAATCAAGCCTTGTCGGATGAGTTTTGGATTTTAGCTATGCAGGAAGAATTGAATCAATTTGTAAGGAATGATGTTTGGGAGTTAGTAGAAAGACCTAGAAACCAAAGTATTGTGGGAACCAAGTGGGTCTTTAAGAATAAGATGAATGATTCTGGTGTGGTGGTGAGAAATAAGGCAAGATTGGTGGCTAAGGGGTATAATCAGATAGAAGGGATAGATTTTGAGGAAACTTTTGCCCCTGTAGCTAGATTGGAAGCCATTAGAGTGCTACTAGCCTTTGCCTGTTACAAAGGATTTAAGCTGTTTCAAATGGATGTCAAGAGTGCCTTTTTAAATGGGGTAATTAAAGAAGATGTATTTGTAGAACAACCCCCAGGTTTTGAGAGTTCCCAATATCCAAGTCATGTCTATAAATTAAAAAAGGCCTTATATAGATTGAAACAAGCACCCAGAGCTTGGTATGAGAGGCTTAGCACATTCCTGTTAGAAAGAGAGTTTGTTAAGGGGAGCGTAGACACCACCCTTTTTCTGAGGAGAATAGGAGATGACTTACTCATTGTCCAGATTTATGTTGATGATATAATTTTTGGATCTTCTGATAAATATTTATGTGATGAGTTTTCCAAAACAATGAGTAAGGAGTTTGAGATGAGTATGATGGGAGAATTGTCCTACTTTTTGGGGTTTAGCATAAGGCAAACGGATGATGGAACCTTTCTCAATCAATCAAAATACACTAAGGACATTTTGAAGAAATATGAAATGGACAAAGCCAAGCCAATCAGTACTCCCATGCCCTCCTCAGTTCAGTTAGATAAGGATTCAAATGGAAAATCTGTTGATCAGAAGAAGTATAGAGGGATAATAGGGTCACTGCTTTACCTGACTGCTAGCCGACCTGATATCATGTTTAGTGTCTGTCTTTGTGCTAGGTTTCAGGCTGATCCTAAAGAGTCCCACCTAACTGCTGTTAAGAGAATTCTTAGATATCTTTTAGGAACCCCAAACCTAGGAATTTGGTACCCTAGGCACAGCACCTCTTTTGAGATCATTGGATATTCTGATTCTGACTTTGTGAGGTGTAGGGTGGATAGGAAGAGTACTTCTGGGACTTATCAATTTATAGGACAGTCGTTAGTCTCCTGGTCCAGTAGAAAAAAGAACTCAGTTGCACTTTCCACTGCTGAAGCTGAGTACATTGCCTTAGGAAGTTGTGTGGCCCAAGTTCTTTGGTTGAAACAACAAGTCTTGGATTTAGGAGTACCCGTTGGCACAATTTCTGTTCTGTGTGATAATACTAGTGCCATCTGTATCTCTAAGAATCCAATCCAACATTCTAGGACCAAACACATTAACATTAGGCATCACTTCATTAGGGACCATGTTACAAAAGGGGACATTGAGCTACACCACGTAGCAACTGAAAATCAGCTGGCTGACATATTCACTAAACCACTGGCCTTTGACTCATTCAGCATTTTGAGAACCAGATTAGGAGTGATTGATATTAATGCTTGATTCTGATGACTGCTGATTTATGATTGTTATGATTGGTATTCTGATTTCTGTTAGTTAGTTTTTTGTATTCTGTTTTCTGATTTCTGTTAGTTAGTTTTTGTATTTTGATTTCTGATTTCTGTTAGTTAGTTTTGGTTTGATTATTTGCTTTCAGTTGATTTTATTTCTTCTGCTGATTTCTGTGTTACCCTTTTTTGTTAGTTTGATTTGAGTATTTACTTTGCTATGATTTTCTACCTGTTTTTATTTATTTATGGGTTCATATCTTGCACTTACTGTTTTATGCTTTTCAAAATCTGATCACCGCTCACTACTTCTGGTGATCTGAATTTTTGACTGGGAGTTTTTACCTTGTTTTAGTTTGGAAGCTGATAAGCAGTGATTGACTTCGCTGAATCTGTTAAAGGGAAGAAACATTGATAATTGTTTCTCTTCCTCTAACTCCTTTACTGGTGTGAAGTCTCTTTTGAATAAAAATCCTTTTCAAAATTAAAATGTTAGTTTTTTTGAAATAGAGATTATTTTATCTTCTTACAGTAATCTGCCTCATATCAATAGTGTTTTTCAAAGTCTTGAGTCATTAGTTTGATTTTCTAAACCAAGTGATTGCATTTATCATATGTTGTATGGATTTTGTTTTGTGAATCGTTCTTCCTTACTGCGGAGAGTCATCTCCTATGTCTGGAAGATAATCTCACAGCTGAGACTCTTTAATGATTATGAAAAGAAGAAAGCTTATAAAAGATGCGCAGTGCGCCAGATAATTTGAAAAAGAGGCATAAAATGAGCCCAAAACTGAAAAGATGCGAAATTGCCAAATTGGATACACAAAGTGTATCAAAAATCAAAAGATGCGTAAAGCGCCAACCAATTTGAAAAAGAGGCACAAAATGAGCCCAAAACAAGCTTTCTTTCCTTTCAGATTGTTAAATGTCTTAGAGGAATCTGTGCGCCACTTAATATTTTCAAAAGCTTGAGTTTTGAAAATCCCGATTTCTGATTTTTTACTTTGTAACACTATTATATCAGATATTTTTCTGGAACGAGGCTTGAAAGGATCTCTTTTCAAATCTAATGTCTCTTCTTTTGAATCGGATTTTTGTGTTGAAAGAGGTTTGCATCGATAATGTGCCCGGGGTCGGAGTTGCGAAAGTTGATTATTTCCAACCTTTTTTGGATTTCAGCGCTGTCAATCGTTCTGTCATTGATTTTTGAATCTAAAATCAAGGAAAAATTCTAATTTTCCAGTTTTGTAGTTGTTTTATTTTATGTTTTATTTCCGTGTTATGTTTTTCGCTCCTCCTTTTTGTGATGTCAAAAGGGGGAGTCAGTTGTAGTCGTGTCTGTTTCTGTTTTCTGAGTCATGCTTCATGTATTGTTTTAGCTGTTAAATGAAAATTTAAAAAAAAAATAAATATTTGTCTGTTGGATCTCCTAGTTTACTTTTATTTTCAGACTACTTTACAAATGTTTGCCATCATCAAAAAGGGGGAGATTGTTGCAAATCTGGTTTTGATGATGACAAACATGTTTCTAGTGTGTTTTACTTAGCTAATCTGTTTCAGGCACAAAAGACCGCGAGCCACTCAAGCCAACTCAAGATCAGGTCCAAGTGTGTCAAATGTATGATTTTTCTTTTTATTGAGTCAATTGTAATGTAACTGATTCCCTAGCTAAGTAACCTTGCACACACACACTCAGGGAGAGAGATTGAGTGAATTAGAGTTTCTGTTAAAAATTTGTTCAGATCGTCCTGGACGATATCCACATCGTCCTGGACGATCCAGTTAAAACAAAAACCCTAATTAGGGTGACTAAGTTAAGAGGGTCTGATTGAGCCGATCGTCCTGGACGATCTACGGATCGTACGGGACGATATTCCCAAATCAGAAATTCTCAGCCGCCAGATTAAGTTAGGCAAATTTTATTTTAAGTATTTTGGTCTGATCGTCCCGGACGATACGTGTATCGTCCTGGACGATTCACTACAATCATGCCTAAATTAGTTTGGTAATTAAGGAAAGCAATTAATGTTTAATTGATACGATCACATCGTCCTGGACGATCGCAGGATCGTCCCAGACGATCGTGATCGTCTTGTGCATTTTAGCTATACGACCCGAACTGTGCACCGGACGATTTTGGGCCTTTTTGAACTAATCGTACAGGATGATGTACCAATCGTCCTGGACGATCAAGTCATTTTTTGGTCGTCCAGCAAAGATTTCTCTGGACGACCCGAACTGTCTTCTGGACGATTTTCCTCAATTTGTACTAATCGTCCCGGACGATCGCAGTATCGTACGGGACGATATGAACAACTTTTTCTACTGATCGTCCAGAAGAGCCTAATCGTCCAGACTGAATCAGCTGATTTTGAACTGATCATACAGGACGATCTCCCGATCGTCCTGGACGATCTCCCGATCGTCCTGGACGATCTTGGCCGACAAGTTGAGATTTAGGGCAAATTTTAAGCCCTCCTTTAAAAGAACTTTTTCTAATTTTTGAAAAAATCTTTTGCTACCTTCCTTCCCTGAGAAACCCTAGAGAGAAGAGAGAGTTGGGAGAGAGAGAAGAGATCTTGTGAGGGGGAGTTAGTGAGGGATTCACTAAGGTTGCTCCAAGCACGGATCAGAGTCGTCTTCTCCGCTCGTCGTCTGTCATCTAGTCTGTGTTCTTCGTGGGAGGATCGTTCGCAAGAAAATCCGGGGTTCTCTACCCACTTCAGGTGGAAGCAAAAGGAGTTCGAAGGTTCTCTGCCTGCTTCAGGAGGAAGCGAAAGGAGGTCACGTTCTCTGCCTCACCGTGTGGTGAAAAGGAGGTGTTTTGTACAGGCTTCTCCGCCTTGCTGTGGGAGCAAAAGGAGAGTCACTTTCGTTTAGTGCAATACCCGTAGGGGAGGCTCCGAGGAGTGGACGTAGGTCAAGTTGACCGAACCACTATAAAATCTGGTTTGCTTTTCTGATTCAGTTTTGCACTTTACTTTTCAATATAAACTGCTTGGGTGAATATCATTGGTTGATCTTTTCGTTATTGTTTACTTGTTTCCGCTGCTAAGTATCGAAAAGATTTTTGTAGTTATCGTGAAATTTTTAAATAACAAATTCACCCCCCCCCCTCTTGGTTAGCCTCGGGACTAGTTCACTAGGGCTTAACATCCCTTTCAAACTTTCAACTTTATGACATCATTTTATTTTCTTTTAATTATTCTTTCTACTAGCTACAATACTGAATAGAGTCTATATGCACTGATTCTATATGTACTTTAGATGAAGGAGTTTCATTACTTTATAAAGTAGCCATGGTGGCCATTACTCTTCAACCTTCTTTTCAATTCTAACTAGCTGCTCGTCTTAGTAATTTAACTGAACTAGCAATTTTTGAGTCAGCTTTGGTGTATCTTCCTCTCCTAAATTAGCTTCTACAAGATTAACTTTACCTGTATCATTTTGTTTTTTAGTGACTACCATAAGAATATTTCCAGACATGTCTTCATTCTGAAATTCCCTTGTAGCCTTTTCAGTGTCCTTCATCTATTTTCATTATACTCACTTTGAGGTGGTTCATCATCTAATATATCAATCTTCCCATCACTTGGCGTTGGTCCACCAGAGTATATACTTTACGGGAGAGTGTTGCATCAGAGATTTAAATTTTTCTCCCTATACGCAGTCTTTATTGCTAACCAATGTAGTTGAAGTGGCTACCACCTTAGATCGCCAAACCTTCTTCCCATCTAAAATGAAGGTTAGCTAATTTGTAGATTTTATCCCACTTATATTAGAGAAAGATGAAGATTGGCTACCATTGAAGTGGTCCAGATAAGGAGAACTAGATGTTATTAAATTCATAATTGAATTTAATCATTGAGCCTTGAATGAATGGGGCGTATTTGGCATTAATGTTGTCATCATTGGAGAGTAAGAAAATCAGCTTTCCTGATATTTTTTATAATTGACAAAAGTTCTGGATTAGTTTCTTAATTTATTGTTTTAAACAAGATATTTAGATCTCTGAATATAATACTAAGTTCAATTTACTGAATTCCCAACACAAGTTTAAACCAGAATGAATTTAGAATTTAGATTTGTGGAGATTCAAATGTGGAACAAGTCTAAAAAATATCATACGAGGGGAAACGAATTAAAACTAAAATTTAGAAATGTAGATATTTATATATGGACCCAATCCAAAACACCTTGGACTATGGAAATGAGTTTTTTACTTGAATTTAGAATTTAAGAAATTTAAATTTGGACCTAATCCAAAAGACTTTGGACTAGCAAAATGATTTTAAATTAGAATCTTGATTTTAAGAACTCAAATCTTTATTCAAAGCTTTATAAATTTGGAAAGTCTAGTCTCCAATAAAGATGAAGAGAAAAGTCTTCCCCAATGGAGTCACTCAAAAAATCCTATGGATAAAAAAATGTATAGATGTGCCACATGAATTGCTTTAATATTTCTTTAATCAAATTCGCATGACATAACATCAATTGTCTTTTAAAATAAACTGATGCTCGATTATTAATTTAAAAAGAGAACCCATTTTTACTTTCATAATCAAACACAGTATAAGGAATGCCCAAATCCCCCCAAAAGGTAAAAGAAACATTCACCTATCATTTTTCGAATGAAACTAACTAAAGTATAAATCTTGTCTATGTTCATATGATTCTTCCCCTACCTTAGAAAGGAATTAAGATATGTTTATTTTTTTCTAGATTCTGGACATCTTATAGGGGAAGGCCTCTATAGTTAATTAAATTCCAAGTTAAGTCTAGAGAATACTCTTGATTAAAGTAGTGACTAGAATTTTCAAATTATAAAATTCTAATCAAATATTTGAATGTAAATTTTTAGGATTGGTTTAGATTTGGATTGATATTTGGAGTTTATTTAAGATTTGGATAACTCACCTGGGGAGGAGAATTTAAATAGACGTATGTACAATCTAGACCTATGCCTGCCTGGAGTAGGCTGCCAGCTAACTCCTTAAAAGCAATCATTCGCCTTATGAATGCAAGATAGGATAGCTCTATATCTGTGGAATCAAAGATTTTTAGTTTAGAAAGTTTTAATTAGGACTCTTTATTATAAAAATTCAGTGCAACTTAACTCTAAAACATCCTAAACTCTAAATTTTATTTTTAGTTAACTTCTAAACTTTAATTTTTTTTAAGTATGGTTTTCTAAAAAAATCTGGTAGAAAAATGGCCCTAACTCATAAGAAAATTATGGAATCCTTAATCCTTAGGCTCCTTATTCTTTAGTATCAGCTTGTATGTTGGGCTAGTGTACATTGTTGGAATTTAAAGTGCATGTATGTATGTATGTTATGATAAATGTGTATGTGTATATGCTATCACTACAATATTATCCTAGAACTAGTGTACACGTTCCTACAAAATCCAAAATTACACACCAAAAGAAACTTATGAAAACACTGCCCTCTAATGCAAATCTACCACTCATATAAATGCAATGAATATATTATGAAGTAGTACATGATTGAGAAGTATATAAATTAAACTTTTATTCATATATTTTTAATGTTGAGTATGAATAAAGTTTTGCTTATAATAAAGGTGGCCAATCTCTATCACAACATGCTTGAATTTCTACTCCAATATAATGTAGATTTAAATATGATTGCTTATTTTAGTCTTTATCTTTAGGCTGCAAGAATTTCCTTAAGATTTCAAAAGATAATGATCTTCAAATGAAGAAGATTAATTTTCTTTGGAAACTTCTATTTGTATAACCAATCATCTTTAATCTTTATAACTCATGATACTATATAGCTCAATCTAGTAATACAAGAATCTTGAACATTATATTTATACTTTTCCATTTACATCAAGCCCTAAGTACATTCTACTTTCTATAGAAAAGTAAAAAATGCAATGTATATAATGAATATAAAAGTTCAGTGTAGGTAATGCATCAAATATAACCTAGAAGAATCTAAGTGAACCAACAAGAATATAAATATGGAATCTAAAGTGTAGGAAAGTAAGGAAACAAATACTAGACACCCTCAAGGCAGGGTATTTACATCACAACATAGCACACCACCAGCCTAGCCAAGGCTAGATGCAGTAACCTTATCAAACCATCTAAAGTGTATGAAACAGGCTGCATGATTTGGATAGGTCTTAACTTATTTATTATTTATTATTTTATAACATTTTATTTTTAATTTATTTTAGGTAAAACAAGATTTATTTAAATTTAAATTTTATTATCTTATAATTTAAAACTTCTTTTTAAGATATATTTTAGATGTTAAATTATTATTTTATTTTTAAAGAACATAATGTTGAATAACCCCTTAACTGTAAGGAGTCAATGATCATCAAGTCCTAGGCTAATATTTATAATGCATTTGACCTTTGCTAAGGGATCAAATCTAATGTATAGAGTCCTTCATTTTATTTAGGTGTTCAAAGATTAAGATTATAAAAAATGTTGCTAATTGATCACTTCAAGAACATGAAGCTTTCCATTAAAAGATCATAAGCTCATAATTGCAATGCATTTGATTCCCAATAAGGGAAAAAATCAAGTGCATAGAGTCCCTTGATTTATTTGTCTTCTTTATTTAAGCTGTTCAACTTATCTTTTTTAATGGTGATTTATTTGTCTTCTTTATTTAATTTTCATTATCAATTAAGATGACTAAAGTTTGACTTTCTTTTTTCTTAATATTTTAAAGGTTTCCAATTTTTAAAAAATTCTAGATTTAATTTGGAGCTGAATACAATCTAGTTTGTATTTTTCTAATTTTTCTTTAATTAATTATAATTTTTACAAAATTATCCCATTTACTGTAATTAAAAATTCAAATAATTTGGTTATTTTTGATCCAAATTAATTGCGAATAACTTGAAATAATCACTAAAGGTGATGAATGACCTCTAAGCATTTATTACAAAAGTTTAAATCAATTTTTATTTATTTATTAAATGAATTTTCTTTCATTTTAAATCAATTTTTTTTATAGTTTCTGATGGGGCTTTTATTTTTTATTGAAAGTTCACTGAACTTAGGGTTGAATGCAATTTACTTTGTATTTTTTTTGTTTAAATTTATTTTTTAATGATTTATTAAAAATCTTTTGTCATTTATGCAAGGTGAATTAGGGTTCACTAATTAACAGACCAAATGAACTCTGATTTCTTGAAATTTAAATCTTAGGTCAAACCCAAAATGTTTCATGTTGTCAAAGTCCCTCAGGGTTAAAAACTAATTTCTAAAGTAAATATATCTATACTTTAAAAATTTTATTTGAGGAGATCTAGAAACTAAATTGGATTGAAATCAATGGTAGACTAACCATTATACACTACGCTAGCATGCCACAAAAAATCATGAACTAGTTCTCTATGGAGTGTATTTTATAAAATCTCAAATATCTTGGTCAAGAAATGACCTATTCCATTGAAAATTCAATTTAGGAAAACTGACTTATCAAATAACTTTAGGAAAATAGTGGTAGGTCAAGCGCTTGCTCCAATATAACGTAGCCAATTTGAAATCAATTGGCTAGGTACATGAGGAGAAATTAATAAAAATTAGTGAATAATCAAAGCTAAATAACTCTATATCTACTCATTAAATTAACTTTGCTTTATTTTTAAATTGAAGCACTACTCACACTGGTTCAATAGAGATATTGTATATAATTTTTGATTAAGTGTGTGATTTATGTGAATTTTTGATGTATTAGGCTATTTATTGAATAAAATAAATAGTTACTTCATTTTTTTGCATCATCACCATGCAACCTCATATAGGGACATGCAGTCAATCAATAAACACGCCAGTGTCATATGTGAGTCATCTGATCTTCCACTATTTATGCTGACAACTCTAACCAAGCAGGATGGACATGCTTTCTATTTGCTGCTCGATGTAGTTGGACAAATTGTCTTCTCAATACATGTGCAATCTGATGTAAAAAAATTGTCCAAATTACTCAATTCAAATTTGAGCTGATTGGAAGAATGCATATAACTTTTTGTTTACTCAACCAAATTGAATGAAATTATAGGCAAGGCTTCTTGGACATTAATAGCCTATTCCATGAAGTTTGGGGGCTTCATGACATAGGATTGTATACTTATTTAGTTCCTAAATATAGACTTAAGGTTTGTGATTTACCACTAATCAATGGATAAAATTAGTTGATTTTGGTGTCCTTGGACTCCTTAGGAGATCCTCTTAATCTTCATTGAGTACTCCAAGCTTGGAGGAGCTCAAGATTGGAAGTTTGGAAACTTTGGAGGATTACACTCTTAATCACCCTTGGATCTCTTTCCCTAATGAATTCTGGAGCTTGGGAAGGCTTAGGGAGACTATGAGGAGTTGTATGGAGGATTTTCAATCAAAGGATCCAACCTATGCTTCAAAAAATAAGGCGGTATTTATAAGAGAGAGATAATAATAAACTAATATTCTAAGCCACCTCAATATATAACCAGCCACTATTTCAATTGTGGACTATACAATAGGATCCAAATGAACATTCTGGAGTGTTTGAGCCCATCTGGTCAGATTTTTAGGATGTTATAACTTAACTAATGATTACACATGGGTTTTTTTAAGAATTTTGCCAAATTAGTAATGCTCATGATTGGTGCTAACTAAGATAAGTATAATGAACATTCTAGATTTTAATTTCATTATTAATGGAATTTAATTTGTATTGGGTATTTAATGGGCTCAAGAATTTGAGTTTTTAATGGTTTAGGTCATCCCAATTGCTTGACACAGGTGAACCCATGGGCTGGGCTGATTGGATTTTATGTAAAGGGTCCATGTAAACTTGTTACAAGTATTTTAGCAATTTAATTTTACATATTTTAGAGCTTAGCGCAACAAAACACCTTTAGGTTCACTTAGGTCAAGCCATGTGGTTAGCCCAGGTGAGCCAATGGGTTGAATCATTTTTTGGCTAAAATGTGGGGACCCAATGAATAGTCCAATGGGATTCACTACAGGAAAACTCATTGTTACCGGCGGACAAAATCCGTCGGTAATAATAAAAATGCGCCGAAAATATACGATTTCTGGTGGATTTCCGACGGTAATTCGCACGTCGAAAATATATTACTAACGGATTATATCTGTCGGTAATATTTTCGGCAGATTTTTCGGCATATTTCCTATGAAAAAATAACAAAAAAATGACGTTATTATGTTATTAGTTTCCGGCGTATAATCCACCGGTATTGCCGGCGGAACTATCCGTCGGTAATACCGGCGGATTATACACTGCAACAAACCGACGTTACTATTACCATCGGACTTTCCGGTGGACTAAGTGCCAGAAATTTCCGGCACATAATCCACCGGAAAGTTCGCTATAACGTATTACCGGCACCATTACCAGCAGATAATCCGCCGGAAACCTGTAGCATTGACAGAAAAAAAAACTTTCTTCCCTCTAAAATTGGATTTCCACAACCTGCAAATAAAACATATACAAAATAGATATACACAATGATATCCACAACACAATAGACAATACACTATATAAATAATATAACAATGTTCAAAACACATACTCAACAGATTCAAATATCGACAATTATATTAGAAAATATGTCCAAAACATAAATATAAATGTCCACATCCGTAAAATGAATAAAAAATATCTAGTCTGAATCCATTTCCTCCTCAGCTGCTATACTCTTCCCACTGCTCATCTGCTCCCTCATCCTTTGCATTTCTTCTAACATTTGAGTTTGTTGGATTTGCATCTGCCGCTGTATCTCCATCTGCTGCTGCATTTGCATCTGCCAATCAGCTTGGGCTTTCTGTACCTGTTCTAGCTCAGCTGTAAGGGCAGTTATCTGCTGGGTATATAAAGACTCCTGGGTACTAGATGAAAAACTGCAGCCACTAGATGCCTGCCATTCATATGCATAAGCCTGCGAGCCTAACTCGTACACTCTGCCGTACTGTATTCCTCCTACCGCTTGCGACCAAGTGCGGTAGTCAGAATATTTAGTTGATCCGCCAGAAGAATTTTCACCTGCTGTAGTCTGGCTCTCTCGAATTTGTGTATACTCCTCCTATGAACGTGAATAAAGAATTAAGCAATTTTTAGATAACATTACAAAAATTGAACTTATATACTTACAAAAGCTTTTCTCGCACGCTCGTCAACCCATCGTTGGTCCTCCTGTCGCTTGTGGGTATGACTATGTAATTCAACAGGAGTAGGTTCTCTACCCAACACTGCTTTCTGTAACATACATATATTAGTATTCTTATTAAAGAAAATTATTAAAAGATTTTAAAATTTCTTACCATACGTCTTCTATGCTCAGTATATGGAACAGAACCCCTAGTATGAAGGGAACTGCCCAAGCCCCCAACATCAGAAGCTCTGTTCTGTCTGTTTTGATCCCTCTTCCTACTATAGTCTGGGCTACTCCAAGCAGCGCTCAACTCTGCCCATACACTCTCAGCCATCCAAAGTGGTCACTGGCCTGACTTTCTGAGATCTATAAATATGTCTCGCATGCGATTCGAGCGACGCTTCTCAAAATTCTTTCTAATTCTATCATTATGTTGTGGCAGCCAACAAAAATCTTTCTGCATTTAAAAACATACAATAAAGAATATATATTTTTGTTAACTTATGTAAATAAAATATATAATACATAATATTTTAAATTAATTACAAACCTTAAACTCTCTGAACCACTTATTTCGTACTTCCTTTGGGACTTTCTACAAAGAAAGATAAGGAGCATCATATCTGCTCCGGATTATGTCCCGTATTTTATGTATTGGCTGCTTTGACGGATGAAACCTGAAAGAAATATGTTAGTTATCAAAAAAATTAAATCAATTTTATTTGCATAGCTGAAATATAATTAATACATACGTGTCACCCTCAGGTTCAATCAACATGCGACCCTCTGTCGCCTGCTCTGGTGCAGCTGGGGTGGAAGGTCCACCTGTTGCGGGCTGAGGTGGTGCTGTAGTGGTCTGATGTGGTGGTGGGACGTATGGTGCATATGTATATGGATATGGATATGGAAGTGGACCACTATAAGGAGGTGGGGGTGGGAAGTAGGGGTAGAAAGGAGTACTCTGTGTGACATCAGGGGAAGGTAAGCGTGGGTCTGGTGAGTAGAATGTCTGTGGGCTACTAGCTCCAGGAGTAGGTAAAGGCGGGCTAGGCTGACTCTGGGTAGCAGGTTGAGATGAAGAGGTGCTCTCAGTACGTACAGGCCTGCTGGATGAGCCGCCAACTATAACCTTCTTGCACCTACCAAATATATTCTTTATCATTCCTCTCTGATGGTCATCACCTGAAGCCATCTGCACAAAAATTTAAGAAATATTAGCAACAGTAATTAAATAAATACAAGCACAATAAAATTTTAATTAAACATAAACCTATAATTAAATAAATACAAGTACAACAAAAAATTATATACCTTATGATGATTCACTTTTATATGATGAAACTTTTGTACCACTATCAGATTCGTCATGAATGTTCTCTAGATTTAAATCTACTTCCTCTAACTGCAACTCACTCTCAGCAGTTGTAATTTGATAGTCCACATCGTAAGCAAGATCTTTCATGTTTGACATAAACTCTTCCTGATGTGCTAGTGGTATTGAAGTAGTCTTCCCAATAACTCCCCTAGGTTTGGTCTTCATAACTACGAGCCAATCTTGTTTGCCTCGTACTCTACTCGGGTAATTAGTAAAGTAGACTTGGCTTGCCTGACTAGCAATGATGAATGGATCGAACTTTGAATATCTCCTACCCCGCTTAACCTCTGTTATACCATAAACTGGATGCACTCTTGTACCTCTATTCAGTACTAGATGAAACCACTCACAGTTGAATAGATACACATTGTTACCATGTCCAGGATATTCCAACTATATTATTTCTTGTAATACCCCATAGTACTCAGAATCATCACCTGTATGGGTATTCCCTCTTACAGATACACCAGAATTCTCTATTTTCTTATCTTCACACCAAAACTTTGTTTGAAATTTGTAACCATTAACTAAAAAATTTTGATAACACTTCACAACTCTATTTGGTCCCCAAGCTAGATCAAGTAGCCCATTATTTTGCAAAATACTACCTTGAGTGTGCACCTAATCAATAGGTGAAATGTCATTAGTAAAATAATTAACTAGTTAAAGACATTAATTGAAATGAATAATCATAATATGTACCATATTTTTAAACCAAATAGGGAATTCTATTTCCACTATCATTTGTACTTCTACTTGTTCTGTCGTGTTCAAACCATTAATAAAACTCTTGTAAATATATATTAAGATTTAGATTGAATTCATGAGTAATAAATTTATGAGCAAGCTTATTCATCATTACTCAAGATATGACTCAACTTCATCACAGTTCAGCAAGATATATAAAGTGGTAACTTGCATCTCATTATCAGTCAAATAGTGCATTGTGCTAGCGCCTAGGGGTTCACCATTTTCTTTGAATACAGATAAGTTTAATGATTGAGCCATTTTTTTAGGTGCAGTGCTCTGACTTGACTGTGAGGCTATTTTAAAGTAATACGAACAAAACTGGGTTGTCTCGTACATTAAATATGATTCGTATATTGAGCCTTTAGGATGTGTTTTATTTTTAACAGTCTTCTTAAGTTTATTTAAATATCTCTCAAAAGGATACATCCACCGATACTGAACAGGTCCACCAACTCTAGCTTCATATGGTAAATGCACGGTAAGATGCTCCATAGAGTCAAAGAAACCTGGGGGAAATATCTTCTCAAGTTTATAGAGAATATAAGATATATGCTACTCCATAAGAATTATGTGCTCTGTATTTAGTTTTGAGGAGCATAAATCTTTCAAGAAGATACTAAGCTCGACCAAAAGCTTTAAAATTTGATCCGGTAGATAACTAAAGGCAGTTGGTAGCAGACATTGCATAAAGATATGATAGTCATGACTCTTCATACCAAATAATCTCCTAGTTCTAATGCCAACACATCTGCTTAGATTTTAAAAATATCCATCAGGTACCCGTAAACTCTTGACCCATTCACAAACAGCTCGTCTCTGCTCTAAAGTCAAGGTAAAAGGAGCTTTTGGTTTTAAAATTTTTCCATTCCCACCATCCTTCAATTGTAATGCTTTCCTCCTACAAATCTCCTTTAAGTTCATCCTTGCTTTTATATTATCTTTGGATTTATCTTTGATGTCCATGACTGTATTGAATATATTATCAAAGACATTTTTCTCTATATGCATCACGTCTAAGTTATGTCTGATCAAGTTTGTCCTCCAATATGGTAATGACCAAAATATACTTTTCTTGGTCCAATTGTGGTTGACACCATGCCCTGACAATTTGTAATCAGCTAATATTGGAGAATCCACTATTATGGGCATGGAACTTACTCTTTCAAATATTTCTTCACTAGTTAAATTTGAAGGAGGTGGCGACATAACCATTTTATTTTTGATAAAACTATCCTTATTTCACCTGAAAGGATGATCTGTAGGTAAGAACATGCGATGACAGTCAAACCAAGTGTTCTTCCCTCCGTGCTTTAAAGTAAATGACTTTGTATATTCCATACAATATGGACAAGCTAATTTTCTAGAAGTGTTCCAACCTGAGAGCATACCATATGCGGGAAAATCACCAATTGTCAAAAGTAATGCTGCTCACATAACGAAGTTCTGTTTGGTGGAGATATCATATGTACTTACTCCCTCTTCCCATAATAAATTTAAATCATCAATTAACAGTTGAAGGAATACATCAATCTTTGCTTTTGGATTGTGTGGCCCTGGAATGATAAGCATAAAAAACATATAAGGAGTTGTCATGCACAACTCTGGAGGAAGATTGTATGGAGTGAGTATCACAGGCCAACATGAGTAAGGTGAAGAAGACTGGCTAAATGGAGTGAAACCATCTGCACATAAACCTAATCTTATATTTCTTGATTCTGAGGCAAAGGTGGGATTTGTACGATGAAAGTGTTTCCAGGCATGTGCTTCTGACGGATGTGTAATAAAACCTTCTTATGAGATATGTTCTTTATGCCATCTCATATGTGCAGCAGATCTCACGGATGCATATAACCGTTGCAGTCTAGGAATTATGGATAAATAAAATAACCTACTAACTGGCACTTCCTTCAGCTTTCTTTTCGTGATAGATTTTTATTTAAATCTTGGTGCATTGCAATAACGGCATGCAATTTCTGATTGATCATCTTTATAGAATAACACGCATCCATTGACACAATAATCTATCTTTGTGTATGTCAAACTAAGCTTGGAAACTAGCTTCTTAGTCCGATATAAATCTGTAGGAATTATATTATCTACTGGATTGGTTTCTTTGAGAAGCCCAATGAATTGATTAAAATATTCATGGGGGACATTATATTCTGCCTTGATGCTTAACATCTTAACAGCAATGGATAACTCTGAGTGAGTAGTGCAACCCTTCCATATTGGTTGTTGAGAAGCATGCAGTAGATCATAAAAATTTTGAGCTTCTTTATTAGGTGACTCAAGATTAGCTTCTATATACTATTCAAATTGTGCTCCACTTGCATCATGAATTAAGTCCTCAAGATTAGGTATGATATGCTCTTCCTCACCTATAGTAGCACTTGTCGATGGGCCACATCGAGAATCGAAATGTGGTTCATACTCACCATGAGAAGTCCAATACCAATATTCTGGCATGAAGCCTCGATGATATAGATCAACAATAACATCATCTGGGCTTTGGTAGACTTGATTTTTATGTTTAGAACATAGGCAACGAATCATTCCATTTTTGATGAAGCTGGGCAGTTGAAAAGCTGTCTGAATAAAAATATTCACCCCTTTGATGAACTCATTGGTTAATGTCTTTCTTCCTTGCGCCAATCGATTATACATCCAACTTCTTTGAGTTCTGATATCCATAATATAACCTACATATAATATGGATATATTAAATTTATTGGAGAAATATACAAAGACTCTTAGCCTACTCAGAAGACAATCATTTTAATTAAGTGACCAAACCACATACTCATCCACCAGAGCATCCTTATCTCTAGAACACTTAACCTAATATTATGCTGTTTTGATTTGAGTGAATCATTTTGTTCATGAGAATTCTAATCTAAGTTTATGTTTTTGATGATTACAAAAGTTTATTGTTTGTCTAATTCATCTTCTAACATATATTTGAGTTTTTGTCTGTGTGTACTAAAGTATTTTTTAGGAAATTCACACTCAAGACTGTTGAAGACTTCAAGTTCACTTGTTCACTGTAAATGAAGTCTGTAAATTTTTTTTTCTTTTTCTTGAGTCTAAGAGAGTGTGATTGTAAGTTGGATAACTGTGCACACACACAATGGGGGAGTAAAAAGTTTAAATGTTTTTAAACTGATTGTACAGTACGAATTTATTTCATACAGTATGATATGAAGAATATGTCCTCCAGGGAGAACCCATCAGACTAGAAAATTTTTCTAAGGCATGTTCGTACAGTACGAATAACATTCGTACATGAGTTTTTGCTGTACGAACAGCTCAAAATTGGGTTCGTCTAGAGGTTCGTACGGGACGAATGAATCGAACGAAGCTCACTGTTCGATTCGTCCAAGCGTTCGTACGGGATGAAGCGTTTGGACGATGCTTACTGACTTGATCATCCAAGTGTTTATACGGGATGAAGCATTTGGACGATGCTTACTGACTTGATTGTCCAAGCGTTTGTACGGGATGAAGCGTTCAGATGATGCTTACTGACTTGATCGTCCAAGTGTTCGTACGGGACGAACTGTTCGGACGAAGCTTGCTGACTTGATCGTCCAAGGGTTCGTATGGGATGAACTATGTGTACGAATGGCTCTGATTTGTTCGTCTGATGCGTCGTACAGGATAGATTGTTCAAATTTTTGAACTATTCATACAGTACGATTGACGATCGTACTGGATGATCGGCACGGTCTTAACTTGAAAATTCAGTTTTTGGACAGTTTTTTCTGTCCTAAGTATAAAAATGACTCAAAACTATTTGGAGAAGAGATCCTTCTGCGAAAATTCTTTTGGGAAGTGAGAGGAGAGTGATTGGGAGAGTGTTTGGGAGTGAGTTTTGAAAGATCTTTCAAGAGAAAATTGTGAGGAGATTCACAAGGTTATCCAATTGAGAGGATTTCTTTTACTTGTTCTTCAATCATCTTCCTAGTTCCTTGGAGACTTTTGCAAGAGCATTATTCGAAAGGATTCCGGTACTCTACCGTACTTGGAGAGTGAAAAGGACGATGGTTCTCTGCCACACTTGGAGAGTGAAAAAGATGACGGTTCTCTGCCGCACTTGGAGGGTGAAAAGGACGATGGTACTCTGCCGCATCGGGGTTGGTGGAAGAGAGTTTGTAAAGGCTTCTCCGCCTTGCTGTGGGGGCAAAAGGAGAGTCACTTGGTTTTAGTGCAATACCTAGAGAAGGGATCTTTAGGGAGGGGATATAGGTCGTGTTTGACCGAACCACTATAAATTCTGGTGTTTTCTGTTCTCTATTTATTTTTCAGCATTTCTATTTTTTGCAGTTTATTCTCGTTGTGGTTGAATTTATGTTTTAAAAGAAAGAGCAAAAAATTATCTCTGTTCGTACTGTATGAAGTTATATCGTACTGTACGATTAGCTTTTAAATTTTCAAAAATATCAAGAGTAATTTTAAAAAGAACCAATTCACCCCCCTCTTGGTTAGCCTAGGGACATTGAGCAATAGGTCTAACAACCTGTTTGCACTTTCAAGTGGTATTAGAGCTATTTCAAAATAACTGTTTTAAATACTGTTTGAAATTTTGATCATGGCTAATTTTGGAAATAGAAATACTATGGAAGGATACTCGATCACTAGACCACCGTTATTTGACAATATTCCTTTTGATTTTTGGAAAACTCGCATATCTACTTTTCTGCAATCACTTGACTATCGTATGTGGATGTTAGTTCAGGATGGTTATACTGAACCAACTAGGATTGAAGAACGAATAAGAGTTCAAACACCTTTTGCAAACTGGATTGTAGAAGAACGTGAACTAGCGCAACTGAATGCTAAGTGTTTGAATAGTTTCTTTTGTGCTTTAAAATCGGAAGATTACATGCGTGTGTCTACTTGTAAATCAGGAAAGAAAATTTGGGATAGACTTTGCATCACATATGAAGGTACAAATGAAGTGAAACAAACTAGATTGAACTTTCTCTTGCACGACTATGAACTTTTTTGCATGAAATAGAATGAATTAATCTCTGACATGTACACTCGCTTTACACACATAGCCACTTCATTGCATGCTTTAGGTAGGGAGTTAATAAATGCTGAGAAAGTTAACAAGATATTACGTTGTTTACATCCTGTATATGATGCAAAGATAACTGCAATAACAGAATCTAAAGATTTGAATATTTATTCTGTTGACAATCTTCTTGGATCACTAATTGCTTATGAGCAATCGGTGACTCAAAGATAGATTGATGTAGGTGAGAAGAGAAAGGAGAAGAACATTGCTTTAAAGGTGGATGACTCTGAAAGTGATCAATCACTAACTGAGGACGAAGAGGATATTGCCCTGATGACGAGGTAATTTAGAAGTTTCCTAAAAATGAAGCAGAGAAGACGCCAGAATTGGAACAAGGGTAAGTTCCAGAAGAATGTCAAGGCTTCGAATGAAGTCATTTGCTATGAGTGCAGAAAGCCAGGTCACATCAAGACAGATTGCCCCAATCTCAAAGAAACTCTTAACAAGGAGAAGGCCGAGGAGAAACCAAAGGATAGAAGGGGTAAAAAGAGAGTACAACGAGGTTTCTGGGCGGACTCAGCTTCAGACTCATCAGAAACAGCACCATAAGAGGAAGTTGCCAATTTGTGCTTAATGGCTGATAATCTAGACCATTCAGATGAGGATGAGGTATGTGATTTAAGCTATGAAGAATTATTTGAAGTTTTTGAACGCATATATTCTGCAGATAGGAAACTTAAGAAACTATATGCTAAGTTAAATTTGGATTATATAGAGCTGCAAAAAGATTATGAGATCCTCAGAAAAGATCATGCATTAATTGATAGCAACCACATGACTTTGTTGGATGAGTATGATGATTTAAACAAGCAGCACAATCTTTTAAAATCATCACATGCTAAACTTGAAAAAGATTTTAAGACTTTTATGGATGAATCGGATTCTAGAGAGCATGAGTTGAAAATTGATAACTCGATTTTAGAAAGTGCCAATGCATATCTTAAAGTTCAGATTAAAGCACTTAAGGAAAATAAAATACCACCTAATCTTCAAGAGTTTCATGAATCTTACCACAAGAACATTGACTTAAGATCTAAAAAGAAAATTTTTAGGAAGAATAATTTAATGAATCCCTTTCCAGGGATAAAGTGTTTTTCTTGTGGTAGTTTAGGACACATTTCCCATACCTGTACTTTGAAGTATATAACACATTTAGTATGGAGACCTAAGGTGCATAAACCACAACATATCACACATGCATCTGGTTTAAAGTTGTCAAGAGGTGAACCCAAACTTGTTTGGGTTCCCAAGGCTAATGTTTGATCATTTTGCAGAAACACTCTCACAGAAGACCTCGTGAGAGTATTTGGTACCTGGACAGTGGATGCTCAAAGCATATGACTGGAGATACAAGTCAATTTATATCGCTAGAAGCCAGGAATGGAGGCAAGGTGACGCTTGGAGATAATACCACCAAGAGAGTGGTAGGTACAGGTATAATTAGAAATTCAGAAAATTTTGTTATTGAGAATGTACTGTTAGTTGAAGGTTTGAAACACAATCTGTTGAGTATTAGTCAATTATGTGATAAGGGCTATCATATTAAGTTTTTACCTACAAGTTGTGTTATTAGTCTAAATGGAACTATTGTTTTGAATGGTGATAGGGTAAACAATGTTTACATGCTAGATTTTAATTTTGTTAAAGCATCTACTGCATTGTGTCTGAAAACTGTATCTGATGAATCATGGTTGTGGCATAGAAGGCTTTGTCATGCTAGCATGAAAAATCTTAAGAAAATCACTCAAAAGCAACTGGTTAGAGGAGTATCCAAATTGGATTTTACTAAAGATTACTTGTGTGATGCATGTTAACTAGGAAAACAAGTGAGATCCTCATTCAATTCTATGAAGGAAATTAGGACTGGCAAGACCCTAGAAATTCTTCACATGGATTTATTTGGACCTGTTAGTACCTTAAGTTTAGGAGGAAAAAGATTTGGGTATGTTATTGTGGATGACTATACTAGATTCACCTGAATTAGATTTTTGAATCATAAGAGTGAATCATTTGATGAGTTCAGAGATTTTGCCACTTGGATTTAGAGAAAACTTGGTTTTGAAATAGTTAGTATCCAAAGTGATCATGGGGGAGAATTTGAAAATGAAATGTTTAATGATTTTTGCAAATCTCTTGGAATTGAACACAACTTCTCAGCATCGAGAACACCTCAACAGAATGGAGTTGTAGAAAGAAAGAACAGGACATTAGTGGAAACTGCTAGGGCCAAGTTGACAGAATATTCACTTCCTAAATATTTTTGGGCTGAAGCAGTTAGCACTGCATGTTATGTATTGAATAGGGTGTACATAAGGTCTAAATTGGATAAGACACCCTATGAACTTCTTAAAGGTAGAAGTCCCAACCTCTCACATCTACATATTTTTGGATGTAAAGTGTTCATTCATAATAATGATAAAACTCTTCTAAGAAAATTTGATCCGAAAGCAGATAAAGGAATCTTTCTAGGATACTCAAGTGTTGAAAAATCCTATGGAGATTTTAACAAAAAAACATTGGTAGTTTAAGAGACCACACATGTTGTTTTTGATGAATCTTATGATAGTAAAGGGTCTAAAATGGATGAAGATGAGGTTGAGGTGATAAATCAAAAGCTTGAAAATCAAAAAGTTGAAGATAAGATTGAAAAAGAAGAGGAAAACCAATTGCCTAGAGAATGGAAATTTGTAAGGAGTCATCCAAAAGATTTGATTTTAGGTGAACCAAGTGAAGGAGTTAGGACTAGGCATGGATTGAGGAAAGAAGTGAATCATTCAGCATTTATTTCAATGATAGAACCCACAAACATAGAACAAGCACTTTTGGATGAATTTTGGATATTGGCCATGCAAGAGGAGTTAAATCAATTCAAGAGAAATGATGTTTGGGAATTAATTGAAAGGCTAAAAGATCAAAGTGTAGTTGGGACTAAGTGGGTATTCAAAAATAAGATAAATGATTCAGGAGTAATTGTTAGAAATAAGGCTAGATTAGTAACTAAGGGATATAATCAAATTGAAGGAATTGATTTTGAGGAGACATTTGCCCCTGTAGCAAGACTTGAAGCAATAAGAGTTTTGTTAGCCTTTGCCTGTTTTAAAGATTTTAAATTGTACCAAATGGATGTTAAAAGTGCCTTTCTAAATGGGGTGATAGAAGAGGATGTGTATGTTGAACAACCTCCAGGTTTTAAAAATTCTAAATACCCTAATCATATTTTTAAATTGAAAAAGGTATTATATGGACTAAAACAGACACCCAGAGCATGGTATGAGAGGTTGAGCACTTTCTTGTTAAATCGATCATTTGTTAAAGGAAGTGTGGACACCACTTTGTTTATGAAAAGATTTCAAAATGAAATACTCATTGTACAAATATATGTGGATGATATCATCTTTGGATCAACTGATAAAGCTTTATGTGATGAATTTTCAAAAATAATGAGTAGTGAATTTGAGATGAGTTTGATGGGTGATTTGACTTATTTTCTTGGCTTTAGCATAAAGCAAAATGAGGAAGGGACTTTTCTTTATCAATCTAAATATGTTAAGGAAATCCTCAAAAAGTATGAAATGGATAATGCTAAATCAGTCACTACACCCATGAGTTCCTCAGTCCTATTAGATAAGGATCCAAAGGGAAAATCTGTTGATCAAAAGAAGTTTAGAGAAATAATTGGATCTTTGCTTTATTTGACTGCTAGCAGACCTGACATTATGTTTAGTGTTTGCTTATGTGCTAGATTTTAAGCTGATCCAAAAGAATCACATTTGACAGCAGTAAAAAGGATCTTAAGATATCTTTTGGGAACTCAAAATTTAGGAATTTGGTATCCTAAGAACAGTTCTTCTTTTGATATAATTGGATACTCAGATTCAGATTTTGCAGGCTGTAGGGTGGATAGGAAAAGTACTTCTGGAACATGTCAGTTCATTGGAAATTCATTAGTATCATGGTCCAGTAGAAAATAAAATTCAGTAGCACTTTCTACAGCTGAAGCAGAGTACGTTGCCTTAGGGAGTTGTGTAGCACAGGTGCTTTGGTTGAAACAACAATTGAGTGACTTAGCGAACAGAGATAATTTTTGCTCTTTCCTTTAAAATAGAAATTCAACCACAATGAGAATAAACTGCAAAAAATAGAAATACTGAAAAATAAATAGAGAACAGAAAATACCAGAATTTATAGTGGTTCGGTCAAACACGACCTACATCCTCTCCCTAGAGATCCCTTCTCTAGGTATTGCACTAAAACCAAGTGACTCTCCTTTTGCCCCCACAGCAAGGTGGAGAAGCCTTTACAAAATCTCTTCCACCAACCCCGATGCGGCAGAGTACCGTCATCCTTTTCACCCTCCAAGTGCGGCAGAGTACCGTCATCCTTTTCACCCTCCAAGTGCGGCAGAGAACCGTCATCCTTTTCACTCTCCAAGTGTGGTAGAGAATCGTCGTCCTTTTCACTCTCTAAGTGCGCCAGAGTACCAGAATCCTTTCGAACAATGCTCTTGCAAAAGTCTCCAAGGAACTAGACAGATGCTTGAAGAACAAGTAAAAGAAATCCTCTCAATTGGATAACCTTATGAATCTAAAGCAGGAGATCGAGTTAATATGACTCCACTTCTTTCTTCAACGACATTTCTTATTATGACTGGTCAGCCTATAGATGAAGCCCAATTGATCTTAGATTACATCTATTATCTGTCTGACATTGGGTTGGCTAGTGTGAAGTGGAAGAAAAATATTACTTTAGGACATGTTGTGTGTTACATCCTAGAGAGAAAGTACAATCTAGTTCATCCTTCTGGTCCTTCAGAGCTCCCACTATACTTCACTGATGCTTCTTTTAAAGCATTATTTGGGAAAGAGGGTACAGCTGACAGCTCAGATGATGAGCCTCATTTTGCTACTGCTCCTTCAGGTGCACCCTCAACTGCACCTGGACCTTCATAGGATTTCTATCAAAACATGGTCCAACATTTTGATAGAATGGACCAACGGTTTGATGACATGGAGGCTCATTTAAAGAGACAGGATTATTAGTTTGATGCTGTTAACACAAATATTGCTACTCTTAACAGCTATTTCTCATTGTTCGGTGGTATACCACCTCCTCCACCTCCTGATCAGGGTCCCTCTCAGTACTAGCTTGGATGAGATTGTGTCACTCTTTGTTTATTTTAAGTTGTCTTTGAGTATTTTATTGTGAGTTGTTATTTTGAATATGTTTTAGCAAGTTCTTTATATGAGATGTGCCTTAAACGTGTAACTTGTTATGGTTGTATGTTGTGAAGTTATTAGTAATGAAATGTTCCAGTGTTTCAGTGTTTATTCTTTTTGTGTTAGTGAATGGCCTTATTTCACTTGAATATAGTTGATTACTGATCTAGAATGTTAATTGAGTTCATATTACAATAAAAAAAATTCTATGCATAACTTTAAATTTTCAAATTTTTTAGATTTCGTTATGTTATGGTGTGGATTAGAAGATCCTACTTAAATCTTATTTAGACATGTGTTATTTAGTCAAAAATTATGTATGGTTATTGTTTTAACATTATTCTCACATTCTATATCTTTGTGTTTATTATTGTATTTGTGACTAAAGAGATAATATTATTGGAAAGAATCTTAAATTCAAAGCAAAGCTTGAAAAGATGCACAAAATGTGCCATATAAAAAAAGATGCGCAATGTCGCCAAATGTAAAAAGATACACAAAGTTTGTCATCAAATCAAAAAATGCGAATGTCGCCAACTGTCCAAAGACACACAAAGTGTGTCATCAAATCAAACGATGCGCAAAGTCGCCAAATATTCTTTCCTTTAGTTTTTTATACTCTTTTTCACTAATCAATAATTGTCACTTTAGACTTAGAATTTTTGATAATGTTATCTCTCCTTCTATACAAAAATTGAGACTGCTAAACATGTCTAATACATTACTGCTTTAGATCAACTTTTCTTGTCCTTAACATACTTTGAAATCTAACATTTTTGAGTCTTTAGTTTTTGCATCTCATTTCTATATTGTAATTCAACTTCATTTCACATAATTCCATTTCTCAGCTATCTTTTAGTGCTCTTTTTGCTGTTGGCAAAAGGGGGAGAGTTTTATTATTTGACTTATGTTCTTGTATGGTTGTATGTGCTTTGTATGTATGTTCTTGTATGATTGTATGTGCTTTGTATGTTTTGTATGTATTGTATGGTTGTATGTGCTTTGTATGTTTGTATGTGCTTGCTTTGTTTTTGTTGCTCTACACACTTTTCTTTTCTTCTCTTGTCTATCCTCAAATATCTTGATTTGTCTTTAAGGGGAGCTTAAGGATAGGATAAGTTAGTTTTAAGGATTCAGGTTATTTTGGGGGAGTGTAGATCTTTTATTTAAAGGGGATATATTGAGTGAATGTTAGAAGATCTATTTTGATAAGTCAGTTTTAAGGATTCAGGTTATTTTAGGGGAGTGTAGATCTTTTATTTAAAGGGGATACATTGAGTGAATGTTAGAAGATCTATTTTTGTATATCATCAAATAATAGTTGTTTTGCCATCATCAAAAAGGGGGAGATTGTTTTGATTTGAGTGAATCATTTTGTTCATGAGAATTCTAATCTAAGTTTATATTTTTTATGATTACAAAAGTTTATTGTTTGTCTAATTCATCTTCTAACATATATTTGAGTTTTTGTGTGTGTGTGTACTAAAGTATTCTTTAGGAAATTCACACTCAAGACTGTTGAAGACTTCAAGTTCACTTGTTCACTGTAAATGAAGTCTGTAAATTTTTTTTTCTTTTTCTTGAGTCTGAGAGAGTGTGATTGTAAGTTGGATAACTGTACACACACACAATGGGGGAGTAAAAAGTTTAAATGATTTTAAACTTATCGTACAGTATGAATTTATTTCGTACAGTACAATATGAAGAATATGTCCTCCAGGGAGAACCCATCAGACTAGAAAATTTTTCTAAGGCATGTTTGTACAGTACGAATAACATTCGTACATGAGTTTTTGCTGTACGAATAGCTCAAAATTGGGTTCGTCCAGAGGTTCGTACGGGACGAATGAATCGGAGGAAGCTCACTGTTCGATTTGTCCAAGCGTTCGTACAGGACGAAGCGTTCGGACGATGCTTACTGACTTGATCGTCCAAACGTTCATACGGGATGAAGCGTTCAGACGATGCTTACTGACTTGATCATCCAAGTGTTCGTACGGGATGAAGTATTCGGACGATGCTTACTGACTTGATCGTCCAAGCGTTCGTACGGGATGAAGTGTTCGGACGAAGCTTGCTGACTTGATCGTCCAAGGGTTCGTATGGGATGAACTATCTGTACGAACGGCTCTGATTTGTTCGTCTGATGAGTCGTACAGGATGGATTGTTCAAATCTTTGAACTATTCGTACAGTACGATTGACGATCGTACGGGACGATCGGCACGGTCTTAACTTGAAAATTCAGTTTTTGGATGATTTTTCCTGTCCTAAGTATAAAAATGACTCAAAACTGTTTGGAGAAGAGATCCTTCTGTGAAAATTCTTTTGGGAAGTGAGAGGAGAGTGATTGGGAGAGTGTTTGGGAGTGAGTTTTCAGAGATCTTTCAAGAGAAAATTGTGAGTAGATTCATAAGGTTATCCAATTGAGAGGATTTCTTTTACTTATTCTTCAAGCATCTTCCTAGTTCCTTGGAGACTTTTGCAAGAGCATTGTTCGAAAGGATTCTAGTACTCTGCTGCACTTGGAGAGTGAAAAGGATGATGGTTCTCTGCCACACTTGGAGAGTGAAAAGGACGACGGTTCTCTGCCACACTTGGAGGGTGAAAAGGACGACGGTACTCTGCCGCACCGGGGTTGGTGGAAGAGAGTTTGTAAAGGCTTCTCCACCTTGCTGTGGGGGCAAAAGGAGAGTCACTTGGTTTTAATGCAATACCTAGAGAAGGGATCTCTAGGGAGTGGATGTAGGTCGTGTTTGACCGAACCACTATAAATTCTGGTGTTTTCTGTTCTCTATTTATTTTTCAGCATTTCTATTTTTTACAGTTTATTCTCGTTGTGGTTGAATTTATGTTTTAAAAGAAATAGCAAAAAATTATCTCTGTTCGTACTGTACGAAGTTATATCGTACTGTACGATTAGCTTTTAAATTTTCCAAAATATCAAGAGTAATTTTAAAAAGAACCAATTCACCCCCCTCTTGGTTAGCCTAGGGATATTGAGCAATAGGTCTAACAACCTGTTTGCACTTTCATATGCTTCTCTTCTAATGGCCAATATTCTACACCATAAAGCATTGTAAATCCAACCACCATCTTAAGGGGCTGTTTGGTATGCGGATTTCGGCCGGATTTGGGCGAAATCCATCCAAACGGCCTAAAATGCAAATCCAATTCTCACGACAAACAAAATCCTCTCGAGACGGAAAATTCCCCCGATTCGCTCTAAATACCAAATTTTCGAAATTCCACTTACCATGAGAGTCCATCTCCCCGCTCTTACACATTCCTACGAAAGCTACGTTGTAAATCCGGATTTTCTAATGGCCAATATTCTACACCATACTACATGGGTTGGTTTGGTTGGTCAAATCCCTCTCCTTGCCCTAGACCCACTTAAGTAAACTCCCCAAATAGTTTTTAGGATTTAATACATTTAGGATTTGGTAACTTATTTGGCAAATTCGGATTTAGAGAATTTACAAAATCCTACTTAAATAAAATCCTAGGTTCTACCAAACAGCCCCTAAGCTTGAGGGGGACTTTTCTATCACACAACAAGCCCAATGCATTCCTCCACTTCAACAATCCAATTTGAATTCTACTAATAATATCACATAAGGGTAAAATCTAATAAGAACATCCATGACTGAAGAAAAGAGAGTGTTACCTCCACACCAAGGAACGTCGTCGAAGGAATTCTGAAGGAACGTCGTCGAAGGAGCGAAACCAAGAGGTGAAGGAACGTCGTCAGAGTGTCATCAGAGCGTCGCCGGAGAAGGAGAATCCATCGGTTCGCCGGCGTCAAAGGAACGGGATACGTCTTCGGAGCAGAATACGTCGTCGTCGGAGCAGAATCGAACACAAAAGCCGAACGAGATGAGAATGAGCAACCAGGCGCGGGATGGCTCGAAATAGGGCCTTTACCGGTGGAGTTTCCGGTGGATACTCCATCGGAAAGATTACCGGCAGAACATCCACGGGTTATAGTTCGTCGAGTTTAAGTAGGCCGGTGGAAAATACGCCGATAAGACCGTCGGTAATTTCCGGCTGATATTGCATTGGAAAACAAAACTTTTCTGACGCAATTGTGTCATATTATCAGTCGGTAAGAAAGCAACGGATAATCCGCCGGAAATTCCGTCGCACAATTACTGGCGACAAATTCGCCGGTAATTGCGTAGCTAATTGCCGGCGGATACCATCCACCGAAAATTCCGACGGTAACAGACAATTTTCCTGTAGTGATTAAGCACCTAGGTTTCCTCTAAATGCAGGAATTTAATTAAAAGCTTTAGGGCTAGTTTGGTTTACCATTATTAATTTAATTAAATAGGTTAGACTAAGGGTTACGTTGGGTCTAACTCATTCAAAATGACATTTAGAACTTGATGGAGGAGGTTTTATGCCATGATGAGTCTAAATGAATTAAAAAGCAATTTCTAGGATTAAATGGACCTTTTGGTTATAGTTTCTATCCACTCCAAATGTAATTTAGGGTTTATTTGGAGTTATCTAAGGTCATGGCATGATTGTGCCAAGAAGTGTTTATTCAAAAAGTCAATTTTAGGGTTTTTAGAGTTTATGGGTTTCTTAGTGATCCATCAAAGTTTGTTAGGGTTGTTAAGCCCTTATGAACTAGTCCCAAAGCTAACCAAAGGGGGGGGGGTTAATTGGTATTTTAAAAATTCTTACACAAAATGAAAATTATTTTTATCTTTTTAAATATTTTAAAACACAAACAATATAAGCGAAAGCAAATACCCAAAAATAAAAAAATTTTAATCATAGATCAGATCTCAGAAATATGGAAAAATTAAAGTATAGAAAAATAAATGAAAAGAGCACACCAGATTTATAGTGGTTCGGTCAACATGACCTACATCCACTCCTCAGAGCCTCTCTTCCAGGTATTGTACTAAACACTATAGTGACTCTCCTTTTGCTCCCACAACAAGGCGGAGAAACCCTTACAAAATCTTTTCACCGACATCAATGAGACAGAGAACCTTGACTCCTTTTACTTCCTCCTGAAGCAGGTAGAGAACCTAGAATCCTTTTGCTTCTTCCAGAAGCAGGCAGAGAACCCCAACTCCTTTTGCTTCCTCCTGAAGCGGGCAGAGAACCAAGATCTGATACTAATAATTATCTCCTTAGAGCCACCACGGAACCAAGGATGAAGAAGGAAGATGACAATCGAATCTTTACTTGGAGTAACCCTTATGAATCCCCTCATAAACTTCCCCTCACAAGATCCTCTCTCTCTCCCAAACTCTCCTTCTCCTCTAAGCTCTATTAGAGTGGAAAAACCAGCAAAAGATTTCAGAAGAGATGTTTAAAGAGCTTAAATACAAGGCCTCAAAAAATGCTCTAAAATTTAACTTGTCGACTATATCATCCAAGATGATCTATCGATCGTCCTGAACGATTAGTACAAAATCAACTATTTTTTTAGGATGATTGCCAATGTTTGAATGATCAGAAGAAATACTTTATACGTATCATCTAGGACAATTTTAAGATTGTCTGGGACGATTAGTTCAATTTTAGTGGAAAATTATAAATCATCCAAATAAATGTTCAGGACGTCTAGGACAATATCCTAGATGATTAGAAGAAAATATGGGTTATCGTCCTGGATGATTTAACAGTCGTCCGAGATGATCAGTTCATTTTGAGTGGCAATCGACAAATTATCCCGCATAATATTCAGGACGTCTAGGATGATATCCTAGACAATTAGAAGAAAATCATGGTTTTTATATGGGACGATTAGAGATCATCCCACAGAATATAAAGGATCATCTGAGACGATCAGAACGATCGTCCTGTACGATGTGATTGATCAATTAAACCATAATTAGTCTCCTAATAATGGGATCATTTTTGGCAAAATTGTAATGAATCGTTCAGGATGATATAGTATCGTCCTGTATGATCAGACTAAAATTCTATATATATATATATATATATATATATATATTTCCTAGAATGAGATTGACGGCTGATTTTTGAATTTGTACTGATCATCCTGTATGATAAAATATCATCCACGATGATAGGTTAACTAACCTTAATAAATAGGGATGCCCTAATTAGGGTTTCTATTTTAAATTAATTATCCAGGATGATTTTGGATCATCCTGTATGATATGCCTAAAATTTAGAAGACTCTCAAACTCACCAAATTTCTCCCCACAATATGTGTGTGCAAGGTTACTTAGCATCAGGATCAGGATCCATCTTATTACATTTGACTCAAGAAAAGGTAAAAACCATTGGAAGTTAAACTTACAGATTGACACAGTCCTAATCTACCCAATGTTGAGCTAGCTTGAATTACAATTGACTTTGTGAACCTAAAAAGTTAGTAGGCATTGGACAACTAAAATAGATGTGCAGTAGTGACAATAGAGAAGCAAGAATATTTGATATCATCAAAACTACAATGCTTGAATCCAAATTTGTAGTAATCTCTCCCTTTTTTATGAAGGCAAATATTTATTAGATAGTTTAAAATCAAGCAGATAAAAAAATTAAACACAAAGCAAAGAAAAATAATATAAACAAGCAAAGCAAATTTTACTAAAACAGGAAAATAGTACAACACTAACAACACTACTCCCTCTTTTGACATCCTAAAAAGGAGGAAATAGAAAAGTAACCACTAAATAGAACATAGAATAGAAACAAGTACAAACTCAGAAACAAACACTTTAAAAACTAGAAAGATGAACTTTAATCATTTGGAGGTGGTGGTGGTGGAAAGAGTCAGTGAATGGAAGCAAACTTCTCCCCAGACCATGCCATATCCTGGTTATGCTGCTACTGCTGTTGGGCTACATAGGCATCAAAATGAGCAACATCCTCTATATGCTGCTACTCCTGTGCAGCTACGTAGGAGTTAAACCTGGCCTCCCACTTATTGAACCTTTGAACCAGCTGATTAATCTGAGGCTGCTATTTAATAGGGGCAGGTGCAGGAATAGGACCTTCCACTACTTTCCTAGGCTCCTCATGCTCACGGGATGATGAGTACTATGGAGGGTGTAGAAGGAGCTATTTGAGTAAAAGATTGAATGGTGATTAAATGGAGAAAGGAATTAAAGGTTGTATTTTGATTCAAGAGTATATGCAATTAAGTGTCCAAGGGCTAGGTTTGGCTTTCTTTTATATCCTAGATCCCTAATGGATGTTAAGGGTTTGATGTATCAGATAATAAGATCAGCAGCATTAAATAAGCAGTTGGTCATGATATAGTAGGTGGTGAGTGAAAGGATGTGAGTGATGTGGATCCTGTCTCTAGCATTCAAAATTACTGAGTTGTGAAGGATATGCTCGATTATGCGTACATATTTGACTATGGAGATGACAGCTGAGTCATAAAAAGGAGCATTTATTTCTGTAAGAGTGGTGTTGACATGGGTCTAGTTGAAGTTAGGATCAGAGGCTAAAAGATGGAGCTTATCTCCAGTAATGGATTGTCGAAGAAATTCATAAAAATATTAATACATTATTTCAACAGGATATCGATTAATGTAAGACTAGAGGGAAGTGAAATCAGCATTGAAATGAAGACTTACAAAAAACTCAAAGAGGAATTCATAATTGAATGAGAAAGCCATAGTGAGAATGAAGGTCAGTATGGTGTTGGCGAAGTGGTGTAATCCAGAAAAGTTAGAAAATCAATTTTTGAAAACCCTACCTCGGACACCTTACAGGTTCAAATTCCTTTCAAACAAAAATCTAATTTAGAAGAAAAGAAATTAGATAAAAAAAGTGATCCTTTCAAACTTCATTCCAGAAAAATATCTAATAAAATAGTATTACAAAGTAAAGAATCAAAAATCATGATTTTCAATCTCAAATGTTTGAATATATTAAGTGGCACATAAATTCTTCTAAGATTTTTAAAAATTTGAAAGAGGAGGAAGCTAATTTTCTTTGTGGGCTCATTTTGTGCTTGTTTTTCCAGTTTCTTAGCGCACTTTACACATCTTCTAATTTTTGATACACTTTGTATATCTTTTCAATTTATTGGCGAACATTGTGTTTTTTTCAATGTTGGGCTCATTTTGTGCCTCATTTTTAGTTGATTAGCGCACTTTGCACATCTTTTGCGATCTTCCTTTCTTTCAAAACCTCTAAAAGACCCTCAGTTGTGAGATTATCTTCTAGATATAAGAGAAAAAAACTCACTCTCTTAGATAAGGAAAAGTAAACCACAAAATAGAACCATCCGTATAAGATAAATGCAATCACCTGATTAAGAAAAAATGAAAGTGATTCAATAATTTGGAACACTACTCATATGGGATAGATTACTATATGAAGATAAAATAGATCTCCATTTCAAAGTCTAACTTTTTAATTTTGAAAAATATTTTTTTAATTTAAAAAGAAGAAAATACCATTAAAAGAGTTAGAGGAAGAAAAACAATCATCAATGTTTCTTCCTTTAACTATTTTAGACGAGTCAATCACTTCTTACAAGCTTCTAAAAAAAATAAGGCAAAAATCTCATTTAGAAATTAAGTTCATCAGTAGTAGTGAGCAGAGATCTGATTCTGAAGAAAATAAATAGGAAATCAGGAACACAAAAAAAGCACATAAAAAGAAATAACAAAATCAAATAAATAACAATAGAAAAAAATGAGGAAAATCAGTAGTAAATAAAAAAAACACCTAAAAAGAAATAAATAAATTAATTAAACAAAAACTAAGTGCTAAAACATAAATAGAGAGTATCAATTTCAAGCATGAATATATATCACACCAAATCTGATTCTTAAGGTGCTAAAGGTTTCAAAGGCCAGTGGTTTTGTGAAGATATCTGCCAGTTGGTTCTTAGTGGCTATATAATGTAGCTCTTGTTGAAATCCAGGATCCCGAGCACTTAATTTTGATGGTGACAACTAATACTTATTGAGTACATATAGACTTCCATTAGATTACAAATGTTTAATCTTTGTATATGAGCACTAACATTTCAGGTCAGATGCACACTGCTAAAGATTGTTGGAGACTCAAATCAGGTAGAATAGGATGTTGAAGAGTCTGTAATTTTTATTTCTTTATTTTTTTTTGAGTCTGCCACAGAAGCATGCATGTGAAAGGAGCAACCATGCACACACATAGGGGGAGAATTTTTTTTTAAAAAAATGATTAATTTTTTTTTAAGCACATCGTACTGTACGACCTTGGATCGTACTGTACGATTAATTAAAAATACTCAGGCTAACGGCTAATTTTCGAATGATTAAGTTTACAAACTTATCGTACTGTACGATCCATATCGTACTGTACGATAATATGTAATTGTGAAACCCTAGCCGCCAGAATAAGTTTGGTAAGTTTTTGAATTTGATTTTCTGAACTGATCGTACTGTACGATACGGTTCGTACTGTATGATTAATTAAAACTTGCCAAAATTATCTCCCTAATCAGGAAATAAACGTTGGTTTCTATTTTATATGTCGATCGTACTGTACGATCATATATCATACTGTACGACTTACAGAGACGATTTCATTCATCCCAGAGATCATACCAGATGAAACCAAGGTTTTTTGTTCTGTTCATCCTGGACGATATTCATATCGTACAGGACGATATCAAGAAATGAACTGATCGTACTGTACGACTGGTGGAGTGCTGGACGATTGTCAGAGACGATTTCCTTCGTCCCAGCGATCGTACCAGACGATCCCAAGAATTTTTGTACTATTCATCCTGGACGATATTCTTATCGTACAGGACGATATCATGAAAAACACTATTCGTACTGTACGATTAAATGAGTGCTGGACGACTGACAGAGATGAGTTCTTTCGTCCCGAGGTTCGTCCCACAGTTCGTCCCGTATGAACAGTACGAATCAACAGTATCGTCCTGTACGATATACATATCGTACCGTATGATATGAATAAAATTCGATACCTGTTCGTCTGTACTCGTACTGGACGGAGCTGTAATTGAACTGATCGTACTGTACGATTATAAATCGTACTGTACGAACAGAAGCGCAAAAGTTGAAACTTTTAGGGTTTTCTGAAGCCTGATATAAAAATAACTTAAAATTTTTTTTAGGGAGTTGTTGATCAATCCTTTTGCTGTGAGAGGCTTGGAGGAAAAAGAAGGGGATTCGGTAGAGAGAAGCTTTTGGAGAGATCTAGAGCTTGAGAGAGGAAGGTGAAGGTGAGCTTGAGCGTGAGGGAGAAGTAGTGTGAGGGGATCACACGGTGGCTCCAAGCTAGCTGCATGCTTTGCTCCTCTTGTGGCTTTGGAAGCTTCAAGAAAGTTCTCGAGGGAAGACTCACTTCAAGATCAACATCGCCAAGGTACTCTGCCATCTCCAGGAGGGAGAAAAAAGAGAAGGTTCGCTGCCATCACCAGGAGGGTGACATAGCGTTTGGTATTCCGCCGCACCGAGGGAGGTGAAAGTGAGTATTGTAAAGGCTTCTCCGCCTTGCTGTGGGGGCAAAAGGAGAGTCAACTTTTACTAGTGCAAATCCCGGAGTAGAGGACTCCGGGGAGTGGACGTAGGTCAAGTGACCGAACCACTATAAAAATCTCTAGTGTGTTTTTTCCTATTTACCGTACTTTACTTTTCATGCTTTTAATTTGTGCGTTTTAATTGCTTGGTGAGAAATTAGTATTTAAATATTGTGGTGTAAAATCTAAAATTGAACTATTAATTTCATCATTGTGAACGTGGTATTTGCTTCCGCACATTAGTCGTTAAATTATGTTTTGAAAATACAAAAAAATTAGAACTCTTGTGTAGGGTTAAATTTTTAAAATACCAATTCACCCCCCCTCTTGGCGCATCTCGTACTTTCAGCTCTGTCTCCTTTGGTAACATGGTCCCTAATGAAGTGGTGTCTGATGTCAATGTGTTTGATCCTGGAGTGTTGGATTAAGTTCTTTGAAATACAGATGGCACTAGTGTTATTACATAGGATAGAAATTATGCCTACATGAAGACCTAAATCAAGAATTTATTATTTTAACCAAAGGACCTGGGCCACACAACTTTCTAAGGCAATGTATTTAGCTTCAGCAATGGATAGTGCAATTGAGTTCTATTTTGTACTGGACTAAGAGACTAAGGACTATCCTATGAATTTACATGTTCTAAAGGTGCTCTTTCTATCCACCCTAGATCCTGTAAAGTTGGAATCAGAATATCCTACAATTTCAAAAGAGGTGTTGTGCCTAGGATACCAGATTCCTAAGTTTTGGGTTTCTAAGAGATATCTAAGAATTCTCTTAATAGCAGTCAGGTGGGACTCCTTTGGATTAGCTTGAAATCTAGCATAGAGACAAACACTAAACATAATATTAGGTATGCTAGTAGTCAGGTAAAGAAGTGATCCAATTATTCCTCTATACTTTTTCTGATTAGTAAATTTTCCATTTGAATCCTTATCTAACTGGACACTGGAACTCATGGGAGTGTTGATTGGCTTAGCTTTATCCATTTTATATTTCTTTAGCATGTCCTTAATGTATTTTGATTGATTAAGAAAAGTTCCATCATCCATTTTCCTTATGCTAAATCCCAGAAAGTAGGATAATTCTCCCATCATACTGAAAGTTCGATAGGGATGTTAAGCCCTAGTGAACTAGTCCCGAGGCTAACCAAGAGGGGGGGTGAATTGGTTATTTAAAAATTTCACGATAATAATGAAAATCTTTTTATAACGTGCAGCGGAAACGAATTAAAATAATGATAAAAAGATCAACTACAGATATTCACCCAAGCAGTTAATATCAGAAAAGTAAAGTGTAAAACTGAATCAGAAAAGCAAACCAGATTTTATAGTGGTTCAGTCAACTTGACCTACGTCCACTCCCCGGAGCCTCCCCTCCGGGTATTGCACTAAACAAAAGTGTCTCTCCTTTTGCTCCCACAGCAAGGCGGAGAAGCTTGTACAAAAACCTCCTTTTGACCACACGGTGAGGCAGAGAACCCGACCTCCTTTCGCTTCCTCCTGAAGCAGGCAGAGAACCTTCGAACTCCTTTCGCTTCCTCCTGAAGCAGGCAGAGAACCTTCGAACTCCTTTTGCTTCCACCTGAAGCGGACAGAGAACCCCGGATCTTCTTGCGAACGATCCTCCCACGACGAACACCAACTAGACGAAAGACGACGAGCGGAGAAGACGACTCTGATCCGTGCTCGGAGCAACCTTATTGAATCCCTCACTAACTCCCCCTTACAAGATCTTCTCTCTCTCTCCCAACTCTCTCTCTCTCTAGGGTTTCTCAGGGAAGGAAGGCAGCAAAAGATTTTTCTAAAAATTGGAAAATGTTCTTTTAAAGGAGGGCTTAAAATTTGCCCTAAATCTCAACTGGTCGGCCAAGATCGTCCAGGATGATCGATCGATCGTCCTGTACGATCAGTTCAAATTCAGCTGTTTCAGCCTGGATGATTAGGCTCTTCTGGACGATCAGTAGAAAAAAATTTTCATATCATCCCGTACGATCCTACGATCATCCGGGACGATTAGTGCAAATTGGGGAAAATCGTCCAGAAGACAGTTCGGGTCGTCCAGAGAAATCTGTGTTGGATGACCAAAAAATGACTTGATCGTCCAGGATGATAGGGACATCGTCCTGTACGATTAGTTTAAAAAGGCCCTAAATCATCCTATACACAGTTCGGGTCGTACAGCTGAAATGCACTAGACGATCACGATCGTCCGGGACGATCCTGCGATCGTCCAGGACGATGTGATCGTATCAATTAAACATTAATTGCTTTCCTTAATTACCAGACTAATTTAGGCATGATTGTAGTTAATCATCCAGGATGATACACGTATCGTCCGGGACGATCAGACCAAAATACTTAAAATAAAACTTGCCTAACTTAATCTGGCGGCTGAAAATTTCTGATTTGGGCATATCGTCCCGTACGATCCGGAGATCGTCCAGGACGATCTGCTTAATCAGACCCTCTTAACTTAGTCGCCCTAATTAGGGTTTCTGTTTTAACTAGATCGTCCAGGATGATGTGGAGATCGTCCAGGACGATCTGAACAAAATTTTTAACAGAAACTCTAATTCACTCAATCTCTCTCCCTAAGTGTGTGTGTGCAAGGTTACTTAGCTAGAGAATCAGTTACATTACAATTGACTCAATAAAAAGAAAAATCATACATTTGACACACTTGGACCCGATCTTGAGTTGGCTTGAGTGGCTCGTGGTCTTTTGTGCCTGAAACAGATTAGCCAAGCAAAACACACTGGAAACTTGTTTTTCATCATCAAAACCAGATTTGCAATAATCTCCCCCTTTTTGATGATGGCAAACATTTATAAAGTAGTCTAAAAATAAAAGTAACTAGGAGATCAAACAAATAAACATTTTTTTAAAATTTTCCTTTAACAGTTAAAACAATACAGGAAACATGACTCAAAAAAACGAAACAGACACGACTACAACTGACTCCCCCTTTTGACATCACAAAAAGGAGGAGGAAAAATAGAACACGGAAATAAAACATAAATAAAACAACTACAAAATAGGAAAATTAGAATTTTTCCTTGATTTTAGATTCAAAAACCAATGACAGGACGATTGACAGCGCTGAAATCCAAAAAAGGTTGGAAATAATCAACTTTCGTAACTCCGATCTCGGGTACCTTATCGATGCAAACCTCTTTCAACACAAAAATTCGATTCAAAAGAAAAGACATTAGATTTGAAAAGAGATCCTTTCAAGCCTCGTTCCAGAAAAATATCTGATATAATAGTGTTACAAAGTAAAAAATCAGAAATCGGGATTTTCAAAACTCAAGCTTTTTAAAATATTAAGTGGCGCACAGATTTATCTAAGACATTTAACAATCTGAAAGGGAAGAAAGCTTGTGTTGGGCTCATTTTGTGCCTCTTTTTCAAATTGGTTGGCGCTTTGCGCATCTTTTGATTTTTGATACACTTTGTGTATCCAATTTGGCAATTTCGCATCTTTTCAGTTTTGGGCTCATTTTATGCCTCTTTTTCAAATTATATGGCGCGCTGCGCATCTTTTATAAGCTTTCTCCTTTTTATAATCATTAAAGAGTATCAGCTGTGAGATTATCTTCCAGACATAGGAGATGACTCTCCGCAGTAAGGAAGAACGATTCAAAAAATAAAAGCCATACAACATATGATAAATGCAATCACTTGGTTTAGAAAATCAAACTGATGACTCAAGACTTTGAAAAACACTATTGATATGAGGCAGATTACTGTAGGAAGATAAAATAATCTCTATTTCAAAAACTAATATTTTAATTTTGAAGAGGATTTTTATTCAAAAGAAACTACACACCAGTAAAGGAGTTAGAGGAAGAGAAACAATTATCAATGTTTCTTCCCTTTAACAGATTCAGCGAAGTCAATCACAGCTTACCAGCTTCCAAACCAAAACAAGGTAAAAACTCCCAGTCAAAAATTCAGATCATCAGAAGTAGTGAGCGGTGACCAGATCTTGAAAAGCATAAAATAGTAAGTACAAGATATGAACCAGTAAATAAAAATAGGTAGAAAATCATAGCAAAGTAATACTCAAATCAAACTAATAGTAAGGCTAACACAGAAATCAGCAGAAGAAACAAAATCAACTGAAAGTAAATAATCCAACCAAAACTAACTAACAGAAATCAGAAATCAGAATACCAAAACTAACTAACAGAAATCAGAAATTAGAATACCAAAACTAACTAACAGAAATTAGAAATCAGAATACGAAAACTAACTAACAGAAATCAGAAATCAGAATACGAAAACTAACTAACAGAAATCAGAATACCAATCAGAACAATCATAAATCAGCAGTCATCAGAATCAAGCATTTATATCAATCACTCCTAATCTGGTTCTCAAAATGCTGAATGAGTAAAAGGCCAGTGGTTTAGTGAATATGTCAGCCAGCTAATTTTCAGTTGCTACGTGATGTAGCTTAATGTCCCCTTTTGTAACATGGTCCCTAATGAAGTGATGCCTAATATCAATGTGTTTGGTCCTAGAATGTTGGATTGGATTCTTAGAGATACATATGGCACTAGTATTACCACACAGAATAGAAATTGTGCCAACAGGTACTCCTAAATCCAAGACTTGTTGCTTCAACCAAAGAACTTGGGCCACACAACTCCCTAAGGCAATGTACTCAGCTTCAGCAGTGGAAAGTGCAACTGAGTTCTATTTTCTACTGGACCAGGAGACTAACGACTGTCCTATGAATTGACAAGTCCTAGAAGTACTCTTCCTATCCACCCTACACCCCGCAAAATCAGAATCAAAATATCCAATGATCTCAAAAGAGGTGCTGTGCCTAGGGTACCAAATTCGTAGGTTTGGTGTTCCTAAAAGATATCTAAGAATTCTCTTAACAGCAGTCAGGTGGGATTAATCAGCCTGAAACCTATCACAAAGATAGACACTAAACATGATATCAAGTCGGCTAGCAGTCAGGTAAAGCAGTGAACCTATTATCCCTCTATACTTCTTCTAATCAATAGATTTTCCATTTGAATCCTTATCTAACTGAACTGAGGAGGGCATGGGAGTATTGATTGGCTTGGCTTTGTCCATTTCATATTTCTTCAAAATGTCCTTAGTGTATTTTGATTGATTGAGAAAGGTTCCATCATCCGTTTTCCTTATGCTAAACCCCAAAAAGTAGGACAATTCTCCCATCATACTCATCTCAAACTCCTTACTCATCATTTTAGAAAACTCTTCACATAAAGATTTATCAGAAGATCCAAAAATTATATCATCAACATAGATCTGGATAATGAGTAAGTCATCCCCTAATCTCCTCAGAAAAAGGGTGGTGTCTACGCTCCCCTTAACAAACTCTCTTTCTAAAAGGAATGTGTTAAGCCTCTCATACCAAGCTCCGGGTGCCTGTTTCAATCCATATAAGGCCTTTTTTAATTTATAGACATGACTTGGATATTGGGAACTCTCAAAACCTGGGGGTTGTTCTACAAAAACATCTTCTTTAATTACCCCATTTAAAAAGGCACTCTTAATATCCATTTGAAACAGCTTAAATCCCTTATAACAGGCAAAGGCTAGTAGCACTCTAATGGCTTCCAATCTAGCTACAGGGGCAAAAGTCTCCTCAAAATCAATCCCTTCTATCTGATTATACCCCTTAGCCACCAATCTTGCCTTATTTCTCACCACCACACCAAAATCATTCATCTTATTCTTAAAGACCCACTTGGTTCCCACAATACTTTGATTTTTAGGTCTTTCTACTAACTCCCAAACATCATTCCTTACAAATTGATTCAATTCTTCCTGCATAGCTAAAATCCAAAATTCATCCGACAAGGCTTGTTGATGTTGGTGGGTTCAGTCATTAAGATAAAGGCAGAATGGTTTACTTCCTTCCTAAGTCCATGCCTAGTCCTAACACCTTTAGAAGGGTCTCCTAAGATCAGTTCTTTAGGATGACTCGAAGAATATCTCCAATCTCTAGGCAACTCGGTTTGAGGTTCTACCCTTTCCTCCAAATTTGTATTTCTAACTCCTTAGGTAACCTAAATAATCTCTTCATCTTCTACTTCAGATCTAGACTCCTTAGGATCAGATTCATCAAACACTACATGGGTTGTTTCTTCCACCACCAAAGTCCTCCTATTGAACACCCTAAAGGATTTCCCCACACTTGAATATCCTAAGAACACTCCTTCATCAGATTTGAGGTCAAATTTTCCTAAGGGTGACTTCCCGTTGTTCAGAATGAAAACCTTACAGCCAAAGACATGGAGGTGGGACAGATTTGGAGTTCTACCCTTAATGATCTCATAAGGTGTCTTGTTAAGTTTGACTCTCACATTCACCCTATTCAGCACATAACAGGCAGTGTTCACCGCTTCAGCCCAAAAGTATTTTGGAAGTGAATACTCGGCAAGCATGGCTCTAGCGGCTTCCACTAAGGTCATGTTCTTCCTTTCAGCTACCCCGTTCTGCTGAGGGGTCCTAGGAGCTAAAAAATTGTGACTAATCCCATGATCCTCACAAAAACTTCCAAATCTTTCATTTTCAAACTCCCCTCCGTGATCACTATGGATGGTAATAATCTCACATCCTAACTTCTTCTGAATCCAAGTAGATAAGGATCTAAACTCATCAAATGACTCAGATTTATGTGACAAAAACTTAACCCAAGTGAACCTCGAATAATCATCTACAATCATAAAACCATAGACTCTCCCCCCTAAGCTGGCAGTGCTAATGGGTCCAAAGAGGTCCATGTGAAGAACTTCTAAAGGTCTAGAGGTGCTAATGTCCTTAACAGAGTGAAAAGAGGACTGGACTTGCTTCCCTAACTGACAGGCATCACATAGGTGATCCTTAGTGAACTTAAGCTTGGGCACACCTCTAACTAAGTCCTTTTGGGTGACTCTCCTAAGGGTTTTTATACTGGCATGACACAATCTCCTATGCCATAACCAAGACTCATCAGCAGCAGTTTTTAAGCAAATTGAATTATCAGATTTAATGCTACTTACATCCAGCTTGTAGACGTTGTTGATCCTTTGCCCCTACAAAACAACTTCATCATTTAAGCTTAAAATGCAGCCAGTGGGCAGGAATTTGATGCTGTATCCCTTGTCACAGAGTTGACTGATGCTCAGCAGGTTGTGTTTCAGTCCATCTACAAGCAAAATATTATCAATCATAAAGTTCTTTGAATCACCAATTATACATGTGCCTACCACCTTCCTGGTGGTGTTATCTCTAAGTGTAACCTTGCCTCCAGCTCTGGCCTCCAGCGAAATGAACTGATTTGCATCTCCAGTCATATGTCTAGAACATCCACTATCCAGGTACCACATGCTCTCACGAGGTCTTGTGTGAGAGCACACCTACAAAAGTATCAAACGTCAGTCTTAGGAACCCAAATAGGTTTGGGTTCCTTCTTATGAAAAGAAGAATGCAATGCATGCGTGCTGTGCTGTGAAACAGGCAGTTTGGGTTTCCACACCCAATGTGTACTACGGTGAACAGTGTATGTGTGAGAAATATGTCCTAACATGCCACATGAAAAACATCTAACACCAGGAAAAGGGTTAACTAATCTACGTGGATGATAATGCCCCTTCCTAGATGTATATGAAACATGCTTTGAAGAACTTGCAATAGATTTTTCAAAAGGTGGCGGTGCATAAAATTGTTCAAAAGTAGGCGGTGTTTTATTCTTTTCAAAAGCACTGATCTTTACTTTCAAAAACTCATTTTCTTTCTTTAAACTTGCAATTTAAAATTTCAAGGTTCCCTTGCTACTTTCTACTTCACATGCCATTGTATCTAATTCTTTAAAAGCTCTTTCTAAGTCCACATGCGTAGTTTTCAATGAATCATGCTCAGAAACTAAATCAGAATATTTTTTATTCAACTCATCGAATTCATCAAGCAAAGACATGTGATTTGAATCAAGTGTGGAATGATCTTTAACTACAGAATCATGCTCTTTTTGCAAAGTTAAGTAATCTAATTTCAGACTAGCATGAGTTTTCTTAAGCTTCCTATACGATGTATGAATTCTTTCAGAAACTTCAAATAATTGATCGTAGGTAGGCTCACATACCTCTTCCTGATCCGACTGACCAGGGTGATCATCAGCCATAAGACACAAGTTTGTTTCCTCCTCTTCAGCTTCAGTCTCAGAAGAGTCGGATGCAGAGTCTGCCTAGAATGCCTTCTGAATCCGCTTCTTGTCCTTTCTGAACTTTGGTTTCTCCTCACCCTTCTCCTTGCTTGAGTGAGCTTTAAGTGTTGGACAACCAGCCTTAATGTGTCCAGGCTTCCTGCATTCAAAACAAACAGATTCAGATGAACTCTTAAAATTTTTATTGGACTTACCCTTGTTCCACTTCTGATAGTTCTTATGTTTCTTCCTTAGAAAGCTTTTGAATTGTCTTGTGATTAAGGCAACATCATCGCTATCAGACCCGGAAGTGCTAGCATCTGAATCCTTGGCCTTTAGTGCCACTATCTTCTCTTTCTTGCGTTCACCTGCATCAAGTTGCCTTTGGTTCACCCCTTGCTCGTAAGCAATAAGTGATCTAAGTAAACTGTCGATAGAGTAAGTGTTTAAATCTTTAGATTCAGTAATAGCAGTAATCTTAGCATTATAAGAAGCAGGCAACATCTTAGAATTTTGTTCACTCTTTCGTAGTTAGTAAGTTCTCTACCTAGAACATGCAAAGAGGTAACAATCTGAGTGAACCTTGTGTACATTTCTGAAATAGTCTCACTAGGTTTCATGCGAAAAAGTTCGTAATCATGTAACAAGATGTTTAACTTAGACTGTTTGACTTCAGTTGTACCTTCGTATGTTATGCATAATCTATCCAAAATTTCCTTTCCCGTTGTATAAGTAGAAACATGCATATAGTCTTCAGATTTTAAAGCACAAAAGAAACAGTTCAAGCATTTTGTATTTAATTGTGCTAAATCATGATCATCAAACGTCCAATCAGTAAAAGGCAATTCAGTTTTCACATTGTTAATCAGTCTAAAAGGTGGTTCGTATCCGTCTTTAACTAACATCCACATGCGATAATCAATAGATTGCAGAAAAGTAGACATGCATGTTTTCCAAAAATCAAAAGGAATATTATCAAACAATGGTGGTCTTGTAATAGAATATCCTTCAGCAGTATTACGATTGTTACAGTTAGCCATGGATCAAATTCAAAAGTTTTTAAACCTAAATTTTGAATCCCACTCTGATACCACTTGAAAGTTCGATAGGGATGTTAAGCCCTAGTGAACTAGTCCCGAGGCTAACCAAGAGGGGGGGTGAATTAGTTATTTAAAAATTTCATAATAATAATGAAAATCTTTTTATAACATGCAGTGGAAACAAATTAAAACAACGATAAAAAGATCAACCACAGATATTCACCCAAGCAGTTAATATCAGAAAAGTAAAGTGCAAAACTGAATCAGAAAAGCAAACCAGATTTTATAGTGGTTCGGTCAACTTGACCTACGTCCACTCCCCGGAGCCTCCCCTCCGGGTATTGCACTAAACAAAAGTGTCTCTCCTTTTGCTCCCACAGCAAGGCGGAGAAGCCTGTACAAAAACCTCCTTTTCACCACACGGTGAGGCAGAGAACCCGACCTCCTTTCGCTTCCTCCTGAAGTAGGCAGAGAACCTTCGAACTCCTTTCGCTTCCTCCTGAAGCAGGCAGAGAACCTTCGAACTCCTTTTGCTTCAACCTGAAGCGGGCAGAGAACCCCGGATCTTCTTGCGAACAATCCTCCCACGATGAACACCGACTAGACGAAAGACGACAAGCGGAGAAGACGACTCTGATCCGTGCTCGTAGCAACCTTAGTGAATCCATCACTAACACCCCCTCACAAGATCTTCTCTCTCTCTCCCAACTCTCTCTCTCTCTAGGGTTTCTCAAGAAAGGAAGGCAGCAAAAGATTTTTTTAAAAATTGGAAAAAGTTCTTTTAAAGGAGGGCTTAAAATTTGCCCTAAATCTCAACTGGTCGGCCAAGATCGTCCAGGACGATCGATCGATCGTCCTGTACGATCAGTTCAAATTCAGGTGTTTCAGCCTTGACGATTAGGCTCTTCTGGACGATCAGTAGAAAAAATTGTTCATATCGTCCCGTACGATCCTGCGATCGTCCGAAACGATTAGTGCAAATCGGGGAAAATCGTCCAGAAGACAGTTCGGGTCGTCCAGAGAAATCTGTGCTGGACGACCAAAAAATGACTTGATCGTCCAGGACGATAGGGACATCGTCCTGTACGATTAGTTCAAAAAGGCCCTAAATCATCCTGTACACAGTTCAGGTCGTACAGCTGAAATGCACTAGACGATCACGATCGTCCGGGACGATCCTGCGATCGTCCAGGACGATGTGATCGTATCAATTAAACATTAATTGCTTTCCTTAATTACCAGACTAATTTAGGCATGATTGTAGTTAATCGTCCAGGATGATACACGTATCGTCCGGGACGATCAGACCAAAATACTTAAAATAAAACTTACCTAACTTAATCTGGCGGCTGAGAATTTTTGATTTGGGCATATCATCCTGTACGATCCGGAGATCGTCCAGGACGATCTGCTTAATCAGACCCTCTTAACTTAGTCACCCTAATTAGGGTTTCTATTTTAACTGGATCGTCCAGGACAATGTGGAGATCGTCCAAGACGATCTGAACAAAATTTTTAACAGAAACTCTAATTCACTCAATCTCTCTCCCTGAATGTGTGTGTGCAAGGTTACTTAGCTAGGGAATCAGTTACATTATAATTGACTCAATAAAAAGAAAAATCATACATTTGACACACTTGGACCCGATCTTGAGTTGGCTTGAGTGGCTCGCAGTTTTTGGTTCCCGAAACAGATTAGCCAAGCAAAACACACTGGAAACATGTTTGTCATCATCAAAACCAGATTTGCAACACATACTCATTTCAAATTCCTTACTCATTATTTTAGAAAAATCATCACATAAATTTTATCAAAAGATCCCAAAAGTATATCATTAACATAGATCTGGACAATGAGCAATTCATCTCCTATTCTCCTAAAAAAAAAGGGTGGTGTATATGCTCCCCTTAACAAACTCTCTTTCCAGCAGGAATGTGCTAAGCCTATTATACCATGCTCTAGGTGCCTATTTTAATCCATATAAAGTCTTTTTTAATTTGAAAACACAATTTAGAAATTGGGAATTCTCAAAGCCAGGGGTTGCTCTACAAACTCATCTTCCTTTATTATCCTATTTAAAAAGGCACTCTTGATATCCATTTGGAAAAGCTTAAATTCCTTATAACAGGTAAAGGTTAGTAGCACTCTAATGGCTTTTAAACGGGCAATAGGGGAAAAGGTTCCTTCAAAATCAATCCCTTCTATTTGGTTGTACCTCTTATGCACTAATCTTGTCATATTCCTAACCACCACACCAGATCACTCATTTTATTCTTAAAGACCCATTTGGTTCCTACTATACTCTGGTCCTTAGGTCTTTCTACCAGCTCCCAAACATCATTCCTAATAAATAGGTTTAGTTCCTCTTATATGGCTAGGATCCAAAATTCATCAAAAAGGGCTTGATTGATGTTGGTGGGTTCAATCATTGAAATAAAGGCATAGTGGTTTACTTCTTTTCTAAGTCCATGCCCAGTTCTAACACCTTCAGAAGGGTCTCTAAAGATCAGTTCTTTAGGATGACTTGAAGAATATCTCCATTCTCTAGGCAGCGAAACTTCAGGTTCTACCCTTTCCTCTCGATTGGCAGATTCTACTCCTTGGGTAACTTCTACAACCTCCTCTTCTTCTATCCTAGACCCTCTAGAATTATTAGACTCATCAAACACAACATGAGTGGTCACTTTAATAATCAGGGTTCTTTTATTGAAGACTATAGGATTTCCTAAATGTTGAGTAACCTAGGAACACTCCTTCATCAGATTTTGGGTCAAACTTTTCTAGTTAAGACTTTCCATTATTCAGAATGAACACTATACATCCAAAAACATGGAGGTGAGAGAGGTTGGGTGTCCTACCCTTAAGAATTTCATAGGGTGTTTTGTTCAGCTTAGATATAAGATTTACCCTATTCAGAATATAACTGGCTGTATTCATCATTTCTATCCAAAAGTATTTAGGAAGTGACTACTCTGCTGATATGGCTCTAGCAGCTTCTACTAGGGTCATATTCTTCCTTTCAGCTACCACGTTCTATTGAGGGGTCCAAAGAGCTGAAAATTTGTCATATATCCCTTGCTCCTTACAGCAAGTTTTAAATTTCTCATTTTCAAACTCTCCACCATGATTACTATGAATAGTCAAAATTTCACAGCTTAATTTCCTCTGAATCCAAGCGGAGAAAGATCTAAATTTCTTGAATGAATAAATTTTATGAGATAGTAATCTAACCTAGGTAAACCTCGAATAATCATCAACAATCACATACCCAAAGACTTTCCCTCCTAGGCTTGAAGTCCTGACAGGTCCAAAGAGATTAATGTGTTGGACTTTTAAGGGTTTTCTAGTGTTTATGTCTTTGATTAAGTGGAAGGAGGATTTGACTTCCTTCCCTAACCAACAGGCATCACACAGGCGGTCCTTAGTGAACTCTAGTATGGGGAATCCTCTCACCAAGTCTTTTTAGGTGATATTCCTAAGACTTTTTATGCTTACATGACACAATCTCCTATGCCACAAGCATAATTCATTAGTAATTGATTCTAAGCAAATAGCAATATCAACTTTAATGAAATTTAGATCCAGCATGTAGGCGTTGCTGGTCCTTTTTCCCTGCAAAATAATATTGTCATTTAAGCTTATAAGGTAGCAAGTTGGTAGAAATTTTATGCTGAAGCCTTTATCACAAAGTTTGCTGATGCTGAGCAGATTGTATTTCAGTCCATTTACAAGTAAAATATTATCAATGATGAAATTTTTTGAATCACCAATTATACCTGATCCCACCACTCTCCTGGTGGTGTTGTCTCCAAGTGTTACCTTTCCTCATACCCTGGTCTCTAGCAAAATGAATTGATTTGCATCTCTAGTCATATGTCTTGAACATCCGCTATCCAGGATTATCCGCTCTCATAATTTTTCTTCCTTCAAAACTTCCTTCTCAAGGTTGTGAGAAATTACCCCCTTCATATGTTTCATGTACTGCTCTTTGGTTTTACCTGCTTGAGCTACAAAGGTATGGATGATGTTTCTTAACTTCCTTAATTTTAAAGTCTATTTTTCTTTTAGGGTCTTCTTCACAGATTAGTCCGTCGGGTATAGTGGAAAGCTAGCAATCCTGGAAACACTCTCCTCTCTTATAGTAGCTATGAGGGGCTAAAAATGACTCCCCTTGAGGAGTGAAGAAAAGGCAGGAATAAGCAGCTATTAAAACTTAGAAATGAAGTTTGAATTATATATTATATGATTTTTGATGGTAACAAAATATTATTATTCCAATATTATTATTATTTCTCCTAACATACATTGGATAGATTTTGTTTTTTTTTTATGTGTACTAACATTTCAGGAAAATCTTACTCTATACTGTTGAAGACTTCAAGACATAGTTGATTAGGATTTCATGTAATAAAGTCAGTATAATTATTTTATTGAGTCTAGGAGAGTGTGATTATACTTGGGTAACAATACACACATACAGGGGGAGAGAGTTAAAATATAAATTGAAAAAAAAATTTCCTTATTCGTATCCTACGATATTAGTTTGTACAGATGACTAACACAGTACAAAATGAGATTCATCCAGTTCGTCAAGATGAATTTAAACCATTCATATAGATATTTTTAAAAATCATACAGAGGAATAACAGTGTATGAAATAATGTTCATACTAGTTCATCCATATGAATTTGAACTATTTGTACATATGATTTTAAACATCATACGGATGACTGACATTGTACAAAATAAGATTCATTAAGTTCGTCCAGTAGAAATTCAATATTCATACAGATGATATAGAAATTGCATAGACGACCAACCGTGTATGAAATGAGCTTCATACTATATCATCCAGATGAACGTACAGATGATCTTAAAATCATATAAAGGATTAACAATGTATGAAATAAGGTTCATACTAGTTCATTCCATGAATTTTGAACTATTCATACAAATGATTTATGATCGTACTATACGATATGAGGCCATTTCTCTTGTAATTTTTAATTTTTGGATGATTTTCTATATCTTTCCTTTTAAAAGAGTCCAAAAGACTATCACTAGCATCCTTTTTCTTCAAAATTTCTCTTGAGTTTGGCTTTTGAGAGTGTGATTGAGAGTCATATTGTGATTGGAGAGTGAGAGATTAAGTGAAGGGGAATTATGAGGGATTTACAAGGTTGCCCAAAGTCAAGATCTCTTTGTTCTTCTTCTAATTTGTCACAACTTCTTTCTAGTCACTCAAGTGAAGATCTTCAAGACTAGATCAAGGTTCTCTGCCTTCACTGAAAGGGTGAAAAAGGATGTTGGGTACTCTTCCTTCACCAGGAGAGTGAAAAAGGATGTTTGGTTCTCTGCCTTCACCAGGAGGGTAAAAAAGGATGAGTTGGTATGCTACCATCACTTGGAGGGTGTAAAGGCGTCAGTTCTTTGCTGCACCGGGTTGGTAGGAGAGAGTTTGTAAAGGCTTCTCTGCCTTGCTGTTGGAGCAAAAGGAGAGACACTATTGTTTATTGTAATACTTAGAGAAGGAGTCTCCAGGGAGTGGACGTAGGTCTAATTGAACCAAACCATTATAAAATTTGGTGTTCTTCTGTTCCTTTATTTTTACTGCATTTTATTTTTCTATATTTTAAATTTCTATGGTTGAAAAATAGTTTGTGAAATTCTAATCAATAACATAGTGTGAGAATCATTGATTAAATATTCTAATAATGGCTTTTGATAATAAAACAGTTTTTTTTAAAATTATCAATTCACCCCCCACTTGGTTAGCATTGGGATAGTTCTATTTGCTTTAACAACCTACAAGAACTTTCAGCAACTCTTGATCAACCTCAGGTTCAACTACATTTAAGGCCTTCAGCTCAGCCATCTTCCTTGACTTGGTGATCTTCTTCCTCACCCTCCTCAAATAGTTCTTTCTGACACTCTTGCTATCGAAGAGTGCTTCAGTACTAGAAGATCCCTTTTCAAACTCAGAACTGACTTCAGTATCAGCACCAAACATCTGCTTCTTATCCTCCACTAAGGATACAGTAGGTATGGGGGCAACAACTAACTCTGTTTCAAGAATGGGGGGAACATCATTCCCCTCCCCTACTGCTAGCTCTACTACTGGAGCATCCTTATCACCTTTAGTGGCGAGATTGATTATAGTTCCACCATTCACTGATAACTTCAGAGATTTGAAACCTGTCCCAAACTGGATCGTACTGTTATTGATCAGCTCTTCAACATAAAGATTTCGGTCAATTGAAAAAAGAAGCTTTTCAGCCATTGTAGATATTTGATTAACTGGAATTTGAAAAGAGAAGATTTAAATTAGAATCTTGGATTGGAAATTTAAAAAGAAGTTTATATTTTATCATATATATCAAATTATAGGAACTATAATATGATATGCAATGATAAGATATAGAAGTTAACATTGATTTAAATTTTTGCTGTATATGTTTAACTACAAGAGAATGTTGTAGAAAAGCATATAACAATGATAATCTGGATGTGATTTGAGTGCATTTGAAGCAGAGTTTAAATTTTGAAAGATTTTTCTTTAATTTCAAAACACAACATGTTAAAGTTGCATTCAACATGATGGTTTACAATTTGAAGAAAAAACAGGAGATTTTGACTCGACTCTCTTACCCTACTATTCAGGGGTAAATGTCAAAGCGTTGGGTTTAAATTTAAAATTGTATTGTATATGTTAAACTGCAAGAGGATGTTGTAGGAAACACATAACAATGACAATTGAAATTGATTTGAAAAGATTTTGATGGAATTTTGAATATTTGAAGATTAAAATTGGATCTTCCATGAATTTTGAAACTCAACAAGTTGAATGTGGACTCAACATAAAGGTTCACAAATTTAGGCTAAATCAAGGGGTTTCAGCTCAACTCTTTTACCTTACATAATGACTCAGGGGTAAAAAAGTTAGAGTCTAGATTTGAGAAGAATTGAAATTTGAAGGTGCTTTAGAAAGGATTGAATTTACATTGTCTAGGGTTTTATAGGAAACATATGGAAATAATGATTGAAATTGAATAATTTTGAAATGGAAATTTGTAAATTTGAAAATCCGATAGTATCTCCCCTTATTTTTGAAACTCATGTTGACCTTATTTTTGTATGAGGTCACTAGGACCAATCTAGTCCTTACGACTTTTAGAGTCTAGGATTTTCCTAGCTTCCAAACCCTAAGATCTATCTAGACCCTAGAGTAAACTAGACCTTAGGATCTACCCAGACCCTAGATCAATCCAGACCTTAGGATTAACCTAGTCCCTAAGATTAATATAGATCTTAGATCAATCCAAGTTCAAATCAACCCAAACTTCAAATCCATACTTTAAACTTCAAATAAATCCAGCCTTCAAATTTTAATCAAATCTAGACTTTAAACAAATCAATTTAGACTTCAATCCTATCCAGTCATTCATAATCATCTATATGATTGTGAATGATTTAGATAATTCAAATTCAAAACTCAATTCAAATCCATAATTTCAAATCAAAATCTAAGGCTAAAGGGCCCTGTCCTTAAGGCCTTTTCTAGTGATTTTTCAAACACTTCAAAACTCAATCAAATGACCTCTAATTCAAAGTCTATCAATTACATATTGATAAGATGTGTCTCTAGAGGCAATCCTATAAATTTGAGCTCAATTTGAAACCTCTAATCCCAAAAATTGGATTGAAATCCAAGGGCTATAAAACTTCAAATATTTATGACCCATGCCACTGGACTTTTTCCTTAGTGGAATTTGACCTTAGAGCTTTCCCCAAAGCCTCTAATCACTTCTAAACCCTTGATTATGTTATATTAAGTAGTAAACTATATTTTGGTGGACCCACATTGACCCCTAGTTGACCAGGGATCAAAATGACCAAAATGCCCCATAAGGGTAATATTGGAATTTTCTCTGAACTCCAATATAGCCTTTTCAAATCAAATCCAAGAACCTCTTCCAATGCATCCTAATCACACTAGAAATGCAATAGACTTAAGCCTAGACCCTAGGTCAACCTGGTTGACCAAGTCAAATAGGGTTGACCTAAAAGCCTCTTTAGGGGCCAAATAGGTGACTTTGACCCAGATGACCAATCTGTCCTAAAATCACCCCTACTAGACCCCATTTATCATTTCAAATTTATCCAACCTTGACCAAGGTCCTATGTCAACCTGGTTAACTAAGTCAACTTAGGTTGACCCAATTCACCCTTAAGCCCTTTTACATACAACCAAGCTCCAAGTCAATTCCTAATCCTCCCAAGATCACTTAATCACCTCTCCTAGTGATTTAGACTTGATTGGACATTTGACTAAGTCAATAGTTAACCTAGTCAACTAAGTCTATTATTGGTCAAAGTTGACCCATATGACTCAGTTTAATGCATTCAAATAGAATCAATCTATAAGAAACCCCATCAAGCCCTCAATATTATTCAAACCATGGCCTATCATGTTTTAACCATAGGCCAATTAAATGCAAGTCGATCAAGTCAACATACTAATTTTGTCAAATTCCTAAATCCTTGGTCAAATACCCTTGTATCTTTAATCAAGCTCTCAAGATTCATTCACGAAGCTCCCAAGACCTTCCCTAGTCCAGCTCAGCGGTCAAGATGGTCTATTGACTGGTCAATAAGGTCAACAAGTCATGGGATGGCTTATAAATGGTCAAACCCCTCAATCCAAATGATTCTTTCTAATCTAGGCCCATCCAACCCCTCTACCTTATTTTAAAACCTTCCTAATCACATCTTAAGCCTAGTTTAACCCTTAACCCAGCACTAAACCTCTCCTAATCAAGCCCATGTGCAAATAAAGCCAAAATAACCTTTCCACATGGATGTCCTTGGCCTGTCATATTCTGTGGCCTCCTAACTACCCTATACAGGTGTCAAGAATCAGGAAATACAACCAAAATGATCCCAGCCATTCCCCATACTCCTAGGCTTTGAATTGGTAAAAAGAGAAAAATGAGCTAAGATTCCAATCCGACATTCTCTATCTACTCTAAGCCTCTCATGCCTGAGCCCCAGTTCCTTTGAGCTCTCAAGCAATTCAATTTCAATTTCAAGATCAACTAATTCAAGTAACTTTCTTAATTCTAGGAAATCAAACATACTCAAATGGCTGGGAAACTTATCTTCTCCCTGGATAGGAACTTGATTACAGAAGAAATCTTTTGTAGTAGTTCAATTTAGTTTGGAGTCAAATTTCAATACCTCAAGCAATCAATTAATGGAGAAAGAATCTTAGATCTGTCTATTAAAATGCAAAGGGATATCCCCTTAGTTGAGATTACTTTACGATCAGGAGTTAACTCCCTCAACTCTAAGATGGAGGCCATTTTTTCCCTTTTGTCCACTGAACCCTCTACTTAGGAGGATAACAACTCGGAATCATTAATAATGGAAGGGTTACCATCTCAATCTGAGATCGGGTAAAATTTAGCACTCCTTTCATCGGCATGAATCAGAAGAAGAACTACCTTCGAAGAGCTAGAAAGAAGAATCTTAAGGCTAGAAAGACTGCTGAGTTCGAAGCCCTAGAGCAAATCAAATTTGAGGCCAATTGAGAGTTCATTGCTCCTTTCATGTACCCCCTCGGTGGAAACTACTCCCACCCTTCTTCTGTTACTCAAAGGATGGAGGTTGTGAGAAGAGCAACCCGACCTCCACCGTGCCCTTTTGACCACAACACAGAAGAGACCAATCAAGCCAGAACTGAGCATTCACCAGCAATAGGCCATAGGACCCCAGTCGAGGGTTATGACCCATCCACTCTATTAGAGGATGTTAGGGCACATTACTATACATATCCCACTACATCTTTTATAGAGGTGGAGGTATAGAAACCACTCTGTATGCCACCACTCTCCCAACTACTAGGCCACTAGTGATGAAGGAGGGAAATTAACCTAAGATCTTATCAGGTAGTGATAGTGTTGAAATTAAACTTTCAAATGGGTCCTATCTCAATAGATCCTTAGATCAAAATGATGTAGTATCTTCTCGGGATAGTCAAACCCTATAACACTCTCTCTCGCCAAAGAGATTGTAGGAATTTAATTCCATATTGACAAGGTTCTTTCCACCTAGACTTATAACTTTTAAGGAAAGCTTATCAATTTCTCAAGTGTACTAGATCCAAATTTTTAAGATAGTTGATTAAGCTTTTTAATAGAAATTTATCACTACCTTAAATATCATGTGATAGAAAGTTATAGTTGATTTCACTAGATGTTTAGATACCCCTCCCTCCCACCACTTATGTGGATTATTTTAATTGTTGAATTAAAATCTGTATCAAACTTAAGTTGAATTTAGAAATGAAAAGATTTTCTATTTTCTAGCAAATTTTCTATCTTAATAGGCATCCTTTGCATGCTTTGAGTCTATTTAATGATTTTTAAAGTCAAGCTGACACTCTTGTCAAAAGATTGGGTCCTTCCGAGAGGATTATCCTTCCTTGTATAAGAGAATCGATCTTCTTCTTTTATACATGAGATATAATCCTAGCATTTGAATAAAGAAGGTGAAGCATCTTCTCAAAATCAATTGAAATAAAAAGATGAGTAAAGTATGCCACCAAGAAAAAGATAAGAAGAATAAGAGGCCTTCCCTTCATTTAACTCTTAAAATCTCAAAAAATGCAGTTATCTTAATTGCTTGACTTTGAAAAATATTGAAATCAGATTCATCATCATGCATCAATAAACTATCGAGATACAAAAAATTTTCATGCAAGAAAAATGAAAAGAATGAGTTCCTTTATCCAACTTAAACCCTTTTTGAAATTGATTTTAATTCAAAATTTTATAAGGGAGACCCCAGTTTATCTTCTACGAAACATGGTCCGGTTTAACAAAACCTAAATTCTTAAATCTTTTCACGTTAGTTTGAGTCACTAAACTAATCACTGTACTTTTGAATTTTTTTCATGTTTGTCATTTTGATAAGGTCCAAATGATTAGAAGAGAATTTCTAATAAAATAAATGAATCCTTTACTCTTGATAAAAATTTAAATCTCATTATTGAGGAATGTGTGTAAGTCTTTGCATATAGGCATCTTTTCCTTTAAGGATTTCTCTATAAAATTACACTCTATGTTGGGTCCAAGATCAATCCCATTAGAGGAGTATTTTATAATGCTAGGAACTACCGTTCAAATTCAAATCACAACTGAGTAGAGTACCTAACTCCAATTAGAGGAGCTCGAGGTCTTGTAGAGTTTTATCTTTAAGGATCAATAAAACTTAGAGTGATATAAAGCCTGAGTGATTCAAGCTCGTGATAAGATTGTGCGACCTAGAACCTTCCAAGTAAGAGACTGGGTCCTGGTTCTTCAGATGCCTATCTTAGCCTGCCGAGAGATCGTTGGGGGAGTTTGAACCAATACAAGAGTGACCCTTTATCGTTGAGGTGATCTTTGAGAAAATTTCAAATATTAACTGATCAACTCTGGAGGGTGCCACCCAATATTTTTAAATATTAGGGCAGCTCTTCAGAAAGTGCCATGCCAAATGAGTATCAAATTCAACATCAATAAAAACTCTTCAAATTCAAAAAATTCATGGATTCAAAAACTCTCCAAATTCAAAATCAAATTCAAAACACTTTAAATTTAAAATCAAATCAAATTTCAAATTTAAAACCATTCAAATTCAAATCAAAATTAAAACAAATTCAAAAATCATCCAAATTCAAATCTCAAATTCTAGAATTTAAGCTTCGATCCTTTGTGTAGAGCCAGTTTCCTCCCCACATGATCATCCAGACTTGATCTTTGGTGTAGAGCAAGTTTTCTCTCTACAAGATCATTCACTAGTGATGGAGTACGCTGTCTGTGGCACCATTCTAGTTTAAAATTCCAATCCTAAACTTCCATGGTAAGCAATGCTTCATTCCCACAAGATTATCTAATTTTCTTTTCCTTAAGTTCAGGTGTAAATCCCAGTGTTTCCTTTTCTTAGGATTAGAATCTATAGTGGTGGATAACGCCCTTTGCAACACCATCCTAGTTTCAAATCTAATCCTCTGTGGTACTGTCCTAGTTTTTTTGTCTGGGAATAGATTCCCCTTTTAAGTTTAAATCTTTAGTGATGGAGCACACCCTCTGTGGCACCATCCTAATTTTAAATTACAAACTTGATCTCCTATGGGAAGCAATCTTTCTTCTCACAAGGTCCTCCAGCTTCTTTTCCATAAGGTTAGATGTAAGTCATCAAGCTTTCTCTCCTTAGGATTAGATCTTCTAGTGATGGATAATGCCCTCTGTGGCACCATCCTAGTTTCAAATTTTAGATTTGATCTTCTGTGTAGAGCAATTTTCTTCTTCACAAGATCATCTACTAGTGATGGAGCACGCCCTCTGTGGCACCATCCTAGTTCTCAAATTCCTGGCCCGATCTTCTATGGGAAGCAATGTTTCCTTTCTATATAATCTTCCAGCTCTCTTTTCCTTAAGGTTAGATGTGAGTCATCGTGCTTTCTTACTTTAGGACTAGATTTACTAGTGATGGAGCACACCCTCTATGTCACCTTTCTAGTTTTCCAATATGGTAATAGATTCCCATTTCAAGTTCAAATCCTTTAAAGATGGAGCACACCCTCTGTGGCACCATCCTAATTTTAAATTTTAAACTCGATCTCCTATGGGAAGCAATGCTTCCTTCCAACATGGTCCTCTAATTTCTTTTTCTTAAGGTTAGATGTGAGTCTTCGTGCTTTCTCTCCTTAGGATTAGATCTTTTAGTGATGGATAACGCCCTCTGTGGCACAATCCTAGTTTCAAATTTCAAATTTGGTCTTTTATGGAAACCAATGCTTCCTTCCCATAAGATCTTCTAGCTTTCTCTTCCCTAAGGACATATAGGAGTCACCGTTTTTCTTCTCCTTAGGATTAGATCTTCTAGTGGTGGATAACGCCCTCTGCGACACTATCCTAGTTTCAAAATTTAAAATTACAGGCCTGATAGTCTATTGGAAGTAATGGTTCCTTCCTACGAGATCATCCAGTTTTCTTCTCCTTAGGGTTAGTTTTTTTTTCCTTAGGATTTGACTCCCCACTGATGGAGTGTGCCCTCTACGGCACCATCCTAGTTTTAATTTTAATTTTAACTCCAAAATCCAACCTTCTCCTATTTAATGTTAGACATTATTTCCTTAAGATCAGATGTACTAGTGGTAGAGTACGCCCCTCATGGCACTACCCTAGTATCAAAATTCAAACTTGATCCTCTGTAGTTAGGAGTCCTTTATTCCTATATGATCATTCAATCTTCTTCTCCTTAAGGTTATAATCCTTCCTTCCTTAGGATTAGATATACTAGTGGCAGAGTACACCCCTCATGGCATTATCCTAGTACCAAAACTCAGACTCGATCCTCTATAGTTAGGAATTCTTCCTTCCTATATGATCACCTAGGCTTTCTTCTCCTTTTGGGATAGACTTTTCCTTCCCTCAAGATTAGACCCGCTAATGGTAGAGTATGCCCTTCGTGACACTACTCTAGTATAAATTCAAACCCTGATTCCCTAGGGATAAACTATCCTGTCCCTTAGAATCAAAATCTTGACTCGATCTTCTGTAGTTAGGAATTCATCCATCCTATATGATCATTTAATCTTCTTCTTCTTAAGTTTAGGTCCTTTCCTTCATTAGGATTAGATCTACTAGTGGTGGAGAACGCCCTCTGTGGCACCATCCTAGTTTTAATTTCAATTTTAAATCTCAAAATCAAACTTTCCATTCCTTAAGGTGTAGGTATTCCCTTCCCTTAGGACCAAATCTACCAGTGGTAGAGTACACCTTCCCTAGCACTACCCTAGTATCAATTCAATCTCAATTCCTTAAGGTTAGATTTCTAGCCTCCCTTACGATTAAAATTCCAGACTTTATTTTTTAATTCAGTCAATGCCAATATATACAATAGAACTTTATTCTATTATACATATTGGGGGTCCATTTATTGTCTTCATTTTTGTATGAGGTCACTAGGACAAATCTAGTCCTTAGGACTTCTAGACTCTAGGATTTTCCTAGCTTTCAAATCCTAGGATCTACTTAGACCCTAGAGTAATCTAGACCTTAGGATCTACCCAGACCGTTGATTAATCCAGATCTTAGGATCCACATAGACCCTAGGATCAATCAAGATCTTAGATTAATCCAAGTTCAAATCAACCCAAACTTTAAATCCAGACTTTAAACTTCAACAAAATCCAACCTTCAAATTGTAATCAAATCCAGACTTTAATCAAAATCAATCTAAACATCAATCCTATCAAGTCATTCATAATCATCTATATGATTGTGGATGATTTAGATAATTCAAATTAAAGTATTCAAATTCAAAACCCAGTTTAAATCTATAATTTCAAATCAAAATCTAAGGCTAAAGGACCCTATCCTAAAGGCCTTTTCTAGTGATTTTTTAAACACTTCAAAACTCAATCAAATGACCTTACCCTCAAAATTTGAGCTCAATCTGAAACCTCTAACCCTAGAAAGTAGATTGAAATTCAAAGGTTGTAAAACCTTCAAATATTTACGACCCATGCCAATGGACATTTTCCTTAGTGGAATTTGACCTTAGAGCTTTCTCCAAAGCCTCTAATCACTTCCAAACCCTTGATTATGTTATGTTGAGTATTAAACTGCATTTTAGTGGACCCACTTTGACCCCCAATTGACCAGGGGTAAAAATGACCAAAATGACCCTTAAAGGCAATATTGGAATTTTCTCTAAACTCCAATATAGCCTTTTCAAATCAAATCCCATAACCTCTTCTAATGCATCCTAATCACCATTAGGAATGCATCAGACTCAAGCCTAGACCTGCGTCAACCTGGTTTACCAAGTAAACCATGGTTGACCCAAAAGGCCTCTTTAGTGCCTAGATGACCAATCTGACTCCTAAAATCACTTATATTATACCTCATTTATCATTTCAAATTTATCCAGCCTTGACCCAGGTCCTAGGTCAACCTGGTTGACCAAGTCAACAGGTTGACCCAATCAACCCTTAAGCCCCTTTGCATCTAATCAAGCTCCAGGTCAATTCCAAATCCTCTCAAGATCACCTAATCACCTCTCCTATTGATTTAGACTTGATTGGACCTTTAACTCAATCAACATTGACCTAGTCAACTAAGTCTATTATTGGTCAAACTTGACCCATATGACTCAGTTCAATGCATTCAAATAAAATCAATCCATATTAAACCCCATCAAGCCCTCAATTTTATTCAAAGCATGGCCTAATCATGTTTTAACCACAGGTTAATTAAATCCAAGTCAAAATTGACCAAGTCAACATACTAGTTTTGGTCAAATTCCTAAATCCTTAGTCAAATACCCATGTATCCTAAATCAAGCTCTCAAGATTCATTCAAGCAGCTCCCAAGATATTCCCTAGTCCACCTCAATAGTCAAGATGGTCTATTGACTGGTCAATATGGTCAACAAGTCATGGGATGGCTTTTAAATGGTCAAACCCCTCAATCCAAATGATTCTTTCTAATCTAGGCCCATCCAGCCCCTCTACCTTATTCTAAAACCTTCCTAATCACAACTTAAGCCTAGCTTAACCCTAAACCCAGCACTAAACCTCTCCTAATCAAGCCCATGTGCAAATAAAGCCAAAATGACCTTTCCACATCCACCTGTCATATTCCCTAACCTCCTAACTACCCTATCCAAGTGTCAAGTATTAGGGAATACATCCAAAATGATCCCAGTCATCCCCTTTACTCCTAGGGCTTTAAATTGGAAAAAAGAGAAAAATGTGCTAGGATTCTAATCCCAACATTCTCTCTCTACTCTAAGCCTCTCAAGCCTGACTCCTAGTTCCTTTGAGCTCTCAAGAAACCCTTTAACACTTTCTAAGTCCAATCCAGCCGGTCAAGGCCACTGATGGTGAGTTCTCCGACGAACCAAAACCCAAATCTGTCCAGGCCTAATATCGTTTGATCTGGAGCATTTCAAGCCGTGAAGTCAACTAGGGAAGTGAGCATGGATTATCAACAAGCTCAGAGAATACTTGATCTCTTGAATCCATCCATTGGATTAGGTAAAATCCTTAACCCTAGGTTATGACACTTAGATTAAAATAACTTTTTATTAAGTTCATTTCAAGCCAAGCAGTCAATTCCACCTGAACTATGTTTATTAGCTTAATCCAGGGTTAACATTTTGTTTGAAATGATCAAGCCGGTCTTTCAAATGAGACGTTTAAGCATTTTTATGGTGTTAGCGATAATACTTTTGCTTGGGCAGATTTTGGGCCATTGATTTCTTCGATCAATAGTTCTGATCTCATCGTTCTGCCGTATGATCCGACCATGTGTATCCGATGTTTGTTCAAGCCTTCATCCAGCTTGATTTGAGCCACTCACTTGAAATAGCGGGGAATTCGATGGTTGGAAAGGTGTCGCTGACTTGTTTAAGTTAAACGTTTAGCTGTCGTCGCCGCGGGTGATTAATTATTGATGATTGTAGGTGGCGCAATCATCAGTAATTAATACACCACTGGGTAATGATTAGCACGTGTTTCGGTTTAGCCAATCTAAGCATGCCATGCATCCAATTTGCCGCCGCCATCACCGAAAACCTATTTAATTATTTTTAAAATTAATTTTAATTTTATTTAAATTAACAGAACTTCAAAAAATGTTTAAAAATTAAATATTAACTCAAAAACTACGTGTAATATATAAAATTGATTGCATTTTAACCTTCTTTAATATGGAATTAAAATCATTTAAAAATATTTTATATGTTTCGAATAATTTTAAAACATTAAAAAATTGGTATTTTAATTATTAATTAACTAAAATAAATCAAACGAATTTCAAATTTTAAAATAAACTTATTTTAAAATTATTTCAAATCAGAGAATGCATTAAAAATATTAAATATTTTAAAATTAACCTAAATTTAAAATATTTCTATTTTAAATATTTGAAATACTTTCTACATTTAAACAATTAATTAATATTTAATTAAATATAAATTTAAGTATTTTCAAAAACAAGAATTTTATTTGAAGATACTTAAATAATTAAGGGATTTATCTTAAAGCATTTTAATTTGAAATCAAAATTTAATTTAAGATATACATTTTTCTATATATTTTTAATTATATTTAGTTAATTATTTATTTAAATATTAATTAATTTTAATTGAAATTAAATTCAAGTAATTTAATTTGTTTTAATAATTTAAAATTTCATAAATGAATAAGATTTAATTTAATTTAATTTAAGAGATATTTTAAATATTAATTAACTTTAAATTAATTTAAATAATTTAATTAATCTTAAACTTTAAAAATTCAAATAAAATTTAATTTAAAACAAAAAAATATAAATAATATATCAAAATTTTCAGAATTTTGAATATTTTAATTTAAAATAAATTTTAAAGTTTAAAACTTGATTTATTTTAAATAATTTGAATAATTTGAATATTTTAATATTTAATTAATATTTAATTAAATTTTTTTAAAATTAAAAATTTATTTTTTTCAAATTATCTTGAATAATCAGTGGATCTCACAAAGTATTTTGAAATTATTTAATGATACTTTGAAATTATTTTAATATTATTTTGAAATATTAATGTTAAGACTTATATTTTTAAATATATGCATATATATACTTTAAAATCTTATTTTAAAATTATATATACATTAAATCATTAAAATTTTGAGAGATCCTATGGAACTTTAGGCATAGATTGAGCTATTTAAATGGAATTGATGGGGGATGATTAGTGAACAATAACATTTTGATTGTTCATTAATATAGTCTTTAGTTTTATGTCTTATATTTAATCTTTGCATGTTTAGGGTGCACATACATGCATTTAGTTTAGGCTCTCATAGTCCTAAGAGTTGATTGTGATATTTGTGTATGCTTGGCATGTAAATGGTTAAGGGTTAGAGACTTTGATTTAAGCCCATTCAACCTAATGACACCTGAAGGACAATAATTGAGGACTTATCTTTAGAGAACTTAGAAAAATTCTAAAAATTAGGATGAACTTCCTATTAAATTGAAACTTCAAACTTAATGACACATACAGCATTAAAAAAAAATTTCACTAATTTTTTAAATCGTTAAGCCCTTTAATCAATCAACTTAAGTTTAAACCATTAATTAAGCATCAAACTTTTGAAAATTTTAATAAATCAAGTTTAAACCCAAAAATTACAAGTAATACCTCAAACTAACTAGAATTCAATTCTCAATTTAGGAAAGATAAAAGCCACTTAACTCGACATCAAAATCAAGCTTAATTTCATTTTAAATAAAAATTAATATTTAAATAATTTAATTAATTAAAAATAATTAAAATTCCAGAAAATTCATAAACACTCAAGAATCTCTCCTTGGGTTATTCCTGACCTTTGTAGTTGATTTCACGGAGTTGGGGGATTCATTTGGACTTAAATCATTAAAACACTCTTAATTAAATAATTTTAAAAATTTAATAAATAGTTAAACTTCCAAAAATCATAACTAATTATAGAAAACTCCAAATTAAGAAAACTCAAAGGCATTCAACTTTAATTATCCTCTAATATTTATCAAAACTATTAAATCACCAGAAATAATCCAAAATCAAAAAGTCAACTATTTGGTCAAACCTTAAGTCAAAATCAAGTCAAAACTTCAAACCTTCATAACTAAATCTAAAAAAATCCAAATTCAGTAAACTTAGTGTCTAATTACTCATCTAAAGGTATAATATTGTATAAAAATACTAATTTTCTATAAACCAATCTTAATCTAAAAGTCACATTTTGACCCCTTTAATTAAATACTTTAAATAATTTAAATAATTTCAAATAATTTAATAATTGATTTCAAATTCAAGGAAATCTTAATTCAAACTTAAAACTAGAAATCAATCAATTTTTATTAAAATTCATCAAACTTTAAACCTTAATCAATCAAATCTACTTAATTATATCGGTTACCATTGGGTAACCTAGATCTACGAGCCTATTAAATTAGCCCCAAGGATGGTGAAATAAACTTCACGACCTCAGTGAGCAACAAAGGTGGTAATCAATAACCCTTTAAAATATTCTTTAAAATTAATTTTAAGCAATTAATACTTAAACTCAAACTTAAATCCCTTAAACCTTTCAACCAACTAGAACATCAAATAACTTTAACTAATTGCTATGCATAGGACATATCCAAACCATACAGCTTGCTTCACACACTTTAGATGGTTTACTACGAAAACTAACTCTAGTCTTAGGATTGTCCGGTGTTTATATTTCTGTTGTGCTGGGTTTTTTATGGTTTTCACAGCATGCTGGTTGCTAGTAGTAGAATTGATTAATTGTTTATTTAATCTTTGCACTTTATGACATGATTAATTATGTGTTAGATTACCCCTAGGTTAGGGATAATTTATGCTAATTTAATATGCAGGTGGTCATACTCATACAGGGCAATTAAAATAAAGGGGGCAAACTAAAAATAAGCTTTAAAATTAATAATATTTTCTACAGATACTTTAGAACATTTAAGTTCCCCTTTAAAAATTAAAAGAGTATGGCCAAGTGTGGCTATATTTTGAGAAATTTTAAAATATTAAATTGCTTGAGATATGATTTAAAGATTAATTGCCTAGGATAACCCTACAGGTACTTGAGTCTAAATTTTAATTTTCATTCAATGTAATTTGATTTAAGTAGTTGAGTTGTAAGTTGTTAAGTGCTTTGAGATGGGATTGAACATCCAATTTGGAATCCAAAGAGGAAGGGACATCCCTTACGGAGAGTCTATCTCCATTTGGAGATCCGAATTCAGATGAATTTCAAAATATCCAAAGGCAAAAAAAAAACCCATTTGGGGAGGAGTTTCTTTTCATTTTGATATCCAAACTCGACGGATTCAAGGGGCTCGTGGAAGGGCGAAGAAGTGAAGATCAAGAAGAATCCTAATTCTCAAAGTCACATATCTTTTAGGAGTAGAATCTGGGCTATTGTCAGCGGTACCCTGCCACTTTACTTTTTTTATAGACCATGATTTATAATATTAAGTGGCATTTACCACACAGACTGTTGAATTTATTTAATTAATTTAGTTTGATTTAATTGATTTGCTTACTCTGATTACGATTAGGATTTCCTACTTTTAATAGTTTCTTTGGTGATTGCATGCCGTATTTATTTTAGATGGAGAGAGAGATTTATCCCCAGCAGCGTCACCCTTTTTTATTTATTAAAAAGTGTTAAGTTTTTGAAAAGATTAATTATCTTTAGGAAATTTAATTCTTGCATTATAATTTTGAAACTGAATGCATCATTATGAATGATATATCATTTCAGCAGATAAGCATACTATTCCCTAATGGGTTCAATTTATAGGATTAAAATTTCATCTGGATTATCATAGTTAAATTCGAGCAAGAACTATATATGACCCCGGAGGGTCAAAATGATTATTCACTCAGGTATTTAACTATGATAATTTGGATAAATTATCATTAATTTTATAATCAAAGTTATAACAATAATTGATATATCTTCCCGAGGAAAGAAGATATCAATCATTATTGATCATTTGAAAATGATGATAATGATCGTTAATTTTGATTTAGATTTTCCAATAATAATTAATTAAGGTTTTAAAAATTAATTTTGAAATTTTGTTTGATCTGGGTTACTAAATCTCCTATGAGTGTAAGCACTCGTAGTTAATTACATGATAAGAAAGTTGAATTTCCTATGAATACTCTCAATTAAAATAGTGGTAGAAATTTTATTTTGAGATTTTAAGGCTTGATATCAAAGGAAGTGAGGATTGGAAATATAATTGGGATTGGATTAAGGTGAGAATTTATTTTTGGAGGCAAAAGGAATAAAGATAGGAGATGTTTTAAGATTCTAAATTGCTTCAAAAACACTTGAACTTATCCTAAGTATTGGGCTTGAATTTTGATTGAAAGAGTTTTTAATTTGAATTGTTAATTTTATTAGAGGGTTGGGATTCAATTCCCAAGATTGAAGTCTTATAGCCTTAGCCTGCCTTAGAACCTAAGTCTAAATTAGGTACTAAAAATTAGTAACTCAAACCTATCTAATTTAATGTAGGATCTAGACTTATCCTGACCTGGATTGGGGAGCAAGTTAAACCACCTAAGTGTTTCAAAACCATGTGTTTGGTCATTTAATATAGAATGGTAGGGATGTTACTTAAGATAAGTTTTTGGAAATAGGGCTGACATCTAGAGCAGTCCTTAATTGGCCCTTTTGACTTATGTTGGGTAACATGAAGCTTAAAGTAAATGCAATTAAATTTTTTACTCTTTTTATATATTTTTAATGCAATGCATGCTAGTTGACTCAACACATGCTTAAATCAAATATTAAGTAATTTTAAAAGGCTTAAAAGTAGGTTTTTCCCTAGAGATTGCATGGATTCCTCTTGACAGATCTGCACCCTCATAAGTTAGGTGATGTGCCAAGACCCACAGGCGGGCAGGTGTCTAACAAAGGAAAGAAAGTGTAACAAAATGCAATACAAACTCCCGGTGGTCTCGGGCTTACTTCTTAAAAGCGTTAAAGTTTCTATATTATATTAAAAAATTTAATATAATTAAAGTAGAAAAAGTTTTAGCAATCCCTGATGAGCCTCTGATTTGGTTCCAGAAAAAATCTAAGATGGGCATGCAAAATTGCCAAAAAACTACTTAAAGCATAAAATCCTATATCGCAAACCAACACATCAATCATTAATCAAATCAATTAATATTTAAATTAAAAGTCTATGTGGCAAGTGCCACTTAATATTAAAACCCATGATCTACAGAAAGTAAAGTGGTTGAGTACCACTAATAATAGCCCGGATTCTACTCCTAAGACTCAAGTGAATTTAAGAATGGGATTCTTCTCGATCTTTACTTCTTCATCCTTCTACGGGGCTCCTTGATCATCGGGTCTAGATATCCAAGTGAAAAGTAACTCCTCCCTGAAGGGGTGTTTTCTTTCCTCCTTAGAAACTCAAAGTATCCTAATCTGAATCTTTAAATGAAGAGGGACTCTCCCCTAAGGAATATCACTCTTCTCTTTGAATTTTAGATTAGATTTATATCCCATCTCAAATATCACTTAACTTAATTAAAACTTAAATATATTAAATTACATTGAATTAAAATTAAAATATAGACTTGGATCACCTACAGTGTTATCCTATGCAATTATATTTAAGTCATCCCAAGCAGTTAATATAATAAAATTTAAAATACTCAAATCAGCCACACTTGGCCATGCTCTTTTAATTTTACAAGGAGAACTTAGCGTAATAGCAGTACCTGTAGTAATTTAATATTTATGCTTTTGCCCCCCTTTTGTTTTTAATGCCCTATATGAGCATTGCCACCTATATAAGATTGAATTAGCATAAATCTTCCTTAACCTATGGGTAATTCGAACATCCATCAATCACATCATAGAGTGTAGAAATTAAATAAATAATCATATTAACATTAACAACTAACATGCCATGAAAACTCAAAAATCCAGGCGCACAGCAGGAAAGTAAACACC